>JANRMT010062791.1:47058816-47163723 GCA_026402145.1 Polypterus bichir lapradei | reverse complement strand
ATGACAAAACAATTACATTAACAATCATGTTACGTTATTTTTAAAATTTTTCCTTTTCTTTTTCATACCTTCTTTAACACACTACTTCTCCGCTGCGAAGCGCGGGTATTCTGCTAGTATGATTATAAAATCTATTATATATCTTTGGCCTAAGGTGCTCTGGTACCAAATACACTTATGAGCCACCTTATTTTCGAACATGGTGTTTGTTATAAGAACATACATGCGAAATATGACAAATGAGAGGAGACCATTCAGTTAATTTAGTTAATAGCTAAGCTTTCCCTAGTACAGTCCAATAACAAAACACCACTCAGGTTTAGATCAGAGAGGCCATTCCTCCCAATCACCCCTCTGCAAATATCCCCATCATTACCCATGTGGGCATTAAAGTTGCCCAGCAGAACTGTGGAGTCTCTTTGCTGCCCTTTTCTGGATTCCCCACCAAGCCTTCCAAGAAGGCCTAGTAATTCTAGCTGCTGTTTGGTGCATAAGCATATACAGCAGTTAAATACCTCCCCTTTGTGACCTTCAGTTGCACAGAGGTAGCCTTCTTGTTCTCCAGGACAAACTCAAACATGGCATTGACCAAACAGGGGCTCCCTGTGTCTCTGTGGTTTTCTTCCTGTGCCCCGTCCAGTGTTTGTTACTGCCTTGTGCCCTATGCTAGCTGGGCTAGGTGCTAGCAGACCCCAGTAAGCCTGTTCAGGACTAAGCAGGTTAGAAATCACTAACTGACAGAGTGTACTGGTTATTTGTGCTGAGTCACATCTCAAGACACATGGGTTTGGATTCTAGCCCAGTCACTTGAGGTGTTTGACTTTTCAACCAAAAGACCCTGTATGTAATATTTATTGGTGACTACATTTTCTCAGTATGAGTTAATATGCCATGCAGTGGACTGACACTCTGCTCAAAGTTTTTTTTCCTGCCTTGCATTCAGTATGCTGCCGGTACAGGATTAGGTTTCTCCAATCTTGCACTGGACTAAATGGGCTTTATGATGGATGGAATCTTGTTCCAGATCTTTTGGTCGCTGTTGCTAGCATATTGCTAATGCATGCAGCTATCAGTAGCTTCTTTGTACAGAAATTTAACAAAACTTTGAGAGCTGGACAGCAAATCATACTAAGTCTTAAGACATTAATTCAAATCCCATCTCTTGGCTTCTGTTATTGCAGGCATACACTGTATGATCTTGGCCCAACTTTAAGCTTGATTTTCAGTTGCCAACTGATTTTCATAGTTGGCAAGAATTTCAGCTACATCAGCGATTTTTTTTCATGCTGTATGAGAGGGGTTGCGATGCCCAAGTTCATCTTATGATTAGATTATTGTACGATCAGAAAGATTTCCGTCATGTTAGAAATGTGCGGCTATGTACATGTATAGTATGAGTACCCATGATGTAGGAAGTCCATGCGAATGAACCTGTTCTTACAGTTTCAGCACATACACAACTGACAGCTCTATTATGCAGTGTGAGTAGTCACTATTCCATGATTTCTAAAAATCATACAGTGCATGCCCAGCATTAGCTTAACCCTTATAACTATGAAGCTATTGGTGATGTAGAGTGTCGCTCAGTGGGTGCAGTGCAGCTATGTTCCATGGTGTACAGTGCACACTTTAAAGCTAAACTTGACAACTAATTGTCCTTACTAGTCAAGGGAAATTGGACGGGTATATGCACTGGTGTATTCATGAGTTTATTCTGTGGTGGACTTGAACCTGTCCATGATTATTACCTGTCTTGTGACCATTGCAGATTTTTAACTGTCAGAGATAGATCAGCATTAAAATGGAGCAGTTGCTGGGCAGTCTGTCTTCAACAGAAATCACTTCCCACATGATGCATGCTGCCCCTCCTTATACGTAAGACAATACCTTCAGGGTGCCACCCCTTTAACTCTGCTCAAGTAAACATAGCTGCCTAACAATGTGGGTTTTATTTTAAGTTTGTAAAACTTTTCCTGTTATCTTACAGTTATATGTATTATTCATCCTCACGATGTGGAAATTGATTAAGCAGGTTTGTTAACAGATAGATGGATGTATTTATTTACAGTAGTAGTAGAAGTTTCTACTGAAAGAGACTTAGGAAATGCAATTGTTAATATATTGCTAAATTACAGCAAAGGAGTGTTATGGGATGGACCCAGGGTTACACACTGAGTCAAAGTATGTTATATAAGTGTGTTATAATGAGTATATACATATATATAAAGTGTTAGAATTTACATTTCATTGTCTTAACCAGTAAGCGTCATTACCTGTGCAGACTCATTTATAATGCCAAAGAGCAATGTAACACCAAAGAAGTAGAAAAAAGAGAGCATGGCTGCCTGTATTCTCATGAATAGTTGAGTTGAATGGTGGACATGACTCAGATAACTGTATCTGTTAGAACCATATCCTACTATAGATTAATTTCTAAATCTACAATTTCCATGATGGAAATGTTTCTACACAAAAGAGCCAACAACACTTTAGCTTCCTGTTTAATGTCTTGTGGGTTACTGAATACCTGCATAGGCAAGTGTCACCTACAAGATGTTCTTTTATATAGATAATATTGTTAAAATAGAAATCTCTAAGATGTTCAGGTTTTATTTGCTCATACCAGGCAGTTAGTTCAAAGCTTTAATAAGATCGGTCTCTGGCAAGTGCCAGTCATTACCGTGGTGTTTTAAGTCAAGGTACCAGAAATGTGTTTTCATTAGTATGACAAGCATTACAGCCAGTGACGGAGGGTACATAGTCTGTGAGTTTTTGTATTAACAAAACAGTTACAAGCACTATTGTGGCATTTGACCTGCTCACTAGATCAGCTTTTTAGCAACATAAATTACTTCACCTTCTTGTAAATTAAGTCAAAAAGACTTTGAATGAACACCTCCAATTGTATTCTTTTTTATCTAGCAATGATATGTGGGTGTAATTTTAAGTAGATGATGAAGTTGCAGCTGGTACTTGTATTTCTTTGTATTGTTGGTGACAGCGCCATCTTGTGTCATGTTTCCTCTGTGTGTTAAACTGCTCTAATGGATGAGCTAATTACTCATTGTGTGTGCATTTCTCCGTTTCTGTTACCCTGTTTAACCTCTGTTCTTTACCAGGTGTATCCTGTTTGTGCTTATTGTTGACGGGCTATGTGTTTTTTGCCCTTCACTGCTACTTAACATTGTTAAGTAAAAAATAGATTAAAAATAACATTTTTTAGCAAAATTGGAATGTAATGCTAGGTGTCATGATAGAACAGTTGCAAGCACTGTTGGTGCATGGATCCTGGGTTCAAATTACACAGCCAGTCATTATCCATGTGCATTTTTACACATCCTGCCTGTGTCTGAATCACTTTCCCTCTCAGATCCCCAAACTCTTGCAGCTCAGTTTAATGGGTTGCTCTGAGTGTAACTGTGTGTGGTGGTGTGCATGCTTAGGCCTTGCAGTCATCCAGAACCCTGTACAGAACTGTTTCCTGCCTTGAGCCTGGTGCTGCCAGGGTTTGCTTCAGCCTCCAGTGGTGTGTAATATCTGATGTGTACAGTATATGCAAACCCTTGTTGTTTGGACATATGAAAATGATTAAAGACACATTTAACAATCCTGATAAGCTTTCATTTTCCCATCTGTTCAGTCAAAAGCTGTTATGACTATAGATAACTCACTAGAAGGATGTTTAGCTGTTCTACAGTACCCATGATTTTCATCATCCCGAGACTGGGAAACATCTATCAGACAATAAACTGGCAATTGGTAGCCCAATATAGGTATTAAGAATTTCTAACAATCTCCAGAAACAATACATATATACTGCTGTTTTTTGTATTCATTACACGGAATACAAAATGAGCTAATGGTGTATATCATTATTATCTTACTTTATATCCTTTGTTATAAGAAAATTTGATATATATAGTATATAATCACATTGTTATATATACTAGCAGACATGGTGTATAAGAAAATGAGAGCTGATCGGACTAGAAGGGATTGCTTGAATCTGTAGTCCTAAATAACAAAGTGTAAATTAAATATGTAATGTTATATCCAATTATTTTACAATATACAATTAGTCTTTTGTCCAGCATTGGTGGATGGGCTTAACCGCTGACCCAGAAATTCATTAACCAGTTTTAATAATTGCTAATTAATAATTTGCATATGTGAAATTATGTTTCAGTTATTTCCAGTATTACAACATATTTCATATGTAGTTTAAATAAAGTCAATTTCTCAAATGTTATTACATATATAAATTGTATTTAGCATAATTATATTATTTATATATTATTATTTTTAACAAAATTTAAAATACTTATATTCACACAGTTTTCATAATTGTATTTTACTGATGTTTATTACAAGTGAAATAAAGGTATTGTTTTGAGTATCAATGAAAACTGAATATTAATGAAAATTTACTGTTTCATACAATACTAAAAGGTCATTTTTTTATGATTTTAGTGTGTGCACCCTATGCCTGTAGCTTGATGTTATTCTAAGAATATAATTTTTTCATATCCTAATTCATTATCACAGGGAGCGGAGACAAAGTGTAACCTCACAGCACTGGGCAAAGGTGAATGCCAAAGTCAAATAAAGGCACAGTCACAGTAATCCAATTGACAATTTCAAGTTGCTAGTGGAACTGAAGCATAGTTTTTATGAGGAATGCAGTGTCATAAGGGAGAGGAGAGAGAGAAAGAGAGACTATTGGGAGCTGACAATGGACCACCCAGATTGGGACCCGAGTGCAGTTATGCAACAGGTGACACCTCAGCACCACACTGGATCAGTGTGAGTGCCAATCCTGCCACCAACCCCTGAGTTTTCCCTGCAAGTTGGAGGACCTGCTTGCAGGGCTGGATGCAGGTTATCATCATACCCAGGACAAAGCAATTGCAGGTTAAGGGCCCTGCTCAAGGGGCCAATGGAGTAGAGTCACTTTTGATGTTTTTGGGATTCGAACTGGCCACATTCCGATTGCCGGCACAGAGCCCTCAGCCGCCATCTCAGGCCCTGATGTTTTGAGTTCAGTCCCCGTAAGAGGAAGTAAAGGTGTGTACACCTGACGAGCCCCAATTAGAACAAAACACATGAGTCTGAGTAAAAAATGTGAATTAAAGCACATTAAGAGAACAGAATAGCTGAGCTTTAAACCCAGACCCAAAGAAATTTGAGATAGCATCTTCAAAAATGCCTTTGACTGGTATCCATGTCACATCACACCTGGTCCCTTTTCCTCCCGCAGGTGGTAGGCCCACAAGAGACTTGTCACCAGTCCTGTTTGTGATATTCATGGACGGACTGTCAAGGCATAGCTGGGGAGAGGAGGGTGTCCAGTTCAGTTGCCTTAGAAATGAGTTATTACTTTTTACAGACAATGTAGTTTCATTCATCAGACTGTGAACTCCAGCATACAATGAGATGGTTTGTGACAGAGTGTGAGGCAGCAGGGAATGAGGTTCAGAACCTCCAAATCTAAAGCCATGGTCCTCAGTCGGAAAAGGGTAGATTGTCCTCACTGAGTGGGAAGTGAGTTACTGCCTCAAGTGAAGGAGTTTAGGTATCTAGGGGGCTTTTTATGAGCAAGAGGAAAAGTGCAGTTATGTGGTCACTATACCAGTGGCAAAGAAGGAGCTGAGCCACTAGGACAATCTCTTGATTTACCAGCTAATTTAAATCCCTACGTTCACCTATGCTTATGAGCTTTGGGTCATGACTAAAATGACCTTTCTAAAAAGGTAGCTGGGCTCTCCTTTAGAGATAGGGTGAAAAGCACAGATGTTAGGGAGAGGCTCTGAGACAAGCCACTGACTCTGCATCAAGAAGAGCCAGTTGAGATAGTTTTGGCATCTGATCCCGATATCCCCCAGATGCCTTCCCGTGGAGGTTTTATAGGCACAACCAACTGGTAGGAGACCCCTGGGAAGACCGAGGGCCCAATGGGAGAATTATACCTCCCAGCTGGCCTAGGAAGGCTGCCTTGGGATCCCACTGTAAGAGTTAGCAAGTGTGATAAAATATTAACATCTATCTGTCTGTCTATAGATATATATAGGTATACATATTTATATCTACATGTACATATTAATTATATATTAATAACTGTGTAATAACCCTCTGATACAGATTTAACTACATATTTTAAATAAACATAAAGCTTTATTACACCTATGTATTTTTACCACATTTTCTATTTAAAATACAGTATGTATTTTTCATATGCCAAAAATCAGTATATGTTTTGCTATGAAAAACATTAACGTTGTAAGGGCAATATCTAATCCATTATACATTCATTTTTACTTTAAAAAATATATTTAATCCTCCAGTTAGAAAAATATAAATGATGTATTATTTGACCATTTGGGGTAAAAGAGTTCTTCTGCAATCAACATAGAAATGCAAAATTCAGTGGATAATAATTATTTTATATTACGCTTCTCTATGGTTCCCTTTTCAGTAATTGCTGAGTTCATTAAAATGATTATTGCGATGAGCTCTCAATTTTGTCCTCTTTATGTCCTGACAAATTATGTATCCATATCATCTGTGGCTTCTTTGCATTCTCTCTTGTGTATCTCTTGCACTTTCATACTTCTTCAAAACTTTTTAGAGCTGATAAATAATTGAAGAAAGCCCAAGTCAACATTTAAATCACAGGCTTTGTGATACTGATCTGTTCATTGCTTACTTGAAGTAACTAAAATTAAGTATGTCATCTTGTGGGTTCTGTAGCCATTTACAAACATATCATAGTGAGACAGCGGGATCATTTATTTACCTGCTCCAGCCAATTATCTATGTCTTCATTCAAGGTCTTATTTATTTAAGCCCTTCTCCACTTTCAGTGTAGTTTGCTGTAAGGGTTATACACTATTCATCATTTTCACTCAGATATTTTTGATGACATAGAAACTTGGGAGAGTTGAAAAAATAATGACACCAATGATAAAGAAGGACAAAGTCTTGTTGAAAGACCTAAACCATTTAATGCTGCACATGACTTAACTGACTCATTTATTTCTTCTTTCTTGTAGGTCAAGCTTCCTTTTCCAGTAGATCAAATCACAGATCTTCCAAGGAATGACTTCCAAATGATGATAAAAATGCACAAACTGACCTCAGAGCAACTAGAGTACATTCATGATGTCCGTCGGAGGAGCAAGAACCGTATTGCTGCCCAACGTTGTCGGAAGAGGAAGCTTGACTGTATTCAGAATCTTGAATGTGAGATTCATAAACTGGTACGTCTGTCTGATGCCTTGTTTGTGCATATTATACAGTGCAATGGAAAATAAATATAAAAATCTTTATGGTAAAATGTCAAAAACAAACAAGCCACGTGTCTTTCGGCAGGCTTAACTAAGAACCCAGACTCTCATATCCGTTAGGAATTCCTCCTTCTCTACACTGTATACTGTACTAAACTTTGTAAGTTGATACAGCGTACACAGTACAGAAAAACCCAATATTCATTGCATTTTTATCTCCTTTTTTATACCGTTCCGCTTCCGAGTCCTTGATGCAATTAATGGTCAAAGTCAAAGCGTCTGTTTCCATGTTTGTATTGTATGACAGTGACTTGCACAGCTTAGATAAAGTGACGTTTGGATGGAAGTGCCAATGAGTGACTGAAGGAATGTAGTTCTGTTAAAGTGTGTTGGGTGTTTGGTCAGGGGTTGAGGGGAGAGCTGGGGGGCACTTAATTAGGTGCCTTCCTTAACCTGGCGTGGCCCAGTCCAGCCCAAGCAGTATTGTGAGACAGTGTCAAGGTGAGGTGTAATTGCACTTGATTCCGACACACCTCATAGCTTTCATATTTTGTTGTAATGGGAATTATTTTATGACCATTTTTCAAGCTATTAGGAAAACTTTTACAGAAGGCATCCTGAGATTTGAGAGGCAAAGTCTATAGTGAGCCCCATGAATTTTCACTTTTTAAAAGTATATCTGTATTGCCACAAAAGTTGTGCTGTTTGTTGCTAACATATGTACTCAGTTGTAAAATATTTCTGTGTCAAAAACCAGATTTTCCAAAGCACAGGAAGCATATCTTTCCTTTCAAATATTTGCCCTTCTGACCTCAGCAGCCTTTTGTAGAACCTCTGTTTTTCTTTTAATTAGGTCAGGCATTGTGTAAATTAAAATGTAATTTTACAGTTTTATACCCTAGAGCCCAGAGTTATAGGAGCTGAAAAATTCAAAGATACCTCTTTAATACAAAAGTTCCATGTGTTAACATGCAGTGTTATTTTTGGCATGAAAATTTTTAGGGGACTATGGATCTGGGATAAAGAACAGGGCCACCATGAGAAGCGGGCAATAAAAGGGCCAAGTGTAAAGAGTGTGTCTATGTGTGTGTGTGAGAGAGAGAGAGAGAGAGAGAGAGAGAGATGATGAAGCATTTGAAGAGTACAACATACAAGATCTGTTCATGTGATAAAATTCATTGGCCTGGGTATGTGGCCACTGTCTTTGAAAGTATCCTAACATCAGCTCTTGGAATTGGCCAAAGCGAGTGCAGATGGTGTTGCCTGTGACGCCAAGTAAGCCAGGTGAGGCAGAGCAAGTAGCCTGAACGTGAAAGCAGTGAACACAACAGAGAAAAATCATTTGAGTCACATGGAAGGTGCTGTGGGTGATCAGAGTGGCAGGGAAAGAGATGGATTCTATTAAATCTTTATGAGGGAGCGAGACTAAGAGAGGCATTGCATTCCACAATGTATTAGGCTTCCAGCATCAATAATGATAAAACATTAGAAGAATAACACCATTAAACAAAAACATAAATAATGAAGACTACCAACCTGTTGTTTTGTCATATATTATGACGACTACAACAATATTATAAGACATAACAACATCAACATCAAATATTCACCAACAAAAATACAAACACAAATATTCATAAATTTCCAATTTATGTTCAGTGGGTAAAGTAACAAATTGTATTGTACATAAATAATCGACATGATTCATGATAATAAAGATGACTACTCCAAAATACTTCAAGATATGGAAGTTCACAAACCCTTTAAATTGTGTTATAAAAAATGGATCAATTAGTCATTTAAAATGGTTTTGTCCATCAAGCCCCAAACTGGAACAGAAAAAGTTGATTATGAGAACTAAATTATGTTTCTGTAAACATTTTAACAACAGTGCCATCTGCTGGACAGGATTTGTGCTAAATATTAATGATTTCTCTGTTTTTACAGGTATGTGAGAAGGAAAAGCTGCTTACAGAAAGGAATCAACTGAAAGCCTGTATGGGAGAACTGTGGGAGAATTTTTCATGTCTTTCCCAGGAGGTGTGCAGGGACGTGCAACTGAGCCCTGAGCAGATTCAGTCTCTGCACAGGAACTGCCCTGTACTCAGGCCTGTGGATCAAAGTGGCCCCACAACAGCCACCAGCATTAAACCTTCCTCATCCTCTTCCTCCACCAATTCTCCAACCCCAGGACTAGAAAAAAACTTCATGCTGTCCCAGTGTAAGGAGAAAAGCATTCAGTGCTGCACAGAACCCAGCACTGCCTCTTTGGGGGCACAATGGTTCCCAGGCAAAGAATCAGAAAACTGCCTAACTGATGTAGCACTTGACCCAGGTGCTTACCTAGAACGGGGGGCTAATGTGGAACAGTACAGTCAAACCGTCACTGTAGACTTTTGCCAAGAAATGACTGAAAAATGTACAACTGACGAACAGCCTAGAAAAGACTGTACTTAGAAAGAAAATTTTGATTTTTTTAAGTCTCTTCTACCTGGAGGGAGGTGGGCCAGTCAGCTTCTGCCAGTGTTCATTAGGTCATTTTTCTTTTTAAAATGGTTGACACTACAGTTGTCTTAACAGAAGCAATACTGCTCTCCAGGTGTTCCCTCTTTTAATATAAAAATTTGACTGAAATTGTTACAATGGTGCTACACCTTGCTTTGATGCAAGGAATGCAGCAGTGGTAACACTGCTTTTTTAAGTTGGAATTCAATTATACCAGGGATGGGCGCAGACAGCATCTCAGATTATAACCTTTTAAGGACCTGGTAACCATTTTCTGTTCTGTTTCTCTTCTCTGTCTCTTGGTGGCCCTTGTCACAGCAATGCAAACTCAGGAATTCTTCTGAATGTTCATTAAATTAAATAGTTACTTTACATCATGCATTGTATACAGCCACTGGACTGTATCATGTAATCATATGCAAAAATCTGTTGAGCATCACTGCATATTAGCGTTTTTAAAATATGAGCCCCTCACTTGTATTGTACAGAAGTTTGAATTCAAACATTCCTCTATTGCCTTTTATCATATTTAAAGAAAATCAAAGGAATAACTAAGAATGGCGAGGTGGCTAATTAGCTCACATCAGCAATATCACTCTTTGTCTACTTGATTGATGGTTTTGTATTTTTTTTTTTGTATATACTGTGGCACTCTCCTGTGGTGCCATGTAAGCATGGTGATATAGTTCACAAAAGAAAAGCTATTAAAAATTCAGACATGAAGTTTAATATTCGTTGACACCAAGATGTGAGTCTGACATCTCTGACAGGGGCTGAGTGGTGTCGTTGAATCTCATTTCTGTTTCCTGTCCTTGGTAAGTTCCCCCATTTTTGTCTTTCTGTTCCTTTTTCAGAAAGCTATTCTTACACTCAGGATATTGGCCTTGTGAAGATAATTAAAAATATTAGCAAAATTCTCGAATGTAATGGCCTTCTAAACTAGAGTGTTAAAAATAGTGGGTTTGTTGTGGGAACACAGGTATGTGAAAATCCAGTGAATGGATTTTTTTGTAGGGTATTAACTAATTGGAAGCTATTAATGATATATTGAACCTCCTTTTGTAGGACTGTAATATGTTTAAATCAACGTACAAGAGTAAAGGTTGAAACAATGATAATATCATATGGGGCATACTTTCCATAGGTTTAACGGTACAGCACTCGGTCGTTTTCCTTTCCTTTGTTGGGACACAGTGTTGGAGGCGTTGATAGGAAGCCAATTTTAAGCTATGCTCTTATCGGAGTTCTCCAGTGGGTCATACATTTGATGGTTTCACTACAACAAGTTCTCTCAACTCCTTTCAAATGTTAGCACTTTGAACCAAATGCTTCAAGCACTCACAATGCAAATCATCTGTTCAGAATATATTTTGTACCTACTTTTTCAAATGTTGAAAGTTAGAGTAGGATTTTAATTTGGCACTTATAAAAGAAGAAGAAAACCATAAGGTTATTAAAATATTTTAATCTTTAGCAAGTATCATAGAATGAAAAGGAATACTGTCTGCACCTCATGTATAAGCTAAAATTTAAAGGAATCTAAGTGATAGTACCTGTGCTCCTTGAAGTTTTGGCAGTGATGCCAAATTTATTTGGAAGAAAAAGCAAAGTGGATAATATTTTAAAATCCCTTTGATGCACATTTGTATTTGATTGGCTACAAGTAATCACATGACCAATTGTAAATTGCACTATTAAATTTAAAACTGGTCAAGAGCTGCATAAAATTAGATTTAACAACAGCTGTGCATAGGTTGTTTGCACCCTAAATGCATAGTGTTTTAGAATTGCATAGCGATTAACTTTTTTTTGGGTAGTGTATATACAGAAAGAGGAAAATAAACTTGAAAAAAAGATTTCTGAGCAGTCACCTCAAGTGGAAAAGCAAATGTACGTATATATTTATATTTTTTTTTTAACTGCCACATTTTTATCTCTGTCACTGGTGCTCCGCTACTAAGGTTTGTGCTTCCTTTCTGCTTAGTAGTTGGCACATGACAGAGAGTAACCTTTGCCCAGATGTAAGATGGGTCTGTCTTCCCATGAGTGGAAGTCAACCTTTGTGTAACAAATGGAACATTATTGCAATAATTGCCTAAACTTTATTTCTGCTCCTCTTGTTGGTTCTTCCACAGTGACAAAGATATAGCTTAACACCTGCTTTATTAACATGTTACCAAATTAATAGGGAGTATGGGTAATAATAGCATTCTTATTTTTGTCAACCTCAGCTGGCATATTTGGCAATGGATGGTTTCCTGTCTAATCTGAGATCTGGCACCTACTTTAGGCAGCATCAAAGACACAGGAAAAGAGCGAGTACTAAAAGCATGGATTATGTGTGCGTAAATTATTTATAAGCTATAACCATTCAATATACGTTTCATATATATATATATATATATATATATAAAGAAAGAAAAAGTAAGTGTTGATTCCACACTAAAATGAAATAGACATTAGACATAAAAGGTTAGGACTGTGAAACCTTTCAGTACATAATTCTTCCAGTTAACCCACTTAAGATTTTTCAGATTGGCATTAATGCTTACTTTTTTTTGCATTTTCTGAAGCACACTGTATTTTTTACATTCACTTGCATCCATTTACACACACACTGACAAAGAAAAGCATACTTGATTTTGGATAAGAAAAATGGATTTGTGTTCATTTGTAGTTACTGCTGTCATGCAGCATCCATCTCATTTACCTTATGCAAACCTTTCTTTCTGTATTCTTTCAAAAGGAAAAAAAATGAAAAGCTGTTTCCCACCAAATGAACAAATGAAGATCTAATTAGTAATGATAAAGCAGTAGTGGTCTGGCAGGACTTCATTTATTGCAGCCACTCAATATAAAAATGTTTATTTGAAGTGTATTGACATTTTGAAAATTAACTCAAATATATAATATCATTAAATAGTTGTTTTTATTTATAAGTACTTTTGCATCCAATTTTCTAAAATGCATGAAAAGACAATGTATTGAACTTTTAACTTTCATCAAGCTGTGAGTGTCTTTCACTTCTGTATTGTTGAATAATGTGAATTTGCTTTAGTGTTTGCCTTCTTATATCTTTCTGAAGCACCTGTCTGCACAAGTGTCCAATGAAATCCTCACTAAAACCAGACCTGACCTGACCAAAGCCAATCTTAACCAGCCTGACCCTGAGGTCTTAATATTTTACATTCATTACCGTAGTGACTTTAAAACCTTTCAAATGGGTTACCTCTATAGATACTCCTGCAGTTTTCCTTAAATGAGTAGGAAAGGACCTTTTTTTTTATTTAGCATACTAAGGCTGGTCTCACCTTGTAGGTGTTGATGCCGAGATAATCTCTGTCTCTGTAAAAAGTATAGACCACTTCAAGTGGTTTGTCAAAATATCTTATAGACACATGTCATACAGTGCCCTGCTTTATTTATTTATCATTAATATACTATTAGTGTTTGGTCATATGGGCTAAACAGTATGATTTGCCTATATTAATAATACATTTGGAAACTGTAGCTGCTATGAAAGTATACAGCCGACCTTGTGGAAAACAGCTAACTAGACCATGCCCTGAAGAATAAAGTGTTAAATAATGATAGGTGGAGGTATGAACAATAGTAGTGCAGATGTAAATGTGGGCAAATGTCTTACACAACAAAGAGCACTCCTACAACTACAGTTAACATATTTTCAGTATTGTAATTTTTCCATTGCTGTTAGTGAATGACTCCATTCAAGAGCAAATCACTTCTGCATGTTATCAACACTTGCTGCTGAGCCGCCTGCAACTACCCTTTTACAATTCCTTAGTTAGTCTTCTCTTTCCTGCTTGTCATTTGCAATGCCACTTTCATGAAATTTAACTATATTAAGTTTTCAACAATTGTAAGCAAACTGCTGAAATTTTGTTTTCCACAATGGGGAAAAAACTATGACAAAAATGTTCATTTCACAAACTAATCTGAAATTTTAAAATTTTTGTCCTTTGAATGACATCAAAAGCAGATCTGTGTCTTTCTTAACTACTCCATGTGAGAGACATATTTGCAACTTTGTACACAGAGAGAATTGTGTTTTCACCAGAGTTGTTTTTGGTCATAAAAGAAGTTGGTGTTCTGACTCATTAGGCACGCTAGCTAGAATGTTTGCCCAAAATAAACCTAACATTCCCAATTAAAACCTCAGTGCACTATTGTCATACATAAGGGAAGCCTAGCTGGTTGCTGCACTTAACTGACTTCCCTCTAAAGGGCCATTACCTATTTATAATTTCCCCATAGACCCATCAACCATTAACAGGCTGAAATGGTTTCTCTGGTGTTATCAGAGGCTCTTGTGTGTTTGGTGTGCTTTTTATGTGGCAGTAAATTTAGCCCCTGATTCTACAAGCTAGTCCAGTGCAAAGCATCACCTTCTTCAAAGAATTTGGTGCCAAGCTTTAAGAATACAAATGTGAAAATATCTTGAACCACTGCTCTTATATATATATATATATATATATATATATACACATACACATACACATATATATATACCATTAAATAAGCTATGTTGATTTCTACCTTTTTATGGGTTTGCACCTGCTCTACATTTTTATTTTAAATAACTAAAACATTAGTGAGCCTCTTTTCCAAATAGAAGAATATGCATGACATAATGAGAGAGAGATTAGAAATTGGTCTCAATCCATTGCAAATCCTGTCACAGATTTGAGATTACTTTTAAATGTTTACTTCAACTTCAAAGTAAAGCTGGGATTGTTGTAAATTGATGCAACCATTATACTTGTCAGCAGTGTCTTCCTTTTCTCCCAGCAGATCTTTGAGATTTTTAATATTCTAAAGAATAGATCCCTGCCTACCCATCTGGGTCTGGAAAGCTTATTTGCATTACCTAAGCACATCAGTGAGCTGATAACAGGGTCCCATATTTATGGCCAGTCTTCCTAACCACTTTCTTTGGCTTTATGGACAGAAGCAAATTGGCTTAAACTGAATTGGAATTCTCCCTTACTTTACTAGCGCCTTTGCTCTAAGTTCAAGTCAGGTTTAAGGTTTGCAGTTGCCAGTCATTTGGTTAATTTTGTAGCCCATTTTTTAAAGACTGCCAGGATTTACGTGTAGTCTTTTGCAGTAGATTTGTGTTTCATAGCTGCTGATAGCTTTTATTCATATGCTTTGTCCATTTTAGTAGTTAGTAATTCTTAAACTGTATAGTGTAGATCTTCTATTGTTTGTTGTTGTCTCAAGGTGCCTTGAATTTAATTTTTTGTCCAAGTTGATTCTGGAACAGACATTAACGCCCCCCAAACTTCATGCTTTTCTCTTTATTTGTAACGCAAAAGCAGTTTATTTTAATAAGTTAATTTATTTTCTTTGATATCTTCCCCTGTTTTATCATCTTTGAATAAATGGGGCACATCTGAGAAAAAGCTCCATTTACAAGATTTGCACAAATGGAAAACAGAAAAGGGCTATATTATGCATTTTTGAAAAGAGAAATGTGAAAAGAGTATTGTGAACAAATTTAGTGGGAAACCACAGCTTGAGGGCTCATTTCTTTCTGCAGTCAGCCAAACCCTATACCCCCCCCCACCCCCCCGTTCTCATTTGCAATAAGTAATTCTACCAGTAATTTGGTCAATACCATCAGAACAAAGTCAACTGCCAAAAACATGCAATGTACAGTAAGTATTTTCACTAACTAAAATGCTGCTTACACAGTGACTATTTCTGGCATTGTAAGTTATATTTCTAGTGAATGGTGGAGTTGAAAATGTGGTGTACCAAGAGGTGATGATGATGATAGCTCGTGTGTTTTTATTGCTGCTTACTGAGTCAGTATTAATCCTGGCTTTGTTGTTAATCAATGAGTAGCAAGTGCAAGACTTGCCTCTTATTGATTTCTGATGGCTGAAATTTATACTTATGTCATCCACCCCCATCTCCCAAAAGTCTAAAGGTGGGCATGACCTACCGGTGCTCTTGAATACTGTCCAGTGGCTTTGTTTATATGATTGTTTGTTTCAGAATCATTTGGATGCAAGTGCACCTCCAACTCTTTGCCTTACGACTCTCAGAGGCCATATTCACAACAGGGTGAAATTAGTGTTTGCAGAGGGGCTTCCAAGCTCTAAGTCCCGGGTTAGCAGTATGGACTTTTCACACACTTATCTACCTGTAAAATCTTTCATACCTCTCATAACTGGTCAATGACTGTATCAACAAATTGCATAAGGTGTTTTTTCTACATGCTTTTTACACAGATTTTATGGAATTAATGTTTTCGTAGATATGGTGCATCTTTTTTTAATGTACTAGTTCTTATGCTCGTAATCTGAGATTTTTTTTTAGAAGTGTTTGTGTTTATATTGTTGAAATGAGATAGCTGTTAATGCTAATTCTGTTACCAAGAATTTTTACCTTTTTTGTTTACTTTTATTTTTTTATGTTTTTTTTTTTCAAAATCGCTATGACCCTAATAGGTTTTATGA
The DNA here is from genome assembly GCA_026402145.1 of Polypterus bichir lapradei. Lineage (NCBI taxonomy): Eukaryota > Metazoa > Chordata > Cladistia > Polypteriformes > Polypteridae > Polypterus > Polypterus bichir. The sequence goes on along the minus strand of JANRMT010062791.1, from coordinate 47,147,447 downwards.
TGTTCTCAACTGAGTGTAAATACAATATTGTGCAAAACAATCCCCTTTTCATTCATTTAAATTGAAAGTGTTATAAATAACTGATTTTTATGTCTAGACACCATTTCTGTTAATGAAATAAAGAACATATCATTATGTACCATTATCTTCAGTGTCCTGATCTCTTTTACCTGTTAACTTGTTTATTTTATTATTCTGTTTGTGCAATATCACAGATCAAATTGTGAGGGATTGACTGTCTATATCAAATGTTAATAATTTTGGTCTCTGAAAAACTCTTCCAATGAAACAGTTTCCAAATCATTCTTTCCAAATAACTGTTGTACTCAACAGAAAGCAATAAAAAGACAAACCTGTTTACTCGTACTTTCCACAGGTATTATGTAGCCACCTCTGTCTTCACTATTGTAAGAGTCCTTAGCCTTCAATATATAAGGAAACGATTATTCTGGAAAGAAATGTCTTATTTTTCTACGACAGCAATATAAGATCAAATGTGTTAAGATGGATACATTCACTGATTTATGTTAAATTTCAACTATATCTGTAACATACAGATAGATTTTTATACAATTGTTTAGTGTGATTTCCTTTCATATTTTACGTATATCATCAAGACATGTATATTTAATGTGATAATGTATGTATTTCAAAAACTCTTTAACTAGTCAGAAGAAAAACCTTTCTTGTACCAGAGAATATATAAGATCTTGCTATGCCTGTTCAACTCTGAATACTACATCAGAACCAGTATAAACCATGAACCAGGACCTGCTGTTACTGCATGAACAAAAAACAAGTTTGACCTAACCCAGGGCTACAAGTGAAACTCGGTTTTGGTAGAAGACAGAAGTTGTGCCTAGCCAGGATTGGTCCAGGGGTACAAGGCCTGGACATGGCCTGCACTATGATGTTCCATTGGCACAAAGAGGTGCAGCAGAGAAGCAAAAAACTGGCATGAACTCTAAGCTATGCAAAAGCTCATTGTTTCTTATTCCATCGATTCCATCCAGAGACACCAGCTCAGGGGACCACTTAGCTTCCTACAAACAATCACCTGGCCATCTAACAGGTGCCTAGAGTCCCAGTAAGAAGAGTGGCTATCCATCCAGGTTGTAATGGTATGATTTGTCATTTGAAACTCAATTTGCTTTGCTTCTTTTTGAGCTTATGTTAAAACCTTGATGTTAAATATTTAATGCACGAATAAAAGTATAAACAATTCTTATTTTGGTTTAATCTGGGGTCATAGATAAAAGAGAACATTGGAAGTATTTAGCTCCAGTATCAGTCAGCCCTGACTATGACCATTAGTAGAGCTGCAGATTGCAGGTCTATGTACTAAAGAGCCTGAAAGTGAGAATATGGTAACCCTGGGACCATTTCATGATAAACCGGTCACTTCTGCACAGGGTGACAAGTCATTAATTCACAATATACCATTCAAATATAAAGCCACTGTTTAGATGATAAGTTAAACTCTATACACTATCTCACCACAAATTGTTTGAATCAGATGGCATAGGCCTCATATTCTCCAACCTTTTATCTGTTTTTTTATGTTCAGAAGGAAAAGGTGTTAAGTTGAACTGACTTTTAATATTGATGTAAAGCCCTTAATTGTGGCAGTTGAGCAGAATATATTGAATAAATTTTAACTTCTACTGTACTCTGATTACCTATTTTCTTAAGGCAAGTTAATTCTGTTCAAATACCATCCCTCTTAGTCAAATAGTCGCATAGCCTTAGCATATACTGCCTATGCAGTCAAGAGCAGACTTAGAGTAGTGTGCCCCAACATTCTGATTAGGGCTGCAACTGAGTACCGATTAAGATATCACTTAAAAAAAAGCAACATTTGTGCAAAAAGGCAAGTATTTTAGTCAAATCTGAAAAAGCTATATTTCTTGTACAATGTTCTTCTTCCTTAACAATAGTACAAGTAAGCTCTAAAATTTGCCAAACAAGTCTTGCTACTAACCATTAGGGTTAGCTTAACATTTCTGAAGCCACTATTAGTAATATAATATAGTAATGTAAGGTTTAAACCATAGGTTCCCAACCTTTTTTGGGTCAGGGCCCACTTTTTCAAAGAGTGATTTGATAGCTCCCCACTTGGGTGAACTATACTATTGTATACTATATATTGAAAAACAAGGACAGATTTTTTTTTTATTATTTTATTAGATATTAACAATATTGGTGCATTGCTCAAAGTATGATTAAAAAAATCTATTATTAAAACAATGAATATAATATTATTAGTGAGAGGGCTGAGCTTGGTGTGATGACACAAATGGATTGGATGTTTGGTGCCATTTTTGTCATCAGCAATCTTAAATCACCACATTCCACTATTGACAATCTGTTTATTTTCTTTGTTAATAGATTGTTGACCATGCTAAATCCTCTTTAGGCTAAATATGATGATGGAAATGCAATGAAAAACTTATTTGCTGCAGCCCATAAGGCTGCATATAATATTGGAATTTGCCTTTGAAGCCAAAATTCTTGATATCCATTTTTTAATTTCAACTCTTCATTTGTTGAAAATTCTATCAACTCCTCCTGCAGCGATAATTCTGCTATTTGTAGGTTTGAGGAAGGTTCTAGGACCCAATCTAGAATGATCATGTTGAGTAAATCCTGAAATCTATTTGTAAAATCTTCTTTAAGTGCTTCCAGATGCTGTCTATAAACCAGAATGTCATCATCATTCGTTTCCGCTAAAGAAAGATTTGGAAACTGAAAAAACTGTCTTTGACCTAAATTTCATTTGTGCAAGGCAAGTTTTGACACGAACGCAGAAATAGTTGCCTTTGCTTTGATAAAATTCAAATCATCTCCTTGCAGCGGTAGATTTGTTTCATTAAATTTGTGTATAAATCTGTCAAATAAGCTATACCATTCTTAAATTTCAATAAATTCTCTCTTAAAAAATCATCTTTGTTTTCAAAAAACTTTATAACTAATTCAAAGAGTTTGTAAAACTGTTTTAGACAGGTACCCTTTGACAGCCAACGAACTTCTGTGTGCAATAGTAAACAATTAAAGTCTTCGTCGTTTTCATCACAAAGCTTTCCAAATAATCTATCATTGAGGGCATTGCTTCTGATCTTGTTAACAGCTGTAATTACATACTGTAGCGAACGATGAAGGCGGTCATTAAGGTTTTCTGCAACCGAATGTTGTCAGTGAATCACACAATGCACGGCGACTACATTTGGTACCGCCTTTTTCAAATATGAAATCAACCCGCGGTAGCATCCAACCATTGCCGGAGCACCATCGGTAGCAACGGACACAATGTTATTCAGAGGAATACCTTTTTCTTTAAAATAGGGCTCCAATATAGATTTTCCTTTAGTGTCCGTTTCTAATATTCTTACGAATAATAGTTCTTGACAAATTTTTTCATCTTTAATGAAGCAAACGTATGCAAGAAGTAAAGACTCATTGCTTGGTAAAGTAGATTCATTGAGCTGTAAAGAAAACTTGGTAGTCTTCAAAAAATCAGTTAAAGAGCTCTCCACATCCTTGAACATTTTGTCTATTCATCTCTGCACTGTACTATTACTCAGTGGTGTTTTTTTAATAATATCAGACAGTGGCTTGTGCAGCACAGTACACAAAACCTCAATCACAGCTGGCAGTATTAATTCTTTGCCAATAGTGTTCGGTTTTCTCAATTTAGCAATAAGCAAGGAAATGTTGTAAGAGGCACATAATCCATCATTGTCTTGTTTCGATGCCGCTGAAGACATATAGACATAAGTTGGACATCTCGAATGTTGATCTTTGAGCATTTGAAAGTAAGATAAATTGTTATTATTTCTGTCAGGATGTATTTTGGTCAAATGTTCTTCTAATCGCAAAGGTTTTATGGTTTCATTTGAAAAAACTGTGGCAAATCTGGCACATTGGTAATGTCTTGTTTGTGGGTGACTGAATAAAACCATATTTCAAATATTCAACATTATATTGTCTACATTTTTTCTTTGAATCCGACATGGTTCTATCTGTAAAAATAAAACAATAATAATAATAAAATAATAATAAAAAATATGTACTTACTTATGTGGCAGCAGTTATTGTGCCAATAATATATCTGTCTATTATATAAAAAAAAACCTGGGACCAGACGTGACGAGGGAGATACTTTCAAGTCCCGCAAGAAAAGTAATGTTTCTTCCCAATAATGAGGTGTATCCACAAGAATTAAAAGGTTTATTGTTTGGTGAAAGTGAAAGTTTGCTGCTGGATTATGCCTAAGTGTAAGTGAAAGAGACCACAACTACTGTGATGCTTTTTCTTTTCATTTGCATCAAGGTTGTGCTCCCATGAAACAGATCTCAAAACACAATAATTTCTTACCAAAAGTGAAATTAATTCCACTATTTTAAGTCCTTATTTAAATCACCTGTCTCTGTTATATCTCAAAATGTGATTAATATTATTTTTGGTCAATGACACACGTAAAATGTAACAAGGCAACTAAAAGATGGTGCCACATGCCATCAATGATTAAATCATGACACCATCTTCACCTCAACTCCAAATTATGTGACTAGATTGATGCCAAAGGCAGTTAATATGCTCAAGAGTCCTTGCTTGTCTATGTGTATTTTAAAAGTCTAGGTTTTCTACATTCTATAGAATTAGAGCAGTAAAAAATTATTTATATTTAGCATAAAAGGAGTTTAAAACAGGGTCTGGTTCATAAAGAGACTTTACTTTCAGATTTGCATTTTTGGCCATTAGATGTTTAGTTAGATCAAATCGAACAAGACTGGGTGTGCCTTCTACTGCATGAGAAGCCAAGGTTCATCTAAAGCCACAATATAGACCGTGAGACACTGACAAATTAACCAGAAGGCTTCATTTACAATTACAAAAATGGAAGCAAAGCACCAGACATCCCAGTTCCAGCCTGAAAATTCAGTACTGAAATAATAACAACACCACCTGTAACAAAATCCCTTTGCCCCCTCACTCTGACTGCACATTATCCCATCCGTACAATAATCCGTTTTCTTCATCATCTTCTCTAGAGTTGAAGTTTACATAAAAAGTATATTTGAAGAAATAGTTTCCTCAACTTTAAGGCTGAAGTTTCAGATATCTGTGGTTTATACTCCATCCTAGTATTCCTGACAGTTTTAGAGAGTGAGCTTTACCAGTCTTGCCCATTTTGAGGGTAAATGGAAAACAATACATTGTTGGGTTACAAATAAATACAGTACATGTAATATTACAATTTTTTTATTGTAATCAAACATACTCAGAAACAAAATTATAAAGATTACATTAGTTGTCAGCTGATGTCATAAGTAAAAAAAAATGATGTTTTTTACTTGCATGCCTAATCAGACCACACACATTAATATTTAGTTCTGGTATCTTCTATAGAAATAATCATTTGAAGTCATTAGCAGATGGCATTTACCTGCCTTACTCACTGGTTATAATTGGTTTTGCCTAATCCTCCTGGCAGACCTGCTCCCTAAAGAAGCAAACTTACTGTTATTTGAGGGCAGCCTTTCTTCAAATCTGGCAACCAAGTGTGAGAACAATCAAATTTTTAATTTTAAGCCCCTCCAATGTTTAGACCCTGTGCCTGTGGTCATTGTCCTGTTGATTTTTTTTTAGGAGACTGAAAGTCCCTTTGCAGTATTTTCCAGGACAGTATTTAATGTATTTGTACCATAAAAGTCTAACCTATTAAAATTAAGGCAAGTAAACTGTGTTGCCCTACCAGCAGCTGTTTGTTACTAATTAAGAAACTGGTTGGAACCAAAACCTGCAGTCCGATCCTTCAGGATCAGAGTTGGACATCCCATTCTACAAGATGAATCCTGTCCTCCTTGAATAGATGTGCTGTTTTGACAGATATCCTTTTGAAGGCAGTGTCTGGTTGGTTGGTATTGTGCAAATTCCATTTCATGATTACTTTGTCAAAACCACTCAAAAAAAGATACAAACACTTTTCTTTATTGTTGTTAACTTTTCATAGTGTGCATTATTATTACTGTGCTTCTTGCTTCCTTAGAATGTTCTTTAGTGTTCCTCTTCATAACTCTTCATTTCATTAACTGTGTGACCAATGACTCCTAATCATGCTGAAGTTTATATTTATAAAATGCATCAGTGACTGCATTGCCACTCAGGCAAAGAACATTGCTGAGACAATTTCATTCTGGCTGGGAAAATGTACTTTGCATTCAGCAAATTGTAGATTTCAAGTAAGACGATGTGACGGATGGCCGGAGGCCTTTCCTTGCTGGGAAACTAGTGGAAGGACTGGGGGAGAGAGCATATCCAGGGCACTACCTCTCCAAGAGAGCTCCCTCAGGGCTCCATGAGAGTTGGAGCTTGGAGCAGCCCTGTTGGCTTCCATGGGCGCCACCAGGGGTTGCTGCAGGTACTGCTGACCCCTTAGTTACAGCACTTCTGCCACACCTGGAAGTGCAGCCGGAAGAATGTCACAGAACACCTGTAGCACTTCCAGGTGCTCGATACAAGGAGCCAGCCACCAATACTCTGGCAGCCATAGTTGGTAGGTGGAGGACAAAGCTTTCCAGGAGGAGTGGAGGCGGACTGAGAGAGGAAGAGAACGAAAAGGAAAGAAGAGAAGTGTATTTTGTGCTTTGAACTGTGGTGTGCAGGTGGGAAACGAGGAAGGCGTTTCCCATAGGAAAAAAATTAAAAATTAATGTGTTGAACTTGTGTCCTGTGTCTGTTTTGTTTCGGGTTTAGGCGGCAGGAGTGCCCTCTGCAGGCCAGAATGGCAAAGGTAAAAAATGCCTTTAAAGTCTTTCAACTTGACCATGCAATTTTTGTAATAAAAGTATAACTGGAACAGCATTTGTATCAATTGTGTCATCTAACAATATTTCAAAAATCTGTTGAAGTGGCTTAATAATTTTCTGATGCTTTGTAGATATCCTTTGTTATAGGAATCTTAAAAATGCAACAGCTAAAATAAAGTAAAGCACCTTATAAATGAGGTGAGATATTACAAATGCATTCACAGAAAGGATCAGAGGAACAAAATTAGTGGTGTCATGAGAGGACAATCACTTCAATCTTCACACACTCACTGTGTTTAACTAGGATAAAACTGAAAGAGTTTCAGTCATCACAATACCTCAGTTAACATAAAAAAAGTATTAGCTATACTATATGTGCTAAGTGTCTGCTACAGATATTGTTTGAGACAGGATCACTAAATTCCTGCATTTGGTCTTATTTTTCAAAACTGAGACAGGACTGAAATCAACATAATTTTAAAGAGTATGAGTACTGGTCTATTTCACAAATATTTTATACATCTGGTATTGTCGAAGAATTGATTGACAATGACTAATTTATTCAAAAAACCATTTACACTTAGGAGTGTAAGGTGACATTTTTAAAACTGAAGTATGCTGTTAGTACCTTTTTGCATGTACAGCTTGGAGAGAAAGATTCTGATATTTTCAATCTCTTCCTTGTCTACTGTTTAGACTAAAATGTTCATCATGAGTCAAGTTCTTTTCTATACCAATTAAAGCCAGTACATAAAATACAGAAATTAACAAATGAGTCGATAATACATTTCAGTATTCTGTTACATTTTAATTTAAAATGTAGTTCAAATTAAAACTCTCCAAAAACAAAATCATCACAGCTGCAGTCAGTGATCAGTTATTTACTGAGCAAAGGTATAACAGGAAAATATGAGTATTCTTCAGTTATGTAAGTATTTAAAAAATCAGGATAAAGAAGTAGAATAATGAAATGTAAGGCTACCGCAAACAATAAGCAGTATTTCTATTTTATATGATGTATTTAACTATAACAAAGGCATACACAAATATGATGAAGTAATATCAGCTTTACCGAAGCCTCTATAGCCATTCTTGCATCTTGCCAAGTGTCACTTCCTGATTCATTTTTCATTTTTTCATAATGGAGGAAAGCTCAAGCAGCATGCTCTATTGGTAAAAGAAAAGTTAAAAAAGGCATTTTTAGAAAGATAATTTACAGCAAAATCAAGTTATCTGTATGATTTGCAAAGCTGTTTGTTAATGATAAGAATGAATATGCATGGTTGTGCACTCTGCGATGAGCTGGTATTCCACTTGAAGTTAGTTCATAGCTTTTACACATTAAGGCTCAGGATCCTGTAAATCTGTTATTAGAAAAGGGGTTAAGGAAAAATGTAAAGTTATGTTAAAACAATTATTAAAATAGTGAGGAAGTGTATCTCTGTATTTCGCAAATTACAGGTACATACTATCTCCACACAACCTTGCTAATTGTCAGAAAAACAAAACATTACATCTACACACTTAAGAATGAAGAGGCATTTCATAGCCATAGTATGCCAATGGCATTCTTGCATGAATGAAGAGGCATTTCATAGCCATAGTATGCCAATGGCATTCTTGCATGTTTCCATAACACTGTGCATTAATTTCCCAGATTGCTTGTTTGGTTTGCCAATTATTTCAAGATCACGCAATTAATAATCTACAGTATGTCGACCCTACTTTAATTGCTTGATTATCTCTCAGTTATTACATAACCAGTCAAACATACTGTAGTGCCATACAGATACAGCTCATTAGCCACATAGTTTAAGTGTGTAGGACATTGGACTCTAAACCACAAAGCTGCCGATTCCATCCTTATCACCAACACGCTGTATTACCCAGAGCAAGTCAACTAGCCTACCTTTTCTACAACAGTACAAACACACACACACACACACATATATCATATATATATATATATATATATATATATATATATATATATATATATATATATATATATATATATACATGTATATAGTGACAGATAGAGGGTGCTGTCGTCCCTTTGAACCCTCAGACTATACGCCAGACACCAGGTAAAAGTCCAATAGTTGACTTTATTATTAATAAATAGTGCACAAAGCACCCTCCTCTCCGCAATACTCATATAAATACCAATCATCACAAATCAATACAATCCACTACTCCCAGACATGTTGCCATCCTTCCACCCAGCTCAGCTCAACCCTGGGATCTCCCACGCTCCTTTAAATAGTCCGTGACCCGGAAGTGCTCCTGAACCCCTGTCCATGTGACTTCTTAACACTTCCGGGTCAGATCAAAACTCCTCTACTTCAGCCCGGAAGTACGTCATTCCCTTTGTCCATGTAACTCAGACGCACTTCCGGGTTGTAGGGAAAATACTCGCTGCTCCTCCCTGCAGCGCCTTCTAGCGACCCCCGTGGTATCCAGCAGGGCTGTAAAGGAAAACTCCAACGTCCATAATTTTCTGCTGGCATTTGGGGCACCTGGCCAGCCACAGACCACTATATATAATGTATTGTTATATATAAACTTAAGCATAAGCCAATCAATTTATATAAGATTTAACCTAAGCTAGTTTTGATAGTCATCTTGACAAAAGGTGCCAAGTACATATACAATGATAATCATATCCTACACCAGTGATTTCTAAGGCAGGTGTATCTGGACAGATATGAAAATAGATAAAGAGAGTTTTACCTAACATATGAAAATTCCAAATTCCCTCCACCTATGCTGTTTGCCCATATTCTTGCTTCATATGCCCCTGATAAAGTTATTAGGTAAAACTTTACAGTGTCTGGAAGATTACATCAGAATTGACTTACAGTTCATTAACTTTATTTAGTATAAAAATATTGTTTGTATTGTATTTTGTGTTACTGGTGTGGTTATATTAGGACTGTAACTAGAACAACCTTTGCAGAATGCATTTCCCAGCACTGAACCTGGTCTTGTTGTGTAGCTCATATTTCCTATTAGATACAAAGTGACACTCAAGCTAGGCAAGAAAGTGGAATGGACCCACCAGAAAGGCTGTTGAGTCTAGGGATGAAACACCAGTGTTGTGTAAAGAATCATACATTTTCTTATCAAATGTTAAGTCCATATCTCCACAAAGACCTTATATTTTTTAATAGCTCCCAACAAATTATTACCACTATATTAAAACCATTTCAGTTTCATTATACACACACCTGTTATAATTCATTTATAATAATAATTCTTACAAAAATATATTCTAATTCATATCTAAAAGATAGCATTTATTGGCTACACAATTATAAAGAAAGCGAATTTTAGTAAAAACAGGCTAATACCAGAAAATGACCTATATGTACAAACCACCTATCCCAAATCACACCATTGGATGGTTTGTCAAATATTACACATGCTCTACACAGCCAATAACAGATTAACAAAAAACAAATCTTTGTGTTTTATATGATTATAAGGCTCTAGCCTAAGTATAGAAAACTGTTTGTGCCATCTTTATTATAAGGTAATGTTATAAACATATACCATCTTATCGGTTTTATAGGTCTGAATTTTCAGTTCCCATTCAAGGTTTGTGGCACTTCAAGTTCACTAATGCTTTGTATCTCAAATCACTCTTGTGATTTATTAAAGAAAGGAGTAGAGTGGTTTGACCTTGAAGGAAGACAGTATAAACTGAACCAGTCCTCCACTAATAAAACTGAGTGGTTAGTACATGCCCATTTAGTCTCAGTCCCCTTGTTGGAAGGGTATAAGAAGCAGCAAATTTAGAAATGGCATTCCAGAAATTCATGTCTATTTCAAAACTGGAAAACTGTTCACCCAGTTGGCATAATAATTAGTGAAGCTTCTTTACAGATGAATTGCAATATAGCTGTTTATGCAACGTTTACAACATTTTCCTTGTATCTCCATGAATTTTTTGGGTACCTGTGTACCTCCTTCTTTTGAAACACATGTACATTAGGTTCACTCATTATCTCTAAACTGGTCCAGTCACAATGGATGGACTAATTTGATTTCAAACTTGTGCCTGGGCTTATAGGTAGTTTCTAGCTGCCTTTAAACCTGTACTAGAATATGTGGGTTAAGAAAAATATCTAACTGATTACTGCACTACGGTGGAGTCAGTGGGGTTGGGGTGGGATTTACATTTCTTTATCATGATTTCAATTTTTATCAGTTATTATTTGAGTAAGTATGGCCCTTTTTATTCTCCATGGACTACGTTCTTAAAACTAAAATACTAAGCTCCCACAACTATTAGTGATAACATACAGGATGTTCTCTGCCCAGTCCCAGGTTTCAGCCCAGGTAACCTCTTCTGTCTTGGGGAGAACATATTTCAGTTGTTAACATCTATCAAGTTTGTGTGATTCTGTACAAATTAAAGAATTAAGTGCATTTTTGTATAGTAAAAGTCATAATGATTATTACAAACTGCATTACATGGATTCCTATTAATTTTTTAATTTTCTTTGTATGGTTATTTCAATTCCATTCTCATAAATGTGCAAAATTTGGGAGTAAATAGACAATTTATCTAATATGAAATGCCATGTCAAAAGAAGAGTGTCCAGCAAGAAAGATGTAGTAAAAGCAAGGTAACTTTCAAGTATTATAATCTAACAGGAAAGCAAAAAAACAAGTTTTTGTTTGAGATAACACACAACAAATATTAAAATAAATAAAAAGACCAAATGTTTTTCTAATCATTTTGAAATGAATGGTGGTGAAAGGCACTTGAAAGTAAAGAATAAATTTCAGAAAAAAACAAGGAACGCATGTTCACCACAGAGTAGCATGAGACTTTCTATTAATGCCACCTAAGGTTTGCATTCTTTAGAGCTTTGAGCTGGAAAATGAGTGTAGGCACAACTTATTCAGTTTGAACTTTACTATATTAGAAGAGAATTAAGTCAGATTAACTTGCAAAATAAACAGTGTCACAAAAAAAAAACAATTTGAAAATGGACACTTTCCTGCAGTATCCGTTGAAGGTAAAAACTGACAATCAGAATACAATCATTACAACATATGTTTGGGAATTAAAAATATATATATTTGATCAGAGGAAAGATATGCTTTATGATCACATGCACTCTACTGTAGAGATCTTGTAATGATGTGGGGGCATATGTAAATGCATTTCAAAGAATGGCGAAAAGGATAAGCTAGCCACAACATTAACTGACTGTGTTTTCTTGCATTATATTAAATAGGAATAGAAATACATTACTCAAAGTCAAAAATATAGAATATTACGAAAAAATAAATCTAGACTCTTGGTTAGACTGGGTGTAAATATCCCAGTAAGAACACATTATGTCCATACTGAATAATTTTATAGAGCTCTACTACCACTATCCTGAATATAGACTGTTAGATCTCAAAAGAAAATAACGTCACCCTGAAAGCATGTAACCAGCAGATACAATACAAAGAATATAAATTATTATATACTGTATGAGAGTTGCCTGTGAAAGTTAAAATTATTGATTAGTGCCACATTTTAATGCCTGTTTGATTCACTAGGGAGACATTGCACTAAAAATTGCTGGAAGACTGTAGGACATTATAAACATAAACGAGTCAAGACAATTGTCGGGATACAAGACGCAGCAGGCAAAGTAAAACTTAAGACAAGTGTTTCGTGAAAACTAATGCTTCCACTTAATTTCAAAAGCAGGCGCAGCACATATGCCACATGTGTGGAAATGAAAACTGCTGTCATTCCAGTGTTCATTAAAGGATGAACCCATGAAGACAGTGCAAACTGAATCTGTTCAAAGGCATTTGTGAAAACGTATGTGACAGTTTTTATTCAGTAGTGTCAAGTACAAGCAGAAAGTTTACTTGACCCAATTAGTAAAAATGCAATGATATAAGAAACGAAGAATGGTTCCAAAGACAGAGACAAAACAAATTCCAAAGAGGTCTGTAATACTTGTGCACATGATACTTGCAACATGGCTAAAGAGGACTTAAGAGCAACACTGCTGTTCTTTTTCCAGACTAAGGTGTATCATGTACAAGGTAAAAGAGCAATGTAATAACCAAAAAATCTACCATTGTCTCCACCCTTCCTATGGCACTGTGAATCTATAGGCTGATATGATGTACATTCGGATTTCTGAAGTCACTGTAAGGCCATTAGTCTTTAAATGGAAAGACTGCAAGAATACTTAAAATGTAATGTGAGCCTTGGAAAGAAGATAAAATACAATGGGGATAACATAAGAGTTAGCTATCCACTGAAGAACTGAAAGGTGCTCCAGATAAAATAACAAAATAATATCAACTTTAGAAAGGTCGGATTATCGATGTTAAATGGTTACATCTACCCATGAAATAAAATTTACTCATGGAAGAGAAATGTTGCCTTGAAAAGTTTCCTCAAATGTAAATGTTCTAAGACAAAGTGGCCAATAACTGAAGATTCCTATAATTACCAGGTTATGTGTTGAATGTATATATTCTCTGTGTGTCCTTTTGGGTTTCCCCTATGTATTCCAGTTTCCTCCCACAAATTAAAAATATGTATTGTTTGATAACCATAAATTCACCTGATGGAAATGAGCCTTGTAAGGGATTGGGAGCTAATCCTTAGTGGGCCTCAACCTTGCACCCAGTTCTAACAAAATATGCACAAGTCCATACCATACTATGTCCTAGAAGAAATGGGTCAATGAATGATTACTAGGAAAATGGTATTGCAGTAAAATTGTCAGATGCTAGAAGTTAGGTCACTAGTTTTTTCATATAACACTATACTGTGGTTTGGCATAACTGGAGAACTGACAGTAGCGCAATGAAAAAAGCAGGTTTTCCAAGGCTAAATGAAACATAACAATCAATTGTTGTTCAGGCTGAGAATCTTAATGACTTCTGTAAGGTAAAGGCATTTGATTGCTAAAGTGCTCAAATCAAAACCACAAAAAGTAAGAAGTATATACTGCAGCCGCACATAGTCCTGTACAGTAGGTGGTCAACTAAAAGGCACACAACCAGTGGTGAGAACAACACCAGTAAACCTAGGGTTTAATACCCAATGGGTTAGCCACTACAGCACATTGAATATTGTCATCAAAATAAAATATTGTAACAGCACTGACAAGTTATATCAGCAAGGGATGCGATACCCAAATATGAGCTGGCAATACATCACCAGTGGCAGATGTGCCTATATACTGTAAATGGCAAGCCTACAAAGTCACATTTTTTTCCAACTAGGGTGACAAAAGACAAGGTGTCCTTTTAAGGACAGCAAGCCACTTCAAAGAGCCATGTAGAGAGCAGTGAATCTATTTTATTGTGGCACTATGCTTTTGGAGCAAGGAAAAGTCAAATATTGAAATTTTCCAACTGACACCATTTTTTAAAAACCCCAGAACAATATGTAGACAGTTACCATTAAGTGTATGGTGCTTGATGCAGATGATTTTGTAGTGTAGCAATAGCTTCATGTAGGTGTGGGATGCACTACGAGTTGAACTAAGTTGATAACAAAGTCTAATAACCAGAAAAGAGGCACAGTTAGGTTCTAGTGAAGAACTGTTCAAGGTTGAGCTATAAATATGGGGTGTGTATCATATTGATTATTATGTGTAAAGTTTAAATGTTTGACTGAAGTATCATTTTTATTTCTGATTATCTCTTTTTCCTTTTATAGCCACAATGGGCCTGGTAAGCAGCTCCTGCAATTATGTCATTTTCAGTTTAGGTGCTTGTTTGTATGGCATTTGAAATTGCATGTGCATGCTGGCTTTTACACTTTACTGAAAGTGTATGATTTGTTTTGAGAAAATACAAAAATGCACACATACCATATATACAATAAATATTGTAGCTTCCCAGCCGAGGTGAACCCCAGTGGGAAAGTGACTATTGAGTCGAGCAAGGAGGGCAGAGAATGGCATGTAAAACTGACATCGGGGATATGGTCATCAGTAAAGGGAAGAAAAGGGGCGGCACCCTGAACAAAGGGACAGGGAACAGAGGGAAGGATTTCTGGATGGTCAGTTGATGGCGTCTGTCAGGTCTGTCACAATGACAGATTCGTAGATAATTGTAAATAGTTCAAGTTCAAAGTTGTTCGTTTTGCTTTGATATTCGTGTACTTTTTTTGACAGTTCAAGTAAACTGTTCTGCAATCCCATCTTTTCCTGCTGTGTTTCTTCATTTTCGAACATGTCATGGTGAGGTCGCTACAATGTTATTTAATATTTGTTTGTGGATTATTAGTATTTTGAACAACATTCAATTAAAAACACATCTGTAGAGTAGATTTTTCCATGTAGAGAGAGGGCACAGAATACTTTTTCGATCAAAAATATTGAGTCTTCACAAAGCTAGATACTGTTATATAGTGCAGCAACAGACTAACTATTGTACAATTATCTTCTCAGTGCTTTCCTACATTCTAGAATTATGTGTAGATCATACTTTGCTTTAAGTTCACTTGAAGATGATGGGCCACTTTTTTGCTTCAAAATGACCACTCTATTCTTCATTACAGACGTTGATTTTTTTTATACACAATTTACGGCTCTTATTTTTTTAAACATGGCCAATTCCATGTCAACCTATGAGGCTATGATGCTTCTCAAAAATGGAACTGACATGTCTCCAGGTTATACGTCCCTACAAATTGAAGACTCTTCTTATCATACCAAAGAAGAAATATTAGCTGTGCACTGTACAAACTTAGCACTGAACGATGCCATTCCACATGCTCAAACTCTCAACAATAACACTGAGCCACTCATTTTCCTTTTTGTGCTTATAAGAATTACTTATGAATGCTTTGAAATCACTCCAGCTTTTTTGCCTGGCAACTCCTGACTCATCCCTATGAGAAACCTCCCACTTATGATATTCCATTCAACTCATCTTGATGTCTAGTTATGCAAGACATCAAGCTTTTTGAGAATCCCCCTGTTTTTGGCTCTCTACACTTAAAAAAAACAATTTTAAGGTAATTTTAGATCATATTGTGTATAGGAAATGACACTCTTATAATAAAGAGTAAGTGTAATTAATTAATTGATTAATTAACTGTAAACCAATGGGTTTCTTCACCAGAAATTATCAGAAGGACCTGAAGTTGTGTATGCCACATCAACCGACCACAAGGGTTCAACCCCTAATGAGATAAGAAGGGATAAAGTTGCTCCATTTCACAAAACTTTAAAAAATAGTAATAATGATTGGTAACATAGGCATGTGGAGTATCATTTTATGCTGTTTTGAGGTTGCTGATCATAAATACAGTATAATATTTGTCGTATTTGATTCTTCTAGCCCTTTAAGAGTCACTCCCAGAAAGTCAAAAAAGACAAAGTTCAAACATAGGAATGTACATTATTGTTTTAGACTATTTCATTTTGTGTTTACAAATATGAGTCAATTTTTGATTTTCTCTATTTTAATCTAGGATAGTTAGACTATAAATGTTTAAATTGAGGCACACATTTTAATATTTCAAATATTTTTGTTTAATATGTACTTCTACCTTATGAAATAAATCATTACATTTCTTATTAGCATGCCAAATTATGCCTGCTTATGCTAATTCTGACTTTTTTTAAAAGAATCTTCCACTTTCAGTAACTACATTCCTTACGACCTGGATAGCTCATAAATAAGCTGGAAAAAAGTAACCCATTTACACCAGTCAGCCACAACATTAAAACCACCAACAGGTGAAGTGAATAACATTGACTATTTCACTACAGTGGTACCTGCCAAGGGGTGGGATATAGGCAGCAACTGAACAGTCATTTCTTGAAGGTCATGTGTTGGAAGCAGGAACAATGAGCCAAGCCTAAGAATCTGTGCAGCTTTGTCAAGGACCAAACTGTGATGGCTAGACGACTGGGTCAGAGCATCTCCAAAATGGCAGATCTTGTGAGGTGCTGCCCGTGTGCAGTGGTTGGTATCTATCAAAAGTGATCAAAGTAAGGACAGGGTTATGGGTACACAAGGCTCCTTGATGCGCTTGTAGAGCAAAGGGAGCCCAGCTGGTTTGATCCCATAAAAGAGATACTTTATTATAAATTGTTGAAAAACTTATTACTGTCCAAAGGTATCAGGCGTCAGAACACACAATGCATCGCAGCTTGCTGTGTAGCCACAGACCAGTCAGAATATCCATGCTGGCCCCTGTCCACCACTGAATGTGTCTACCATGGGCACATTAGTATCAGAATTGGACCAAGGAGCAATGGAAAGAGGTGGCCTGATCTGATGAATCAGGTTTTCTTTTCAATCATGTGGACATCCGGGTGCATGTGCATTGTTTACCAAGGGAAGAGATGGCAGCTCGATGTTCTAAGGGAAGAAGACAAACCAGCGGAGGCAGTGTGATGCTCGGAGCAATGCTCTTGTTAGAAACCACGAGTTCTGGCATTCATGTGGATGTTACTTTGACATATTCCACCTACCTAAAGATTGGTGCGGACCACATACATCAGTTCATGAAAAAAGTATTCCCTGATGGTGGTGCTTTTTTCAGCAGGATAGTGTGCACTGCCACACTGTAAAAATTGTTCAGGAATGGTTTCAGGAAGATGACAGAATTTGAGGTGTTGACTTGGCCTCCAAATTCCCCAGATCTCAATCCAATCAAGCATCTGTGGGATGTGCGGGAAAAACAAGGCCCCGCCTTACAACCTACGAGACTTAAAGGATCTTCTGCTAATGTCTTGGTGCCAGAAGCCACAGGACACCTTCAGAGGTCCTGTGGAGTCCATGCCTTCAAGGGTTCAGAGCTGTTTTGGTGGCATGAGGAAGACCTACGCAATATTAGGTAGGTGGTTTTAATGTTGTGGCTGATCAATGCATCTGTTTGGTTTTCAGCTTCTAGCTCTTCACTCATGCTTATATAATTAGTTCATATAGAAGTGAGGTATTTAAATTTTATTTTGATGATTAGGGTATTAGTAGTACAGAATGTATGTGATAAGTTTTTACTTTCTCTAATGCAAAAACTAAAAGTCCCTAATAAATTAAGCCCGTAAAATACACTCCATCACATTACTAGGCTAGGCTGGTAGTTTCAGTGTTGTGGATTGGTGTATACTTGCCATTCACACTGCAACAAAATGCCAGAGGGACGCCAACCTTACTAATCTAACACAAACCTTTAACCTTTTTCCCCAAAACTGTAAAACTGCTATATTTGATTTTCTTTTACAAAAATTTGAATTACTAAGAGGTCAGATACAACTGCATTGGGCTGTTGTATAATTTTTCACTTTCGAAACTGACTTCTTGCATACCTTTCACAATGTATAAAACTATACTTCACTTTCAACAACCATTTGTAAATTGTTATCATTGTTTTTTTTTATATTTTTTTTTTTGTAAGACCATTTCTACAGTTTAAACGTTCATTTCCAATGGTCTTCTCTTGGAGTGACTCCTTTTGAATAACAAGTACTGTTACTTAACGGTGGCGTGTAAATTTAAAGAACAAAATGTATATCCGACTGCTCTCCAGTGTAAATTTACTTTAGCAGATACTTTACCAGAGACATGTCTTACCACTTTTTTAATATGTAAAAAACATAAATTACTTATTTTATTTGTTAAAAATCGAAAACACCATACCTTATTACTTCTCGACGTGAACGCCCATGTGCCGCACCCGGGTACACGCGTTGCTCTACCGTTTACCGCCCAATTACCTTCTGCAGCGCGCGGGCTCTCTCTCTCTCTCTCTCTCTCTCTCTCTCTCTCTCTCTCTCTCTCAATGCGTCCGAGGGGAAACGTGCGCGGCTTCTGCTTCTGCAGTCTGGCGTGCTTTCCGGACTGGGCGTGTCTGGAGGCTTGTTCAAGAAGCGTGGCTAAACAAGCCTGATAGTGTCCCGGACCTAAAAGTAACGATACGTAAAAAGTAGCTGCACGTGCTGCTGTCAGGTCGGACAAGTAATGTAAAATTAACGTAACATTTTCAAACCTGCACAATCCAATTCAGGATCGCTGCCATCCCTCAATGAGTCTAGCAGGAAGCAACCTTGGAAGGGGACGTCAGTTCATCGCAGTGCAGATTCTCGAGGAAACTTACAGCCTTTCTACGCCTACAGTTGAATAGTGTTGTTTAATAACGTACGGTATCAAACTGATCCCCTGTGTCCTGGTATAAAAGAACAGCTGAGGCGGCCTTAGGCTCTTATGCACCTGGAATGGTTTACCAATAGTGATACCCTGGGTTAAAATGTGGTACATTTTTTTTTTAGAAATTTCTAAAAGGCCACTTCTTTATCATGGTCACGTTTTCATTTCTTTATTTGTAATAGATGATAATATGCAGTTTAACATTTGCATCAGTCAGTATTCCAATTATTTATTTCTGTTTTCTTTTTCTGATCCAAGAATTCCATAACTGCCTTTAATTTGGGAAGGATTTTGATGTTCCGTTCTCTGTTCTAGATCAGTACATCAGAATAATAATAAATAACTTTAATTGCATGTATTGTATGTACTGTGTTGAACATTCAGGTGGGTCTGGGTGGTGTTTTGTCTTAGGAATGCCCACAGGCTTATTTTCTCCAGCATTCTACTGGCTAGAGTTTTTGTCTTCCTCTCCTTGCTAGAAAACTGACCATAGCATCAGACTTTGATATTTACATGTGGGAGGAAACCCACGCAGACACGGGGAGAACATGCAAACTCCTATATGTATTATTTATCTTTTTTATTTGTAACTCTCTCTTCTACTTCTTGTAATGTGCTTATATACTGAAAACATGCAAAATGCATGCATTTTTTGTTAAAATGTTATTTAATTGCTTCCTCTGGTTAAACAAAAGTAGCCCACAACCAGGAAGCTCTATCACCCGCCTCTCCGCCAATGCATTGGCCAAGAGTCCAGTCTTCAATTCAGAAGCTTAACTCCATGTAGAAGGGCTTCCATGTTGTGGATTACTTGTGTTTAATATTTTCCAGCATTGGGCACTAGGCGCTTCCATTAAAGTATAATCTTTGTAAGCACCGTTACTGTTCTGCATGAAAACATGAGATTAAAAAGTTTTCTCAGCCACCACTTCAAACCACATAAGGTAAGTAACATTTAGAAAATATAAATTTTGGGTGGAATAGTCCTTTAATAAATGTTTCTGTTGTTGGAAGGTTTAAAAATTGGAATTCCACTGACCATCTGCTATGCTATGATATTTTAGAAAATTTCCACTATATTAATACATTATCTGCTGGCATCCAAGGAAGATGCTGATTAGAGTATTTGGTGACCTTACATTGCCCCCCATGTGAGTGATCTGTAGGTGTGTGTGAGTGAGCCTGCCTAAAGATAGAGAAGTGCCCGGTGTAGGGATAATTTTTACTTAGCATGATGACACACAGCTGTATTTATCAATAGCACCTGATGACACCGACTCTCTCGATTCACTAACACAATGTCTTACTTGTATTTCTGAATGGATGAATAGTAATTTTCTCAAGCTAAATAAAGAGAAAACTGAAATTTTAGTGATTGGCAATAATGGATTCAATGAGGTTATCAGAAATAAACTTGATGCATTAGGATTAAAAGTTAAGACTGAAGTAAAAAACTTAGGGGTAACTGTTGACTGTAACCTGAATTTTAAATCGCATATTCATCAGACCACTAGGACAGCATTTTTTCAATAAAGACACATAGCAAAAGTTAGACCTCTTATATCATTGAAAGATGCTGAGAAATTAATTCATGCTTTTGTTTTCAGTTGCCTAGATTACTGTAACGCACTCCTCTCAGGACTACCCAAAAAAGACATACCAGTAAATCATTTGCAACAAGTGCAGAATGCATCTGCTAGAATCCATCCATTTTCCAACCCGCTGAATCCAAACACAGGGTCACGGGGGTCTGCTGGAGCCAATCCCAGCCAACACAGGGCACAAGGCAGGAACCAATCCCGGGCAGGGTGCCAACCCACCGCAGGACACACACAAACACACCCACACACCAAGCACACACTAGGGCCAATTTAGATACGCCAATCCACCTAACCTGCATGTCTTTGGACAGTGGGAGGAAACCGGAGTGTCCGGAGGAAACCCACGCAGACACGGGGAGAACATGCAAACTCCACGCAGGGAGGACCCGGGAAGCAAACCCAGTTCTCCTAACTGCAAGGCAGCAGCGCTACCACTGCGCCACCGTGCCGCCCCCATCTGCTAGAATCCTAACTAGGAAAAGAAAATCCGAACACATTTCTCCAGTTTTGATGTCACTATACTGGTTACCTGTGTCTTTCAGAATTGACATTAAAATTCTGCTTATGGTTTATAAACCCTTAAATAATCTCGCTCCATCTTATATATCGGAATGTCTGACACCTTATATTCCAAATCGTAACCTTAGATCCTCAAATGAGTGTCTCCTTACAATTCCAAAAGCTAAACTTAAAAGAAGTGGTGAGGCGGCCTTCTGCTGTTATGCACCTAAAATCTGGAATATCCTGCCAATAGGAATTTGCCAGGCTAATACACTAGAGCACTTTAAAACACTGCTGAAAACACATTATTTTAACATGGCCTTCTCATAACTTCACTTTAACTTAATTCTGATACTCTGTATGTTCTGTTCATAATAATAACTATTCATGGTGGCTCTAAAATCCGTATTGACCCCTACTCTCTCTTCTGTTTCTTTTTCCGGTTTCTTTCTACTCAAAGCATCATGATGCTCCAACATTGATGGACTAAAAGCCAGAAGTCTACGTGACCATCATCATCAAGTCCTTCCGTGAGAACCCTAAATACAAAGAGGACTGTTTCATTTGTTAGGTAGAATGCCCAGAGGGGACTGGGCAGTCTAATGGTCTGGAATCCTGCAGATTTTATTTTTTTCTCCAGCCGTCTGGAGGTTTTTGTTTTTTTTTTTTCTGTCCACCCTGGCCATCAGACCTTACTCTTATTCTATGTTAATTAATGTTGACTTATTTTATTTTCTTACTGTGTCTTTTATTTTTCTATTCTTCATTATGTAAAGCACTTTGAGCTACATTCTTTTGTATGAAAATGTGCTATATAAATAAATGTTGTTGTTGTTGTTGTACTTGCACCCAATCCTGAATGGCCACTGGTCCCTATAACCCTTCATTGAACAGAGCAGGTATGAAAAATGGAAGATTGAATGGATACATATTTAATTTTTTCAGGAAATTTTACCAGTGACACAATCTTGCAAACAATGGGACAAGC
Organism: Polypterus bichir lapradei; assembly: GCA_026402145.1. Taxonomy (NCBI): domain Eukaryota; kingdom Metazoa; phylum Chordata; class Cladistia; order Polypteriformes; family Polypteridae; genus Polypterus; species Polypterus bichir. Next base: position 47,125,398 of record JANRMT010062791.1, on the reverse strand, counting down.
AGCAACCCTTTTACAGAAGCTCCTTATTTCACACTTTTTTTTTTTACTAACTTATTTACTAAATGTAAAGAGGTTCTGTAAAAAGCCAAATCTTTATCTATCTATAATGCTAATGCTAAATAATGTTTAAATAAATATTGCAGTTATGTTGCATCTTATGTATAATATATAATTCATATAAACAGAGGCTGTTTCTTCATGATAGCATTAATGTAATGGTCTGTTTTCCTTAACCAGTAATGTCCATCATTCTGTCCATTTTTCAAATCTGCTTTTCCCACTACTGTATAAGGTTATACAGGCTCAGAACCTTCTCTGGCAGCATTGGGTGCTAGGAGGGATCCAACCCTGGAAGGAATATACTGTAAGTCCATCTGAGGTTAGTTAATCAATCATTCACCCATCCATCTATCCATCTTGCAAACCTGCTCCTCCAGTGCAGCATTTTGATGTGCCATACACTTTCCTTGCAGAATTCTTGGAAGTATAGACCATTACAGATTAGTCACCCCATTATCTGTCTATTCATTCTCAATACCCACTTTTCCCCAAGCATGTTGTAAGATAAAAGCATTAAAAAAAAGCATAGATAAAGGTTCACGGCAGAACACTTTTCTTAAGAGCTGTTGTTGTTGCAGTCACATAGCAAAGGCTTCTGAGTGTCATTCTTAGCACAAGGATTTTTTTTTTCTCACATAACTTTTGGTAATTTAGAAGCAACCTTTTCAGATTTCAGACTTGTTCCCTGGGCATTGCTCTCTCAGATTTTCCATGGACAGTAAAAAGGCTGATTAGAAAATATTTCTATAACAATTATTATCCCAACAGCACGGATACCTGAATATCACTATTACTGTGTGCGTTTTATTACGTTGTTAAATACTTTTGTTCTATTACTATTAATCTTGCTCTGTTACATTTCTCATATGATTGTTATCTTTAAAGACAAAATGTAAATCATACCGTTATTTACAGTATTATTTTTTTCATCTATTTACTTTAATACAGTGCATGGAGAGCTGAAAAATATCTTAGCAGCATTGTGTGCAAGATGGGAAGTGGCCCTGAACGGGAAGCCAGTACATCACTGAGTCCTATACTCATAAAGAGATAATTAAAAGCAACCATTCACTCTAAGCTGTACATCTCTGGAGCACAGGAGAAAACTAAAGTACCTGGAGATAATCTATGGAGATATGGAGAGAGCATGAAAAATTCACAGAGGCAGGAACCGGTCTGGAATTTAAAGCCAGTCTGGAGATGTAGCATAGCAGCAATAATCACCATACCACCCTGTTGCCTGTAGCTAAATAATTCTGCTTTTATCACATTTTGTTGGTAGGATATGTTGTTCATGGAATAGTCATTTATTCAAAACTGCAATAATTAGAAACTCTCCTTCAACACAGAGAAAATGGCTGTAGATTTTTTACATTATAGTCCATTTTAAACCTACAATAGTGTCTCCACTGAGCCCTGTAGGTTTCTCTCTCCTGTGCCTCCAGTATTAACCATTGGCAAGCCTTGCATCTAGTATTAACCTTAATCTTATCTATAATTAAAATCTCTTCATACTCTTGGGGCCAAACAGTATACCAACCTAGTGCATTCCAATTCCCACTGCATGAAAGGTTGCCTAGAGGGAAGTCTCAGTTTTGCAGTATTACTGTTACTTTTGATATTATGAAAGCTGACCCATTATAGTACCTAAAATTTTTGCCCGTGAGTAAATCAGCCCTGCATACAATACCTCAACAATCAAGCCACTATCCTTGTGCCGTTGCTACTGAATATTATCAACCTTGGCCTCCTATATAGTGAGATCTGAAGGGGCTCGTCTTTTGGCTCTACTTGCCATTGACATCCTCCGGCCTGCTGGAGGGGGTGTGATTGGAGGACTTTCTCCTTTCCCAAGGCGCTTGGATTCTGAGCTGGAACCACTCCTTGACTCAGGGCTTCCTGATCGACTGGGCAACTTGCTCTCAGAAACTACTCTTGACATGAAGCTTGCCTTCCTTGTGGAAGGGTAGTGGCCACTGTCTGGGGAGTCACTGTGGTCTTCCCCATAGTCCTTGCAAACACTGACACGACTGTGCTTGCGTAATGCATTGCGCACTGCCGCTGGGATCTCCATGTGGCTGGAATGGATGGCTGCCTTGGCTGGGTGAGATATATTCTTGGAGCCAATGCCATTGACATGTGTTCTGTTATTGTTGGAGTCCTCACTGCTGCAGGAATGATCACGATTCTCCAGGGTATTGCGCCTCTCAGATCCCTTCTCAAGGTGCAAGATGTAATGCTGACTCTGGCTACATTCTGCCAGTTTCCTTGGGTGTTCATCACCTTGACAATGAATGCGCTCAGGTGGGGTTTGTCTAGGCACCTCATCCTTTTCATCAGTTTGCTCATGAATTGTTTGAAAGCCTGCTGGAGGCAGATAAATTGGAAGGGCATCAGCCTGCCCTTCAGGCAATATTTTGTAGCTGGTCTGAGTTAAGGGAATAATTTTATGAGGCGAAGAGTTGCTCAGGATACAGACCTGCTGGACCATGGAATTTTTCTTTGACTTACTGATGATTAGGTCATCCTCTGCGCCCTGGCATCGGGAGGTCCCATATAGACTCTGTTTAATTTTCCGAATACCCAGGTGAGATATTTCCAAGAGGTTTAAAAATAGTGAAACAGCAGCAATGCTATGCATAAACACCATGAATATGGTTTTTTCTGTAGGTCTTGACACAAAACAATCCACAGTATTTGGACATGGCATCTTAGTGCATTTATAGACAGAATCCAGCTGAAATCCATATAAAATGTACTGGCCCATCATAAAACCAACTTCAAGGACAGATCTAGTTAGGATATGAAAGATATAGGTACGCAGCAGCGATCCCCTCAGAGGTGCTTTATTAACCTTCTTCTGTTCTTCGAGCTTTCTGAGCTCCCGTTCAAGCTTCCTGTATTCATCCAGTAGAGGCTCAAGTTCTTCCAGTTCTGCTCGCAGTTGTGCCTTCTTCTTCTGTCGCTCTTTTTCCAAAGCTCTTAATCTGTAAAGTGCATGTCCCATGTACACCAAGGAAGGCGACGACACAAAGATGATCTGCAAAACCCAATATCGGATGAGGGAGATGGGGAAGGCTTTATCATAACAGACATTCCTGCAACCTGGCTGCTCTGTGTTACAGATGAACTTAGACTGCTCATCATCCCAGACATCCTCTGCTGCCACCCCCAAGACCAACATACGGAAAACAAAGAGGATTGTTAGCCAGATCTTCCCTACGATGGTGGAGTGAATGTGAACTTCCTCCAAGATACTGCCAAGCAAGTTCCAGTCCCCCATGTTCACTTCCACATCTCTTTTCCCTGTTTAATAATCATTCTATGACTAGATGAACTAGATAGATAAATAGATAAAAAATCTTGGTGTTTTTCAAAATTCCCCTCAGCTTTTACATCATTATGGAATAAGGCAGCCAAAAGCTCTTTCTGCAGTGCTGTCTTTTCTGTCATGCCAACGAAGCGATGTTCTTTGTCAAAGCCATCTCTAGCCTAGGAGTTGCTGAACTCACATCATATAAATATCCATTGTCCATTGAGTGACTTTGCCTTGAAGCAAAAATTACTAGCAATCGTTGAGGCAGTGGTTCACATTGTACAAGTCCTGTACTATCAGGCCACTTGCCCTCTGGCTCAAAATGTACTTATTTAAGCCATCAATACTGCTTTATTAACAGCAAATAATTTTGTTTTTGCATTTCAAATGAAGGCAATTCAGGCTCCATACTAAATAAAAAATATACAATTCACAGTAAAATAACTTGTCAGACAGCAAAACAATGTTGTGGCAAGTAAAAATAAACCTTTAGTGGCTCATTATCTATTTGCTAATCCATAATGTTTTGTAAAACCTGACTGGATGATCAATAAGTCATGTCCGATTTCATAGTCGACTGCCAGTCTATTTTAAGAGTTGCTAACTTCACCTGTTGGAACACTATATACACTATACAGTATGTGGATCCCAGATACACATAACAGGCAGCAAATTACTGTATTTTTCTCCTGTAGCATGAGATGCACCTTAAATAAGAGCTCAGTCTACAGTATTCATTTCCTGAACCCATTTTCTTACATTAAACAACAGTCAAACCCCATACCACCAACTAAGGAAATAAGGAAAGAAACCAACCAGACTACCAGGACAGTCCACCACATGGTATTCGCATCCAAACTGAGAAAATTCAGAGTCACAACACAACCTAACATACAGGTATATTGATTTTAGATATGAAACAAAACCAAATCAGAACACTAACAGAACATGCCACCTTCACACAGATAGTACCCAGGCAAAGAATCAAAACCAGAGGTCAGATTTAAGTGCCTACACAGCTTTCCACACTAACATTTGGATTTATAAAAGAAAACTCGACATGAAAGTTTACATATATTTATGCTGATTCTGACCCATCCATACAAAACATTTCAGGGAAATTGGTAGTTATTATTGCAGCCTTGATCAAGTAGGGAAATGCAGCCAAACCAGCTACATGTTGATTCACACTTATAATAATCCATATCACCGAGCTACTATTACAATGTGTGTTGAAGTGACAAACTTATTAAACCTCAAAAGTGATGAACATTATGTACAAACTCTATTTTAGTTATGATTCAAGAGGGCCAGTGTTGCATATTTGAACTTTTTTGTTTTTACGTCAACTTAAATCAGCTACCTGTTGTCACTTCTAAGGATTAGAAACCAAAGTGCAGTAAAAAGGATATAAATAGACTATAGGGCATGAGATTTATAGCTTTCTATGCATCTCATGCCCCATAGCCTATTTATAGCCTAGTGGTTTGACGCAACATGGCTTGTTTGGCACTGCTTCAAGACTATGCAAATAATCATATACAAAGGGAACGAGCTTTAGGGACCAGTCACATTTTTTGCCCATTATGATGACTGGCTTGTGAGCTAGACACTCAAGCTATTATCTTGAAACTATAGTATGTGTTGCCTTGACCCTGGCATTGAAAGACAAACTGCCCAGGCTGCATCTGTTCATTTCTATGTTTTAACAATGATTGGCTTTCTGACAAAGGGTGCCTACTAATGAACACTGATCAACAGTTGAGGAACATATCAGCCTAGATAGTTAAATCATGATTGCTTTGCTGGAAACCATAAATGACTAACAAGACACAATAATCAGTTTTCTTATGGTCTGGTTTTTACAGACCAGCATAAAAAGGAAATTTGCATCATTGTCTGGTTTTCCTAACATAATCATAGCAATTGACAGTACTTGTTTTGTAATAATGTACCTAGTGAGAATGACACTGATTTTGCTAACCATAAGACGTTTCATTCCATTAACACGTCATCTGTCATAGAAGACAATATAAAATTCCCCAAATCATCTTACAAATACAATTTCTGCATAAGCTAGGTAGCAATATTGGCATGTTTGCTGGTGTCAACGCAAACAAAAACTGACCTAATGAGATGGCATTATTCAGAATCAATGGCTACAACCTACTGTTTTAATAATTTTTATATAAAATTACTTGTTCAATTATTATTTCCTCATTACACATCCTACTTCCTTTTGTAGGTTTGCACTTTACACAAATGTCTACAATTAAGGACTGGGACTCATATAAGCTTAAAAAAAGTTTTCTCAACACTTTTTATGCTGTACAGAGACAGAGACAGAGCAGAAACCTACATGTGTAGAGTAAGATGAATAACTTGCAGCATGAGTATCTGGTTTGTATATTAAAAAAAAACACAACACCATACGTGCACACATGAACTAACAGGAAGGCAAGTCTTTTTTTTCTTTCTTTTTAAATCAATTAATAAAACATCGGTAATACTTTAAATGGGATGGAAATGGTTCAGGTTAAAATTTCAACAGCCCATCTCTATTAAGTCAAATCAAGTTGGGAAGCATGCACTGGTACAGTGCGTTGACACACCCACTACACAACGAAACAACTTGGACGACCCCTTGGCCTGGTCCAGCCACTCAGGTCCCCAACAATGAGGATCTTATGAGCTGGATCACCCTCAGGGAAATGCGTGACGTGGCCCTACTGCCGTAAATGACACTCCCTCACAATGCAGGTAATGTGCCTCATTTGGGACTCCATGAGCAGCCACTCATTCGACACAAAGTCAAACCAACGGTACTCAAGGATTTTCTGGTGAGACACAGTACCAAAGGAGTCTACTCTTCGTCTCAGGTCACTGGATAGTATCCATGTCTCGCAACCATATAGCAAGACAGGAAGCACCACGACTCTAAAGACTTGGACCTTCGTCTTTTTGCATAGATATTGGGAGCACCACACACCCCTTTCCAGCGACCTCATGACCCCCCCCCATGCTCTCCCAATCCGTCTACTGACTTAATAGGAAGAGTCACCAGAGACATGAATGTCACTGCCAAGGTAAGTAAATCTCTCAACACTCTCTCCGCAACAGACACTGCTGATGGCTGTGCCCAAGAGGTCATTAAAGGCCTGGATCTTGTTTTTTATCCAGGACACTCGCAAGCCCAGACACTCGGACACACACACAGCATTGTCAGCAAAGTCAAAATCCGTGAATCGTTCTTCACCAACAGATGCCCTACAGCCGCTGGACTCCACGACCTTGCCCAAAACCCAGTCCATACAAGCATTGAATAGAGTAGGAGCAAGAACACACACCTGACAAACCCCAGAATCAACTGGGAAAAACACAGAGGTCCTGCCTCCACTCTGCACAGCACTCACAGTACCAGTGTACAGGCCGGCCATGATATCCAACAACCTCGAGGGGATCCCACGAACCCTCAGGATATCCCACAGGGCAGCTTGATCAATCGAGTCGAACGCTTTGCAAAAATCGACAAAGGCTGCAAAGAAACTCTGCCGATATTCGTGTTTGATCTCCATGAGAACCCTCAGTGCCAGGATACAGTCAATGGTAGACTTCTTAGGCATAAAACCAGACTGCTCTAGGCACTGGTAGGTGAGCAAGTGATCACAGATCCTATTGAGGACAACCCTAGCAAGGACCTTACCCAGCACCGAGAGCAGTGTTATCCCCCTATAATTGCTGCAGTCCAGGCGATCACCCTTCCCTTTCCAGATAGGGACAAGTCCCGTTTTCCAGTCTGTTGGGATGATGCCAGTCTCCCAAATAGAAGCAAAGATTGCTTGCAATGCCAAGAGGACAGCCTTACCACCAGCCTGGAGAAGTTCACCCTGGATACCACAGATCCCTACAGCCTTTCCCCACCTCTGTTGGTTTACAACCTGTGCAATCTCGATGAGATTGGGTGGCTCACAGCTAATCGGAGGATCAATCTCAAGAACCGTGAACCCAGAGATATCCAACGTCCTAGCCGGAGGATCAGCTTTGAACAACTGCTCAAAGTAGCCAGCCCAGGGGGCCACAACAGCAGTGTCATCCGTAAGGACCGTTCCATCAGCTGCCCTGACTGTGACTCTCCGAGGAACAGATTCAAATGTGCATAATACTTCGATTCCTTTGTAAGCAGGATGTGGGTCGCTAGACCACAGATGGTTTGTCATTTGCTCACAGATTCCTCTAACAAACACCTCTTTATCTGCCCTCAGAACCCTCCTTCTCAGTTCCCAGTACAGACCAGAGTTGCCATTGAGCCATGCGCTGCAACTCTTCTTGATGATATCCAGGGTGCCCTGCGAGATAAAACACCTCCTTCTGGGAACACAGGTAACACCAACACAACCCCCAGCAACCTTCAGGGTCTTGTCACGGAAGGTCTCCCACATCACATTAGGATCAGCAGTCGTACCCAAATCTAAAAGTTCCTCACACAAACATCTCTATCCTCATTGTAAATGTCTTAAAAAATTCAGAATGCAATTTAACGGACAAAATGTTACTAATACAGTGAATAATGTGAATTAAACATAGTCGAAGTGATTAGCATTCTATCAATCAAAGTGGCTACAGTACAACTCCAAAAGACAAAGAACTGTGGCCAGCTGAGGTGCAAAGCCCAACTCATTGACCTGCATGTTGAGAACTTGGAAATGAAAATGCAAAGTGGAAATAAAGATTCAATCAGCAGAAGGTTGGCACAGTTTTATTTTTCAGTTTTTGCAGTTTCATTGATGTTCAGGCTAAAAATGAAACTGCAAATACAGTAGTATTATGTCATTTTATTTTCAGTTTTTGCAGCATTCTTGCGTATAAGACTTTGAAAATGAAATTGCAAAAAGGGAGATTGCATTTTCATTTTATTATTTTAATTTTCATTTCCTTTTTTGCAGAAAATACCTCCCATAATGAAAGTGTGCATATTGAAAGTTAATTCATACTGAACAAAATTTATTCTGATAAAACGGACAGTTACGTTGAAAAGAATGGACTGTTATTTTAACATATCATGAAGGTAAATCATAAAGGCAATTTGCAAATTAAGCGGTAAACGCAATGGATAGGAGCTGACAACACGTTAATGATGTCTTATGGATAATTTGAGTGTGCATAGCACAATGCTCTACTGCTGGTCTAGTTGGAACCAAGGTCACATGACTACAGATGCTCCACTGCAGGATTGCATCATTTTCGAACACTGGGACTGCAGTGAGATGTCCTTGGGTACAAGGAGTGGGAAATGCCGAAATTTACCGAAGGATGTTGGCTCAGTAAAGAAGTGAAAACATGACTCAATGAAAAGTTTATGAAAGAGTAGAAAGGTTTAAGCAGTAAAAAACAAGCATAACTGACAAACCTTGATCTAGTCAACCATCAACATTGTGCACACAAATCCATATTGATGAGGCAAATGCCTTCATCAGAGATGTGTTGCTGCACATTTAGATATTGGCTATAGATCTGCACATGATATAGTGCATGTTGACTTGAGGTCCTGTAAAGCTTGTGCAAGATGGGCACCCTAACAGCCTACTGATCTGCACAAGCCAACATTCATAGGTGAATTTTAAAAGGTTTCACTCTCCCTGCCTGAAGAAATAATTGTTTAACAATAGTGCCATCCCACAGCAGGACACCCATATTCATTTGACCTTGGCTTCACCCAGACTAATGGTACTGCACTGTTCATTTTCAAGCTACCCATAAGCCATTGCAAACATGTTGCATTAAGTCAGCTCCTATATGTTGCAATTTCCTTTACTTTTCATTTACCCTTATATGAAGCTTTCTTAAAAAGCAGAAATAAGAATCATTTTATATTGATTAGAAAACAGAATTTAGATTTTATATTTAATCTTTAAAAACATAACCAACCGTTTGCTTTAATAGTTTACGATTTCAGTTAGGTAATATGGGAAATCAGTCTGTCAGGGAGAGAGTTAAAAGTATTTTTAAAGTAATATTTTCCATTAGAACTGTAAATATGACACACACACACACACACACACACACTACTTTGTAATTCTCTCCCACTCTTCACAAAAAGGCACAAGATTTAATGGCATTATTCAATAAAAAATATATATATATATTACAAGATTGTTTTCATTTCCAATACAGATATTGGGGGTATTATTTACAAATAGACTGTACAGCTTAATTCCCCACAGAGCCATAAAGAATAAGGTTGCAAAAAAGTGATCATAAAAAATAAAATATATATACATATCTATAAATTAAATCCGGGGTTACAGAAAACAATACAAATATGGAGAAACAGGGCACTGTTTCTATCAACTGTATGTACATTGGTAGCTTCTCACTGCTGCTGCATTTTCCTGGCTATAACAGCATTTTTCAAAATGTAAAATACATATTTTGTACCACTTGCAAATTTATTGTTGCTTTAAACAGTCACATCACCACAAATGTCAATATAAAATTGTTCAGTGAAATGTATAGATCCAGTTTTTGTGCTATTCAAGGATAAAAATGGATTTTTTAAACTTTTATTATCAGAAAATATATATAAAATATGCAGATGGTTTCATTTTTGTTTTTTGAAGGACTGATATGAGGTAGATTTTTATTTTTCTTTTGCTTGACCAACCTTAATCTGGCAGGCTACCACATATTCTGAAGTTCTGTGTTTAAGACAGAACAGAAATGCCACCTCAGATCACACAAGATCGTGATCACTTGCTTGATCAAGTTGTTTTACTTTTGTTAAGCCCTCCAAAACTGATGAACACAAACAAACAAAACTTAAGAAAAGAACAATTGTTTTCAGCTTATATCTACAGTGGTTGGAGATCCAATAGACCATATGTTCTTTTTAATAACATGAAAAATAAATCCTAGTATATGCAGCCCATCTTAACAACCTAGTTTGTATTTTTCTGGCAGCAGCACAATATGGATTACTGGTTTAAAAACCAAACATTCAGCACCAATGGCCCGCAGTGAGCCCATCTGATTAAATCTGTGCATCATTGTCTTTATAGGCTGGAAGAATGGACATAAGTTGAGCATCGGATTGCTGTAAACATGACACCAACCTAGCCGAAGTTAGCCATTGTACGGTCCATAACATTTTTGTACACCTGACATAACCTTCAGAACTAAAAAAGGAACCAAGTTGTGTGCAGGTGTTTCATGTTTTCATCTTTTTAGCCTTCTTGAACAATTTCATTAGTTGGTTGAATCTCTCACAGACCTAAAATGAAAAAAAAAAAAAAAATTTGACTGTACAATTTTATTCAATTACAGGTTTAAGTCAACATTCTGTAGCCAATAGGAGCTTGCTCAAATGTAATACCTTTACATTTGTCTTCACAAGAGACCTCCCCCAGTGAGCTTTGCTTTCCCTACTCTGACTCCAACAGTAAGATGAGATGGCTCCTTTTATGCTGGACCCGGGAGTACTTTAGGTACCACAACATAGCATGGAAGCAGCTCTTCTGGGTCACGCAGAACCCCTCAAAATAAGACTGTCTACTCTCAGAAGCTCTCTTTGGCAGCATCCACAGCATAGCTGCAAAATGAAACGACAACATCCAGAGTGCCCTGAGGGTGTGCACAGGGGATCCAGTAAGGGACACCACCATCTAGAACATTGGGAAGTATACAGCCCTGATATGCTGTCTTTCCCTGTCCTTCGACTTTACTGTCCCACTCCACTATATGGTGTGAACACAGGCTCAAGAGGACGTGGCTTTTCCTCCGAAACCCCCATTTAAACAGTGATACAATGGTAAACAAACACAGCTTTTCATCTCATCTTTGCAGATTAGCTGCTAGCTTGCTGCCGTGCCACGTGTTCTGCATGTTAGGCGCAGTTTCAAACATTTAAAAGACCGCACTGCGGCGGTCCTAGTGTCTCACTGCCTTGTCTCTCTTCCCCCAGACATCCTCCGCTTTATTCTTTATGCTTTATTATGCTGTATTCGAATAAAGGTTCTGTTTCTGTTTCTTGAAAACCCTGAATAAACTTGTGCAACTTTGTGACCCAAGCGTGACAATGGGCCTTCAAGCCAGGCAAGGGTCCATCCATCTCATTCAGAAAGCCAGTTCATCCCCGCCTTCCACTGCATTGTACATAAACTGTCAGCATAAGGTAGTGAAAATTAATAAATACTTATTCCAACTTCAAATTAACATTTCTTGCCATTTAATTTATATAAAAACAAAAAACAAAAAAAAAAAAACACTAACCAGTGGGTCACAAATTTCAGCACAGTACCCCTCGTTCTTTTATTCACATGAAATATGCAGCCATTTATGTATGTCAAACTTCCAAGTTGTTTATGTATGTTGCAATAAACTCAAAAAATACAAACAAAAGAAATAATGGTATTTGTACATACTCAATGGTGTCTTCTTATAAAGAAATCTTACATTTCCATGTTGTCTGCTCCCTTTCATTATCAAAATATGCTATTTCCGTAAGTATATACCAAGATGAGTGAATCTGCTTTTAGCCAAGATCACACCTACATCAAGACACATACAGCGAAAGGCTCATTACTACTGGACTGCAGAGTTTCTCACCTCTCAAATGATGTATAGTTTTCTATATGTACTACATGTAATAGCTGTGTGTAAAAGGCAGGAAATAATTTTCCTATATGGCAGCTCATTATTAGGTACTGTTATGCACAAAGCTCGAGTCAGATTCTGACCACAGTTTTGACTCTATTGAGAATGGCACATTTCCTGAAGGACTTGGTGCTACGCTTGACTTGTAAGCATTGCTCATAGTAATTTTAGAGTTCAAGTGTCATAGGTTCAATTACAATACCTGGATGCAGTTAGCTACATATTCTCCCAATATTAGTTTTCTGAGAACTGGTCTTTCAATTTGAACTTCGAGCACCTGCAATGTTTCTTAGTATACCTGTGAGTACTGTTAGGCTGTGAACCAAATCTACCCCCTAAACCATTTGAATACCACTGTACCACACAGCTCTTGATGCTGCAAGCACATGAAGAAAAAAAAAAATTTAATTGCAAGAACCACCCATCAAGGCGATTGACAATTTACTGCAATATTTTTTAATATTCGTTAAATTTATTTTTCTAATTTATTTTTTTAGTGGGGTGAGGGAGGTTAAATTGAATGCAAACAAGATAAAAAAAATGTAACACGTCACTGTTGAACCCTTATGAGAGTGGAGAAATTATAACAACAACATTTATTTATATAGCATATTTTCATAAAAATGGTGCAAGCTCAGAGTGATTTACGATGAAGACAGATGAAGAAAGAAAAGCTTATAAAAAACAAAAATAATATTAGGCAATACTAGGTAACAAAGAATAAAGTAAAGCCTGATGACAGAAAAAAATGAAACAAACAAAAAGTAATAAAAACTCCAGATGGACTGGAGGAAAAAGCCACCTGCGACCCAAAAATGACTAAAACACAGGTTTAAGTGTTTGTAAGGTGTGTGTAAATAGCTTGCGGGCATTTCTAGGGCTATTTCCTGCCATGCCCTCCATAAGCTAGAACAGGAGGAAGCTGGTATGAACATGTAAGTATACATTTACTTTTCTCTAAAAGTAAAATGCAAGAAAAAAATCAACAAAAATAAAACAAAATAAAAAAACACACTAAACCTTTGAGGGGCAACTGCAACAGAAGCAGTACAAAAATCACAATCTATCATTACAAAATGTAAGGTTTCGCAGGATCTAGTGGTAAACAGAAATTGCTTCAAGGACTGGCACGAAAAATAATTTGGAAGGTAAAGGTTTGGTTGAGTACATAATTATACGTGCCATGAGGACTGATCATTTGTGTTAGGTAGAATGCCTAGTGGGGGCTGGGTGGTCTAGTGGCCTGGAACCCTTGCAAATTTTGTTTTTTTTTTTCTTCTCCAGCTGTTTGGAGGTTTTTTTTTTTTTTTCTGTCCTCCCTGGCCATCGGACCTTACTTTATTCTATGTTAATTAGTATTGCCTAATTTTATCTTTTTATATGTTGCCTTTTTTCTTCATCCTGTAAAGCACTTTGAGCTACATCATTTGTATGAAAATATGCTATATAAATAAATGGTTGTTGTTGTACAAAGTTACAAATTCTTTACTTATTGCTTCAGCATGATATATAAAGTGTGGGTGTTGAAAATGTTTTTTTCCCTAAAATATACATAATTGCAACTGCAATTCTTCTTTTCAGAGATTGCTTCATTGCAAGAGACTAAATACTTCCAAACACAACTTTGCAATGCTATGGGATATGACATTTAAGCTTGGTACAACAATAGCTGACAATTTGAGGCTCAAAATAAAATTGATTCAAGGGTTGTGAATCAGAAAATATCTTGGCTTTGTACTGTAAAAATCTAGGTTTGAAGACAGGAATCCCAATGTTTTTGTTTTATTTAGTTGATATTACTGTAAACAAAGGATTTTAATCATATAGATACTTTGTTTTAAAAATTTGGAGTGTTGCACTCACTACTCTTCAGTCATTTAATGTGCCTTTATTGCATAGGCAGAATAACAGCCATTTATGTTTGGATATGTAATTGAGGCGCAATAATGCCAATAAACCCTTTGGGCATACAGGGTAAATTAAAAGACTGTTAAAGGTTAAAGGCTATATTAAAAGGCTATACTGTTACAATGTTTGATAAGACGCATATTCCAGTATCAGAAATTCCTAGAAGTATGTATTTTACATTTTTGTAGAAAAGTAAAAAAAAAAAAAACAAATAAACATTTTTCACTCACTACTTAATGAAAATGTTAACACTATCTTTTTTTGACTAAGACATACAGCTAGAAATGCCCAGTATCAGCAGCCTCATTGTTTAAACATTAATAAATCTACTTACTCTAAAATAAAGGATAACTGATTAAAAACCAAATTATTTCAAACTCTTAAGAATAAACTCAACTAAAATTAAACCTATTATAAAAAAAAAAAAACTTGTGATGATACAAGACTTTTTTCCTGCAACGAGAAGTGACCTTTTGAAGACAGACATAGAGACACTTTCACTTTCCGCGAGAAAGGCAAGTCACGTTATACTTACAACCTTTGGAAGCAAGTCCCGTGATACACATGCAGAGCAGGTTAGAGATAATGGAAGTAAGAAAATTCGAAAGTCTCAAAAAAAAAAAAAAAAAAGAAATGAGAGTAACGATTGCATTAGCACAAACAAACGGAAAATATTACTCGGTGAAATAGTGGAACAGTGAAAAGAGATGGAATAGTGTTCGAGGATGTATGGGGGAGAAGAGTAACAAGGCAGTGAGACAAAAGGACAGCTGCTGTACAGGCTTTTAAATGTTTGAAGCGCCGCACGAAATGCAGATCATGCGGCACAGCAGCAGCAAGCCAGCAGCTTATGTAGCAAAGAGGAGGGTAAAAAAAAAAAAAAAAAGTAACTGCTATTTGTTTCCCATTGTATCACCGTTTAAGAGGAGCTTCAGGGGAGCGACTCACAACGGCGTGTAGCACTGGCGGGGGAGGGGGGTTACAATGTAATGCATAGCCTGACTGCTTTTCACCAAAAGCGATGACATCAGAAACATACATACAATCAATTTGTTAAACCCATAATAAAAATACCCAAATAACAGTCCTTTTACATTCAGTGCAGTTGAGGCTATACAGACTAACAGCAAAGCTAAGCATTTTAGAGTGACATAAGTAAACGAAAACTGGTAGACACTGAACTGCTCTATTAACCCAATCTAAGTATCACTCATTGTAGTACCTGTTTAAAATCACAGGTTTCCATTTATTCTTTTATGAAAGGAACAGGTTAATCCTTAGATCTTAACATAGCATAACAGTCTAGTTAAGATGAATATGAGACTATGCATATTAGAATAGATTATTAGCTTGTGCAATAATTCAAGAGAACAGAAAAATACATACCAAGCATAGAAAGTGGCAAGAATATGTATATAAATTAAAATATTATAGATTTTTGCATCATGTCAAAAATGAACTTTGGAAGAATAAATAAATTCCCATGTTTTGTCGTATGAAGTTTTATCATGAGGACAACAATGTGTACGACTAAAGTAAACCAGACTTTTCCAGACCAACAGATCAGAAGACAGCGTACTATGGAATTTGTGAAGAGATGCATGTCATATACATATGCACTGAATTTAAAATGACTGCGGCCAACCATGCATTCTTCTAAAACATTTTCCAGTACCCCTCCACTACCTTTACA
Source organism: Polypterus bichir lapradei (assembly GCA_026402145.1). Lineage (NCBI taxonomy): Eukaryota > Metazoa > Chordata > Cladistia > Polypteriformes > Polypteridae > Polypterus > Polypterus bichir. Next base: position 47,109,772 of record JANRMT010062791.1, on the reverse strand, counting down.
CCTCTGTTAGCTCTCTGCCTTTCTTTCTCAACAACACGCATTTCATTTTTTTTTAACCAATATTCACTCTAAAACCTGCTTCTTCAATCATTTAGTTGCCATTAAAAGGTCTCAAAGGATTACACCAAAAATTGATCACAGCCTCCTTTAGGTCTGCCACATGCCAAAAAAATAAAAAGAACCTCCTCCAGTTCCCCCACAACACACCTGACAAAGATGAAACTTTGTGTCTCTAACAGTCTATTCTTTTGTCAGTGTAGAAACATTTATTTTTTTTTCACTTTTGAAAGGTATTACATACTGTAGCCATACATTTGTTAAAATAGAAAAGAAAAAGCATGAATAAAAATGTTATTTACTTTAGAAAACAAACTTATGACATATTAAATTTGAATGGAAAAACTCAGCCAACAATCAAATATACAATCTCTTAAATCCCATGTACTTACCTGAGATGGAGATTTATTTAACTTCGTACCAAGAGACATAAATGTTTTTTGAGAGGCTCCTTCTTTCTTGAGGTCTGTCAAAATGATTCGGTCATCCTCTCTGCAAAATAAAGAGAAATATGTAGATGTTTGGTTAGAATATTATCATGACACAAAACATGAGGCAACTCAGACTGCTCAACTTGACTTTAATGCAGAATCACATATCAGGGTAAAATCAATTCAACAGTAAACAGTAAAAGGCCTAGAACATGGTTTTAAACTTTAGATAATACAAATTTATAACAAATATCATTCTGAAGCAAGATGAACAAACTTGTACAAATGATTAAGAAGCAAATTAACCAATCAGACTAGGGTAAACCTAAAATTAACTTCTAATCTTAAAGCTCCTGGATAAGTCTTCATTACACCACAATGGCTCAAACATCTACAATAAGGACATTTGGTTCTCAAGTTTTAAAATATCTACTGTACATTTTTGTTATTGTAAACTGGAAAAATGGCAGTATAGTGGTTAGCCCTGTTGCATCACTACTTTAGAAATATGGCTTAGTTACTGTGTAGACTTTCTATGTTCTCTAATAGTTTGCCTATGGGATCTCTATAGAACCTCCAGTAGCCTCACACATGCCAAAAACATGCCTAGTACATCATGCACGAATAAATGGTTTTGTGCAGAAGTGTTCTGTGAGCTAGACTGATGCCCCAGCCAGAGTAGGATCATGCCTTAATTCCAAAGCGGCTGGAAAAGGCATTTCAATTCTCTCAACACTGTAATAGAAAAAAAATATAGATTTACAAAATCAATGGATGAATCTGTTGTACGCTGTTGTCTGTACTCCTGGCTTCATTGTTACCTCTTGTTTAAAGTATTAAATGACATTATGGGAGGCTTTTCCCAGTACATGGATGTGAAGTGCTGGTGTAAGGCTGGAAGCATCCCTGAACAGGACAATAACACAGTGACACCTAAACACACATAGACACCAGACTTAACATGACACTAAATCTCGAGAGAACTGTGGACACTTTTCACTGCATGTATTTAGCATCCCCAAATGTAGTACTGCATTACAAAGGTTTTGTTTAATTAAGGTTTGGAATTAACTGCACATGTAACTTATGAACGAACGCTTTCAACTATAAATTCGTGTTCAAAGGATATGACATTGATAAGTCATGTCAAACATCACACTCACTACAGATGGAAAAAACAAAACTTAAAACCACCACCCTAGATTAAAAATATCAATGTAAAAGATGTTAGTTTCAGACTATTAAATGATTTCCAAAAAGTCACAAAAGTATACCTTATGCAAGTAGGAATGTGGTGAGATGGTGCAAGATCATGTTTACGCACTAGAATGACGCTCTGACTTTGTAAGGTAAATGTAATTTTGATTATGGTTAATGCAATGATACAAATAAGAACACCACTATATTAACCACAACAAAAGCAGTCAATCTTGACCTACAAAAGGCGGCCCCTAGCAAATTAAAAGTTTTCTGCTTACAAACATTCCTCTTGGGATTTCCAATTTCAGTAACACGGATGTAAGAAGTATCTTCTCACATTACAATTTTCTGCCCCTCAAGACGCGTTAATTTCTGAAGGAAATCTTTGAAGAGACAAAGCTCGATAAGATTCTAGTTTCAAATACTCTCGCTTCCTGTAGTCATAGTGGTGTTTACGAATCCTGATTCTCCTCTTTACAATAAACATTTTTACTTAACCAACACTGCCCTCACCAAAAATGAGGATCCTGCTGTGGCCTGATGACTTCCTTTAAAGTACTTGTTTGGGTCTGTGTTCATGGGTGGAGATTAATTGATTAAAAACTGTGTACTATTTATTCTCATCTAATTACAAGAGGTCAATCACATAATCATAAATGCCTCTGGTTTCAAATTAAAAAACAAAAAACTTTTATATAACCTTATTTTTAGTGACGGGTTACTTTAACAGTAGTTCATAGTTAATGGTTGTTTGAGGTACTTTTAAACTTATTCACATATTAAAAAACATTTGAGTTTGGTTTTGCAGTCCTGTATATTTGCATTTTACATTTCTTCTTGACTTTAACCAAGGACTTGACATAACAAAAATAAACAACAGCCTTCAGGGGTTTCCCTAGTGCTTTCTACTAGATGATTATACCCCATGTGTTTATTCTGTCTGAAGGACAATATACTGTAGTTATATCTTAACACAGAAATGAGCAAAGTTAACAATAGTTTTTTTTTTTTTTTTACCTGGTCCAGGCTACCAAAATCGTTCCTTTCTTCATGACAACATTCTTAGCAGACAAACTTTTTGGTGAAAGAGACAGGGAAGACTCCTTGTTTTTGTGCTTGGAAAGTTTAAATCTTTTAGATGAACAAGAAGTTAGATTTTCTTCAGATTTTCTTTTCTTCCTTTCATCTTTACTAGTAAATCTTAATTCTCCCTTCGTTCTTTTAGCCTCAGGTTTACCTTCATCGTTTCTTTTCTTCTTGCTCTTTGACTGACCATCATTTTGACTTGACAAAGCCATGCTTGGAGAATAGCTCTCACATACCAGATTGCTTCCAGTAACTTGCTGGATCGTTGAGATGTCTGGTTCGGTGTTTGATGCTGTCTGAGCTGGTGTGGAGTATAAATCATTGTCATTTAAATTGGGAGGATGTAATTCTTGATTACAAAGAGAGCTACTGTCAGGAAACAATGCCTTGGAAGTACTGTCATTGGCAACATCAAGACTTATTTTATCACAGAGATCATCTGCCCTATCTTTACTGGTGGGACTTTTGCAAGTGATCAGATCAGCATTGCATGTTTCGGAGTCAATCTGCTGGTTGGCCTCCTCACACTCTCCTGGTGTAGTTGATGTATGTCTGATTTTTACTATAAAGTGATCATTTGATTTTTCCATAACCACAGCTTGCATTGGTAAATTGGATCTAAAATGGAAGCCTGGAGATGTATCCTGCTTTGGCCAGTTAGTCCCAGAATCTGATTTACTGCTTGAGTTATCAGAGTCTAATGCCAAGTGTATATCTTGTTCAGTTGCATCTTCACCCTCAAGGAGGGCATCCTCACTATAGTGGGCACTTAAAACACTATCGGGGGCACGAGCTACTTCACCATTCTTGTGCTGCAAAAAACTTAAGTGACTGTCTGATTTAAGAGGTGAGGGGATGGTAAGGGAAACTGCTAGATCTTCTACCAAAACAGACTGTGACTCTACTTTTTCAAGAGGTAAACAACTTTCTCCTGATCTTTCATTACAAGGTATTTCCAACATGCAACTTTCATCAAATGCAGCAGGGTTTAAACACAGTCCGATCTGGCTATTGAACACTGGGAATTTTTCAGGAGTTGTGGATGTCCAAGGAAGTCCAACTGAAGATTTAAATGGTGTAAAAGACTTGCCTGGGGTAAGCAGTCCTACCAACTTCTCTTCAACAGCACAGATTTTTCTAGGTGTTCCAATTGGCCAGTTGTGATTATCACTCTGATCAAGAAAATCAGACCCTTGTAAAAGACATTTGAAGATTTCACCCATCTGTGAATCTGTGACTAGGTTGAAAGTTAAACTAGATGTCTGTTGCTCAGTTAAAAGTTCAAAGCTACAATCAGATTTTTCATTGGCAGAAGTATTTGAAAAAGTCCTTGTGATATTTGTTTGATTTTCTACAGAAGACCAATCTTGACTACTTCCCTCTGTTGTTTTACATGTATTAACTTGGGGCTGGTCTGTTTTTTCTTTAAAACATTTGTTTGCCTCTACTGGGTCCTTTTCAGAATCTGTTTCTTCAAGGATTCTAATATTCTTACCCTTTCCTAATCCAGTCCTCACAGTACTAATGCATGTTGACAGTTCTGGTTTAGCTGCCACCTTAATTATAGGGGGAGCATTTTTTTGTGTAAATTTATCTTGCACTTCTTTTCTCTTACAAGAGTAATTCCCTTTGTTCCTTTTATACTTTTTTATTTTATCTTCAGAAGGTGTTCCAGTCTTAGCACTTTCACACATACTAGTTAGTGTCAATTCAAGTTCTCGGAAAAGGAAATTAAACTGATCCTCCACAAACATCCATAGCTTGCTCTTGAGATTTGGAGCCTGCTGTTCAAATATTCGATTTACAATGCCATTGTTAGATATCTTTCGCATAGTTGATGTGACAATTTTACAAAGTTTGGACTTTAAATTTTGCTGTAGCTTTGTAAGTTTTGAACAGTTAAGATTTGTGATAAACTCTGTGAACTCTGAGAGTGACATTTCAATGAAACTGTAGAATGTTTTGGCTGGAAAACTTTTGTGAAGTTTCATATATTTTTTACGAATTTGTTTTCGTATGAATTTTAGCATGTCCATGACCTCATGTATTGTGGAAGGGTCAAATACAGGCAGAGATGTTAAAACTGTTCTAAACCGTCTTCTACTGGAAGGAGAACCTGATGTATTTGGAGAACTCGACTTTTTCCTATTCTGTGGGCTGCCTTTACTAGGAGGCTTTACCTTACCAGAAGGATTTTTATGCAAGACTCTGTGCTTTGGACTTTCAACCTTTTTCACAAGTGCTGCTAAATTTTGCTTTCTCCGGTTGGGTTTGACCACTGGTGGGGACTTCTCTTCTTCAGTGTCACTCACAATTTCTCCCTCTTCTATCTCCTCCTCTAATACAGATGATGAAGAACTGTCTTCTCCTGTTCCTTCAGCATGTTCACCATTGGGCTTCTGATTTTCCTTGTTTAGTTCCATCATTTTTGACTCTGAGGTTATAATGTTTGGGCTGCTGGATAACTCTTGAGAGAGAGGGGAAAAAAAAGACATAAAAATTCAAAATAATTAAACCATAAAACCCATTCTAGAGATTTTTTTTTCAATTTTCAAACTAAGTCTCTAATGAATACATACCTTAGGTGGAATTAATAGATAGTTTAATGGCACTGTATGGTACCTCTGTGTTTAAGAAATTGTTCTTGGAGCTTAGTTTAAAGGTTTTATGTAATATTAGCTATTTTAACACAATCTATATTAATGACCAATATTATAAAGAATCCATATAAACAATATTTTAACATTTAATCTCCCAGGACTTGACTTTAAAAAGTGAAAAATAAGCCAATTAATATTGAAATAAATGCCCCATAAAGGGTCTATGCAAACTGAGAAAGTTCTTTAGCTAATCTGTCCTGGTACAGATTGGGCGGGGGGGGGGGTGCATATTTTCAATGCTTCTGCAAACATCATTTTGTGAAGATTTCTTCCCACAACCTTAACAGATTCTGATTCCATCATTAAATAAATAAAAAAAAGAAAAAAAAATGTTTTCTGGGATCTAAAGACACTGCACATTCACATACAAGATACATCATTAAATTGATTTAATAATCTAAGGATATTGTCTGGAAATCATAGTCAAAAATACAGGCCAGGTGTTCATATATGGTTTTAAGTATATGTCTTGAACTTGGAGTGCTCTTTGTTCACATCAGTTCAGGAATACAAAGAGTAGTAAATAGTTAACCAGGAGAAAATAACCTCTTAAAAAGGGCTGATTTGGAGCATATGTTTCTTTTGTACAACTTCATATACATGAAACAGAATGGCAGTCTATAAACATAAAAGTTGGGTGTGAGTGTCAGTAGGCTTTGCACCCTAGGAACCAAGTTACCCAAACTATTCTATAACATTTGTGGACTATGCCCGGCAGTTTATCCCGGCCAAGACCCCCAAGCCGCCAGATGGAGCCTTCCCTGCAATGTGGAGATGCCCCGAATTCCAGCAGGGCATCATGGACTTTGAAGTTGTAATACACAGCCCTGCTGGATAATGTCGGGGCCGCCAGAAGACGCTGTAGGGAGGCACAGAGACATCTGGTGTTCCTACAGCCCGGAGGTACTTGCAGGTCACGAGTACAGAAGGAATAAAGTGCTTCCGGGCTGAAGAAGAAAGAAGAGTTTTGATTTGACTGCAGGTTAAGGAGCACTTCCGGGTCGTGTACTATAAAAGGACTGTGGGAGCTCCCAGACGGCGAGCTGAGCTGGGTGGTAGGAGGGCAACACGTCTGGGAGTCGGAGGATTAGTGATTGATTATTGTGTATTGTATATTGAGAATAGTGGAGTGGTGGTGCTTTGGGCACTTTATTATTATAATAATAATTGGATTTTTACCTGGTGTTTTGGCGTGGTACCTGAGGGTTCAAGGGAGCGATAGTGCCCCCTACTGCTACACATTTCAGTAATTATTTACCACTCAGATACTGAACTTTCTGGTCATAAAAAAGGTCATTAAGATAGCAATTGATGAGGAGAACTCATAATTAATTGCAGAATTCCGGTATTTGAGGGTTCCTCTAGAGTGCGTCTTTCTCTTGCACGATTTGGCTCAAAAACTAATCAACTAGTCACTTCATAACAGGCTCAAGTTTTGTGTTTGGCATATTTCCATCTAGCCATTTTAGCTCTAGACTGTCCTCAAGAAACTGACACACAGACAGACACACACCCATCACTGAGATATGGATGTCTTCAGTATCAGGGGACCCTAAAATGTTGAGATCAGTCAAAAACTGGACATTGAAATTTGTGACTAATCTAAAGCTTTTGCTCCTCCCCCACGGAGGACAGGTTATGGTGGGAGAAGGCGCAAAGCAAAAATTAAATTATATCAGTTTTGCACACTAGTAGTGCACAGGGAACAATGGAACAATTTAAATAATCCATTACAATTACTCACTTATAAAAGAGAAAACAAGAACCAATAGACTAACCCTAAAAGATAAAAAAAAAAAAAAAAATACTTTTGATAAATATAATAAACAAAATGCATAGCAAAAACACAACTGAGGAGGATAAATTTATTATAAAATTACTTTGTCATTCATTTATAAAATTTCCTGAAACTTGGAAATTCTATTCAATACAGTCCAAGAGAGAATTGGGCACACCTCTATCACACAACACAAAGTCTAGTGTAAATACCCTAAAAAATAAAACCAATTTAGGTTCACCAATTATCCTAATCGGAGTATTTTTGGGATGTGGATGATACTGGCTTAGGAAAACACATATGATCACTGGGCAAATGAGTAAACTCCATGCAGTTAGGGCCCAGAGTGGAATTTTTATCCAGAACTTTGCAGGTGTGAGGTACCATTGGCAATACATACAACACTGTGTGTCTCAGCTTACATTTATTTAACCAATCAAATAAGATATTACTCAATTCTACAATGCTTTCTTTTTTTTTTCGGAAAACAAAATCAAGACTTTTTTTCCCTCTGTTTAGTTCAGCAAAAGAAGATGCCTTCAGACATGAATCTTGGTGGCATGATCTTATCAACACATCACATTTTTATTGAACTGCAATAGAAGCAAAACAGATGATTCTTTGCATACATTAAATACTGTCAATTACTGTGAAACAGTATTATTTATTTTGAACACTTTCGTGTTAAAAGCTTTGCTAGATTTTGGGTAATATCATTGAAAATTATGACATTATTCATGTGTATTACAAAAAATAGTCCTAATCTTTACCTCCTATGATCAATGCAAGAAGGCATTTCAGTGCACTATAATATGTGGATTTTATGCCAAACTATGTTTAGCTGGTTCAAATATGCCCAGGCATGTTATAGTATGTGTGTAGTGAAAATGTTCAAAAATAATTTATAGCGATACTCTCTGCTCATTGTAGGCTACAAAATGGGGAAAAAAAAGAAGGGAAATACAATCCTAGCCTTCTGTGCAGCAGTTTGTTCAAATGCCAATCTAGTCCATCATTAAACAAATGTAGATGTATGTCATGATGCATCTGTAAGACAATGAAAACTAATAACTTGTTACAAATGTGTATAAATATATATAATATATATTATAATGTGTATAAAATTGTACTCTTGTAATCTATATGAAAATTAAGAAAAATCACTCCAGAGGGAGCATGGTGGAACAGTGGTTAGGTCTGCTGCCTTATAGACAGAAGAAAGTATGCTCAATTGCTGGACTTGCTAATGTTAGTATGGAGTTTGCGCATTCTCTCCTTGTTTATGTAGCAATTCTCTAGGTACTCCAATTGTTTCTCACAAGTCAAGAGAGTCTAGTTTTGTCCAGTGTGTTTGAGAGTATATCCACCACATGCAATCAAAGAGACAGATGTAGCAATTAGGTTTGGATCCTACTTTGCACACAATGCAAGGAGAAATTTCACATACCAACAACCATGCAATGGAAAAATCTGGGCTCAGAAAATTGAGGTATACATAATTTCTATGTTTTATGTACCACCATGAAAAACTGGTATGCATTTTTTTCTGATTTTCTTATTCTGACCAGCTTATACATTTACTTAGCAGATACTTTAATAAAACTATGAAATCAATAAAATATTTAACAAAAATATAAAAATCACCTGAAATGTTAACTGTAATACTGTTACTATAGCATCACTGCATAATGTTATATCGGAAGAGCAGCTAATTCAGAGATAACATTTCACAATGTACCAAACATAAATTTTACAATTAAAATCCACATTCAAAATAACAAAATATTTAATGGTACTGACTACAAACCTTTACATCCAGTTTTCACTATGGATGGGATTCCAGAATTGCCATGCCTTGGACTTTTTCTTAATTGTCGTACAGGACTCTTCAGAGGGCTGATAACATCTGGAATTTGACGAATGGTTTGCAGGGTAATCAGCATAGAATCTTCATCAAACAATTGGATGGCTTCAGTTTTTTCAGGCAAACATTCAGAACTAGAAAACTGAACAGCCAAAATATCAGTCCCAGATGAGTCAGAGTCCTCACTATCACCAGAAACATCCTCAGCAACTTCATTTTCAACAGTTTTCTCTACATTATTAGAAGACTTTTCATTCAATACCATTTGTTCATCCTTCTGTTCAGACACATCAGTTTTGCTCTGAAGAACTTCAATATGCGATTCTGTATTACAGCAGCTGGTAATTTCATTGCCATTATGATTTTCAAGATCAATAAAACTGTTCTCAACCAAAGCCTTTTTGGTAAGCGAAACTGTACTGGAAACTGCTTCAATGGAAACACTGTTATCTTGTTGGTTCATGTTTACATCAGGTGGTATGTTTTGTGTTCCACAATCTAATTTATTTTCAGAATCTTTGCCACCATCTAGAAATGAATCAGCCTGGATTTTCAAAGTCTCTAAGAGGTTTTCAGTTTCTAAATTCAGCTTTTCAGAATTTTCAGCAAATTCATTCATAATAGGACTACAAAGACTATCATCTTTGTGATCTGGAAGAATGCTGCTTGTTGTTCTTTGATCTATTATTTTGGCATCTGGAGCCAAGTAACTTGAACTAATATTTAAAATACTGGTATCTTCTGGTTTTAAAACAGAGGTATTGCCTTCTGAACTTTGAGAATCAGTCTGAATCACACCATTAACAGTTACATTTAACGTATTTGAAGACTCACTGCAATTCTCTTCATCTACTGCCACTATGCTTGTAGAATGCTCAGGATTTAAATGCATTTCAGTATTCGTTTTCGCAGGAATAACATGTTGGGCACCTACAGATGAGGTGTTACTTACATTAACTGATGGGCTTTTTTTTGTTAAAGATTCATCTGCGCTACATGTTTCAGCCCTACTGATATGCAACATTTCCAAGTCGTCTTTATTTCCAGAACTTGGCAAACTACTCGTGCTATTTTCTTTTTCTAAATTTTTTTCTGTAGAGAACCTCTCTGATTCTTCTTGTGAAACTTCAAGATCCGATGATAAACTTGTCTGAGCCTCATCAAGTACAATAAAGGTATTGTCTGAAAACGGCATGTTGCATATTTCCTCTTCATATTCTGGTGCTTTCTGAACTGAAGTGTCCTTCTCCTTTATCTCCTCTTCAAATGGAACAACTGATTTTTTCACTGGGGAAAGTGTGAGGTTGAGTGTTTCCATAAAGCATAATTTTCTATTCCTGCTTTGTATTTTATCACCCACAATGTTGCAGCTGCTTGTATTTGGTTCTTCTGAGCAATCAGTTGTCCGAGTGGTTTGTTTAAAGGATGATTTTAGATTTGATGAATCAGGTGAATCCTGTTTCCTAGAATGATCAGTCATTTGACTGCTTTGTTTACTTGGTGACTTGATACGAGAGTGCACATATTTCTTTTCTCCACTCTTTCTTGAGCCAGTTGGTGGAGATTTCTGTGATTTACTATGTATATCTTCATTTCTGTTGGCTTTGCTTTTTTCTTCTTCCTTTCTTCTCTTTGGGCTCTTTTCTTTCTCTGCTTTGTTTCTTCTGCCTTCATCTTTCCTTCTCTCTTCCTTTCTGTGCTCACCTCTCATGCTGCTCTTTGATTTTCTACTTAAAGATGACCCAGAAGATTTGTCAAAGATTTGTGATGAGCTTTTTGAATGCTTTCTGTCCTTACTGTCCCTTTTGTCAGATCTTTCTTGATGTTGTCTGTGTCTTGGATAGTGCCTGCTACTCTTACCAAGATCTTCGTGATCTCTAAGATGACTTTGCAGGCTGTTCACTAGTTCACCGGTCCCATGAAGCTCCTTTAAGTTTTCACTCTGAGGGAGATTCTTAGAGTACATTGGGCTTTTACTTCTTTCTGACCTTCTTAGTGACAACAGTTCTCGATCACAGTGATTTTTTTTAACCGGGCCTTCCTTTTCGTTATCTTTTTTGGAGTCTTTATAGTCTTTTCCAACTTTTTCTCTTTCATTTGTCCTATCATCTTTTCTAAGATCGTCTCTTTCTGAACAAGGCATGTTCAAATTCTCTCCTGTAGAATAATACTTTTTGTCATTTTCCAAATACGGTTTACTCCTACTTTGTTGTTGTATATCAGATCTTTCACTGGTTAAGAGCTTATAATCTTTCACACTTGAATTTTCACTATCACATTGTGGTGAAGATCTGACAATGCTTTCATTAGAGTTTGGTCTGAAAGCGGAGTCACATTGTGGAAGCCTTGTAGCTTCTGCAGAAAACTGGAAAACAATAGGTTTGTTCACATTTAAAGGATGGGGAGGCCTAAATTCATTTGATTGGTCAGAGGAATTGATTTTCCTTGTGCAAGTTAACATCCTTTCCTGGGTGTTTCTTTGTTTTGTTATATCAGCTGATGGCCGGGGGTAAAAGTGATTATTGTTGCTCCTCAAAGCTCTGTAAACAAAAGGAGAATGTAAAACACAACTGAACATTAAAGAATATATGGTATGCTTTATTTAAAAAAAAGTTTTCATTTACATGTACCATACTTTTAAAACAGTGTGAAAGGTAAAAAGAACAGTTTATGCTTGTTGAATGCAAATAATGCAAGAATGTATTACAGATTTATCATGGGTCCACAGTATTTTACAGGAGAATATTGAGTCAAGGGCAACCTAAAAATACACATGCTGCTAAGAGGACAAGAGTTAGCATACAGTGCAGCTGAGGACAACTACAATTGCAAATATATGTGCTCCACTTTTGTTTGCTCTCCAGCCTGCATTTGCTAATTATATTAACTTAAAATGTGCCTGCCATTACATAATGTTGCCTTTTTTTTATATAAATATGAAGACCTCCAACTGGTCTAAAATTGGTTCTTGGGAAGGTACAAAATATTTTTTTTTATTTGTAACACAAATTGTTCTTTCATTAACCAATAGTTCTAATAAAATTGTCCTATTAGCAAAAAGGTTTTTACATAGGAATGGAGCGTTTAAGTTTTTTTTATGTTTCCACATCTGCTGTTGAGTGACACATTTGTCCATATTAAGGAGAAGGACAAACAAATAGTGGCTTACATAAAATAAATATTACTTTGAAGTAATAACTCAGTCAAGTATTAATAATGAAAACACAGTGTTGACATTATATGTATTTGGCATTTTTAGTAACATCCTGTACATTTTTCATCAAATGTAGAATAAAGTGCTAGTAGAAATAAAAAATATAAGCAAGTGCACATTAAAGCAAAAATTATTTAAATAAATGTCTTTACTGCTTATGTATCCAGATGGTTTATTTTTCACCTATATTCCCACAAGAACAGTTTTCTTGGACTTGTATGTATGGGTGTTATATCATACACTGCTGCTTTAAGCAAGTTCATAGGTTTAACTTAAACTACCGTAGATCCCGGAATATAAGCCGAACCCCTTCTCTACCTAAGCACTTTGAGCTACATTTTTTTGTATGAAAACGTGCTATATAAATAAATGTTGTTGTTGTTGTTGTTGTACTAAATTACATGTATTTGCCAATGACCGGTATTTAAGCCGACCCCCTTCTCCAAGCAAAATTTTCTAAATTTCCTTAAAAGTGTCTCTTCAGGTATATTTATCATGTTTATCGGCGAGAATTTGAGACTGCCGGCATTTCTGATGGAAACCAGGAAGTGATTGCGGAGAATTTTGGTAAAATGAAACCTTTGTGTTGAAACTATATACGCAAATACGGTACATCGGCGGTTGGATTTCCGGAGACTCGTTATAAATTTGAACTTAAATACGCAATACAGTGGACCCTTGACTTAAGAACTTAATTCGTTCGCGAAGGCTAACCCATAATGCGTTCCGAACCTCTCACTGCAACACTTACTTAACCTTTTCATAATAAAAAAGGGTTGTATAATGTGCATAATTTACCAAAACACCAATAATTTTTCTAATGTACTAACCAAAAAGTTATAAAAAAATGCCTAGCCTACCAGAAGTAGGCTAGATTAAGCTAGGAGCATGGTGGCACGCATGGTCGCAGCCGCTCAGAGCTCTCCTTTTCAGTGCACTTTTTTGTTGTTTTTGTACTTTTTTTTCCCCTTTGTTTGTGCACGATCGGTTCGGCTAACATCCGCTTCACCCGTCAGAACCTTATAGACATCGGTGTCCAGAGCCAGACATCTGTTTCGAGCGTTTTTCATCACACGCACAACATCCCAGACAACATAGCGAGACCAGCGGGCTCTCCGTGGATTGTTGTCGGGTCTAGGAGACGACGCAGACGGAGGAGGGAAAGAAAGCAGAAGCGGGGCCGCAGATCCGGCGTTATGCTAAGGCTAAAAAAACAACCATACAAGCCCTATACACAACTTTTTTTCTGCATTGAAGGAGCTGCTTTTAATCTCATTGTAGATGTGTATAGTGACAATAAAAGGCATTCTATTCTATTCTAGAAACAACAATTTCATACTGTACTCACCATTTAGTTTGACATCTTTGGGCTGCCGGAAGGGAGGAGGAGGAGGAGAATGAAACGGAAGGTGGTTTTTGTTTAGAAGGAGCCTCCTTATTCAAATCTTTTCTTTGTAAAATTGTCAAGATGGTGGATTTCGACATGCTGTACATATTAGCAAGATCGGTCACATGAAAAGCACTCTCATATTTCCACACAATTTCCATCTTCGTTTTGATTGTGATCGCTTTCTTTACCTTCTCTTCCTTCCTTAGCAATTATGTGTCTTGCTTGCATGGTCTTAGTGAATTATATATATAGGTAAAATCACTGCAATGACCGAAATTACATCCACAAACACATGTATCTGGGCTCCAACTGACGCTACTAACGCTCTCGGTTGTTTGTTTACAATCGCGCAAGCGGATACATGTGACCGCATTCGGGTCGTAACGCAAGAGGTTGGTCGTAAATCAAAAGAAAAAAATTTATTTTAAACTTCCCGATAATTTATTATAAATTTTATTAATAAAATCAACAACTAAAACACCTTTTTGAATAAATTCTTTATTTAATTTAAAGTACCGGCATGCAAAGTTACTTCTTCATCTGAAAGATGGCTCTGTGGTTTCTTCATTATTTACTTCCGTATTGATCGGCAAAACCGGCATTGCGCTGGAAATCTTGAATCTGAAACATCTGATGCTCGTTGTATAAACTGACCCCCAAACTCCAAGCCAAAAATCTAGGACGAAATTCTCGGCTTATATTCCGAGATCTATGGTAATCCTAAAAATTTACTTATTGATCACTGAAAACACAAATGTACAATAACATCATCAGAAGAAACAATGTTAAAATTAAAGTCCTCAGATTAATATATGTGTAATTGAATTATTTGACTGTTTTTTTTTTTCAGCCTTAAGATAATGCTTATAGAATACTATATGTGCTTGGAAATGTCTCCTAGAAAATTTATGTCATGCAAACTTAACTTTTACTTCAATTCAGTGTTACTGGATTGCTTCTGCAATGACTGAAGATATTATGGCTTACACTACAGTGTTTTTGACACTATAGCTAATTCTAGAAACTAAGGTTGAACCATATTATAACACTACAGTATATATATATTATTAGCATGGAAATAATATTTAAATATTTCTCCTTGCGCAGATGAATGCTGACATAGCCCTTCACTAACTTGATAATATATCTGAAAATGGAGTGATTCCATTTGACATGCATAAATTGCACAATCAACAAATTTCACAGGCAAATACACGGATAATTTCACTCTTGGAAGATATATTTTAAGCAGTATAAACAGTAATTATATAGGCTTAATTTGGCAAAAAACATTTCTGTAATAATTTTTGCAGTTACAACTTATCTTTCACCTATTCCTTGTAGAAATTTTGTTAAGTTTTGGTTCTGATATCAGTTACAACTGTTTGTCTTCAATGGTAGTTTGTACTGTTTTCCATAATGAATTTCGCTAATGATGAATAGTAGTCCAAAAACAATCCTTCCACCTCTGTCTTGATAGAAAATCCTCAAAAACTGTGTCACTTTTAAGCTCTTAAGATGTAGGAAGTAAAAATCATATTTATTTATAAAACAGCTTTTGATTTCTTAGTTTGTTTTCACTATTTCAGAGTTATACCTTAAAATAATAAGCCAAAGATAATAGAAAAATGCATTCAGGTATTGTTGAAATTAATTTATTGGCAAGACACTGTAAATAAATTGAACCTTTACTGACTTTGTCCCCTTTTGTTATTCACATTAGATTCAAATAGCAAGCAGAATAGTTACCAAAGTCAAGCAAATCATCTTTATGTCTAATCTAATAAAATAGCTCAAGCTGTATTATATATCTTTTATTCTCACCTTTGATTTAAACGGCTGATTTCTTCGTCTTTACGAATAATTTCCATTCGTGCAGTTTTGATAACTGCAGATATGTTCTTTTTCAAATGCATATTCTCATTATGAAGGTTCATGTTCTATATAAAAATAAAAAAATGTTTACTTTTGTAAACATGAAAAACATTGATGTCTTAAATAAACAAGTCTATTCAACATCAGCAAAATATTTTATATCCCTGTGAAGAGAAGTGTAATGTGCAGACTCCAACTTATATAAATTCCCTCAATTTTTGGGAGGAGTGCAAAATATAGAACTTTGCCACTATATACAGTATTCTGTTTGCCCTACACTACAATCATATGGAACTATTGAAAACATGTAAATATAACTTAAAACAGGTTAAAGTTGTTTAAAAAAAACAACAGATCTGTCCATTATAGTACAACTAATGAGGATGCCACACTCTTCTCTGGCAATTTAATTACACCTTGCTGCATCATAAAGCCGGAGTTATACTTCACGCGACGTGACGCATGCTGCAGAGGACGCTCCTGCTAGGCAAGCGTTGTAGTGTTTATACTTGCGCACGTACTTTACGTAAATCTGGAGGAATCCACCAGGTGGCAGTGCGAGATATTATCACGGTGAGAACATGTTCGGCTTCTCTGTGTTGTGAATTGCCTAAAACACCTATTAAATTCCGATAACACCTTACCGCAATATCTCTGAAAAGGATGTTTATTGATTAAATCCATAAATCCAGGGATGTGTCCATTCCAGCAAGCATTGGGCACGACTGAGAAACAATCCCTGGACAAGGTCTCCGCTCATCGCAAGGTGAATACAAGCACTCGCATACACTAGCGTCATTTTAGCGGCACCAAATCCCCAAATCTGCATATCTTTGGAAGGAAACCGGAGCACAGTGTGGAATACAAGCAGGATATACCAGCAACATAACTGCCTGTGAGACAGCAGTGCCATCGCTCCGCCGCCGTGTCACCCCCATGTGTGTAATTATTAACAGTATTCATTATTTAAACAAAATTATATGTAAAATGTAACATACACACTTTAATGCATTTAATCATGAAAGTGATATCAAGTACAAATCTAAAGATTCTAAATGTGCAGAGAGTTGAAATATCATACATTTAATTTTTCTGTGTGGTGATAATATTGCTGCTTGCCGCAGCTGTCAGGTCTAAGAAGCTCGCAGCGATTAAAAACTGGGATGACGTTTACAACCGTTTGCTTTAATGATAAAGTAAACTACGAGGTTAAAGTGGGCAATTTGAGATTAAAGACGAAATTTCCACTTTAATCACAAAATACACGTTTTCACCGTGTCCTTTATTTTTTTCTCAGTGGCTCAAATACAGCGATATACATTATGTTGCTGTTGTTAAGTTGCAAAAAAAAAAAAAAAAAAAAAAAAAAAAGACGGCACAAAGATGTTATGTGAGACTTTTAAAATGCATCGTGTCATTACAATCGGGAATATGCGACGCTTGAATATAAAATCACCACGAATGCATCTGTATGTCAGCATTGTGCTTCACCACATCAAACCATTCAGCAAACAGCAAAGCACGCACATCGATCCCCGTAGGATCTGCATAGAGGCTTTCTGTCACATGTAGATAGTAAACAGAGACTCTGACGTCACATTCCGACTTTTAGCACACTGCGCCCCCCGACTTTTTGCTGGTACTGCAACTCGCGCACGCGTCGCGTTAATTTCTGAGGACCTGCTCAGAGGACGCATGAAATGAACGCTGGGGACGCGTGGCAGCCATGATGCGGGCGCGTACGCGTTCTGAGCGTGAAGTATAAATGAGCCCCAAGTCACTTCCACATAGTCCCTAAAGTTACTGTGTCTATTATTGAAGTGTTCTTTATCTCTTGAAACAGCCACCAGATGACAAATAGCTTTACATAAAACTTCAATATGAGAAAAGCTTAGGATTATTGTTAGGATTCTTATCATTGGTGCTTTTATTTGAATAAAATATTCCATACAATCAAGTCGAACTTACGACAAATTAACTTTATAGTCAAACTAGAAAGAAAGTTTAAAAAAAAAAATAAAAAAATCAGGATCAAAACCTAACAAAACAAAATTCAACATCCCACATCAGAGTGAAAGAGAGGAAAGCCAACACTATGGACAAAAAGTTTAAAAAACAACAAAGAAGGGAGAATGTGTTTTCCCCCACCAATTATAAATGCTTACTCTAAAATTATATTAATTATACCTTACCATATATAAGTTCTGAACAGATCCTATAGTGAGAATATGATTGTTTCCAATTTCAAATAATATAGAACATCAGTTACCCACTGACTTACAAAAAATGGGTTAGGATTCTTGTGCAAGATACGTCTACAAGCTAGTAGTGTGGCATAGGCAATTACAGTCAATTTGTCCTTCTCCACTTTAAGCCCTTCTGTGAGTATGCTAAACACAGCATTAATGGGTTTGGAGTGATTGTAACACCAAGGCAATCTGATAGGCATTCAAATATTTTTATCCAGAATAATATTAATTTAGGACACGTCCAAAACATGTGGCCCAATGAGGCTGGAGCTAGATTGTAGTGCTCACATGTTGGACGCTGCCCTGGAAACATTTTCAACAATTTTAAGAGATAAATGCAATCAATGAAAGATCTTAAGCTGAGTGACTGAATGCTTTGTACATAGCAAGAGTGTTTTCTATCCATGGCTGCCTTCCACTACTTTTCTGGAGTGAAAACTTATCTGTTTACCGTAGCCTAGGAAGTAGCTTTAATATATTTTTATTTATTGTTGAGATTTTGTCAGAGTCTTCAAGACTGATCAGTATTTCTTCTGGAATAGAAATGGGTGGAGGTGTGGAAAATTGGGTAGGTTCTGTTTAGTAAAATTTCTAATTCGAAAGTAGTGGAAAAACTGTGTTGCTGGGAAGTTAAATCATTGGTATTTTTAAGTACTATTAAGTAACTCATTCCAAAGAGTCATTTTTTTAAGTCCGTTACTTCACATTAATGACTGCATTATTTTGCAAATGTATTAATTCCTTGCGGTTGGTAATATTGTTTGTGCATGAGTCTTTCCAATTCTATGAACGTAGAGTACATCAGAAAAGACCCATGTAAAAAGAATCTGTTTACAGTTAATATTTTGATTTAATTTAAAATTTTTTTGAGTTTAAACAAGCTCATTGCTCTGAATGAGCATGGGGGCATAAACAAGTTTTCTTTGCTTGGGCAACCACACTGCCTTCAGTGTACATTTGCATGGAGGCTCCTAAGACCAAACATCCCTGTTTTAATTTTTGCCCTGGTCTGCATGCTGAAGATGTAGGGTGTTTTGTGGTAATGCAGGCATATGAAGAGAGACGGGTTTCTGGTAAGATACTTATTAATCCAGAGCCAGAAGACTGGCAAAATCAAAATCACATTAGTCACACACATCAAATAAGGGTACAAAGAGAATCCAATACACTTAAAGACAGTTCATACTTTTGTCCATCTCAGAATCAGGGACAAAAACGTGTAAAGAAAAAAAATAAAAATATGTGGCCCTATATTTTCCAGTATACTAGCAGCATTGGGTGCAAAGCAGACAACAGACTTGTGGATCACAGGCCTACCAAAGATCACAACTACACTCAGTCAGACTAGACAAAATTTATGCTTGCTAATCAAAACACTTTTCTGATTTAATGTGTAAGTTTTCCCACAGAGTGATTTCACCAGGGGGAAACAGCTCCCTGCAGAATCATCTATCAATGCTTTTTATAAGCTTCAGAGAAATGCCTAATTAAAACAAATAAACCTTGCACATAAGCTTTCATTTTTATCTTAGCTTGCCAAAAGACTAAAGTTTTTCACCCTTCAATAATACGAAAAATGTAACCTTACTGTGGCACGACAAATGTGTGGAAGAAAAGATCACTAATGAAAGCGTGTGGTGACAAATGTGCGAAGAAAAAAATACACACAGCTATCAAACCCCACCTTGAGGTTAATTTTATTTACTGGGAAGATTTAAAAAAAAAAAAAAAAAAAATACAAATAAAAATGTGGTAAAGTAAAATCTAGAGTGTGAGGAGAAACACTATACACAAAGAGTAACTACAAAACTATAAAATAAAATGGTAACTGTACTGCACAATTATTTACACCACATTATGTGCAAATTACTTGCAACAAGTCTAAAACCATCATGCCTGCATACAAGCATATTTCAATCAGCAGTCGCTGGCAGCAATTAAGCTGGATATAGCTTGACTTAAATGCTGGAATGGGCAATATGATGGAATTTGCAGGCACCATTACAATAGTTTTTAGTCTGAAGCTTTCTTTATAAACAAAGAGCACATGTATTAATGAGTACAGTAATCCCTCCTCGATCGCGGGGGTTGCGTTCCAGAACCCCCCGCGATAGATGAAAATCCGCGAAGTAGAAACCATATGTTTGTATGGTTATTTTTATATATTTTAACTCCTTATAAACTCGCTCACACTGTTAACATTATTAGAGCCATCTAGATATGAAATAACACCCTTTAGTCAAAAGTTTAAACTGTGCTCCATAACAAGACAGAGATGACAGTTCTTTCTCACAATTAAAAGAATGCAAAAATCCTCCTCTTCAAAGAATGCGTGTCAGGAGCAGAGAATATCAGAGAGAGAGAGAGAGAGAGAGCGGCCGCGAGAAAAGCAAACAATCAAAAAATCAATACGTGCTTCAAACAATCAAAAAATCAATACGTGCTTTTGGGCTTTTAAGTATGCCGAAGCACCCGTGATAAAGCGGCATTTTTTAGAGGAGCTTCCTATCTTCTAAGCAAACAGCCTCTGTGCAAACAGCCCCTCTGCTCACACCCCCTCCGTCAGGCGCAGAGAATGTCAGAGAGAGTGAGAGAGACCGAGATAAGCAAACAATCAAGCACCGCGCGGGAAGCAAATCGTATATCATTGAGGAGTTTTCTTTAATATGTAATACGTGCTCTGATTGGGTAACTTCTCAGCCATCTGCCAATAGCGTCCCTTGTATGAAATCAACTGGGCAAACCAACTGAGGAAGCATGCAGCATAAATTAAAAAGACCCACTGTCCGCAGAAATCCGCGAACCAGCAAAAAATCCGTGATATATATTTAGATATGCTTACATTTAAAATCCGCGATGGAGTGAAGCAGCGAAAGTCGAAGCACGATATAGCGAGGGATCACTGTAATTAGGTAAACAGACTTGCCTCTTCATCTGTTGTAATGCTTGCTAATGCTCTGCTACTAAAATTAATTTGACAGCTAGAATTCACTGCCAAGAAAACTGGACAAAATGCGGCTTTTTTACATCATCTCACCCTGTTTCAAACTATTGGATTGAAACATACATGTAATTATTTAGGTCACTTAAATCTAAGCAAAAATCACAAGATCCCACAGCAAGAATCGATTGACCAATCAGGATGAACTGCACATCACTCTGACTATTAAAATTTGACAGCCTTATTTTGAGGATTACAACAGGACACATCTACAAACAGCAGAGATGTAGCCCTTAAATAACCAACTGTCATTGTGAACAACCAATGTATATACATCCAGCCTTTATATTAGACCTATTTTGCTAATGTTAACTGCATAGTTTCTCTAACTGGCAATGAATAATTTCTTTAGATTTACAATAAAAATAATTAATCTTTCTACTTCATTTCAAAATTGCTTTCCACAACAAAGGTTTGGCTACATCAAGTATTTCTAGTCACTTAAAGCTGCTATGCTGGCTGCATATGAAGGGAAAAAGTATAATATTCTAATCAATTTCACAGTAGGTCTGATTTACTTTGAGAACTTTGATCTTGCCCTTTGCCATATCATTTGAATATTCATAATGCAAATTATGCCACTTAAAAAACAAATACAATCTGGAACAACCCCAGTTATTGGTAGCTTAAAAATATGTAAGTTGGTGGGATGTCTTCATTCCTAGTGAATACTCCCCACATAACCTCTGTAATGATAAAAATCTATTTACAATGAATATGAAAAAATGCATTTCATTACTTCTGCTCTTTTCACCACAATTAAAACTAACCTGTGACTGAACATCCTGCAGCTTACTGAGGAGCTCTTTAACTTGCAAATGCATGCACTCCAGTTTCATCTTCAGCTGTATGAGAGACAGAGAGAGAGAGACAGAAAATGACTAGTGTCAAAAATTTGTTTCCTAAAATGTATTTCTCTATCTAAAAAATAAACACATAATTAATGTTTGTGGTTTAACATTGTATATTTATATTTTCTAAAACAAGCTGAAACCAAAATGAATGCCTATAAAAAGATTATATAAAGAATATGAATCAATTAAAAAAAATTGCATAAATGTATGTAATTAATTGCATCTAACATTAAAACAGGTAATTATTAAATTAATACAAAAAATCATGAAGCAAATACACACTGAATCACAAATTTAATGAAGAATCAGCAAACTGAATTAAAAACAATTATGGCATAGTTTAAACTAAAACTGACCTTAAACCTGAGCTTTTAACAAAATACTACTTGAGCAAGTACAACCTGAATTTGAATACCTTCCTAAAAGGCAAGTTGTAAAGAAGATAATAAGAAAACGAGGCCAATGCATTACAATAATTCCCAAATTGGCATATCATACGAGACACAGACGTCTCAAAAGTAAAAAAAAGATGAAAATGACAGTTGACTTTGAATGCACTGCTAAAGACTGGCTTAATTGAAAGTATACGCAGCTCTTAAATGGGCACATATTAAAACTTGTGTTAAAACTCTGCAAATACTATCCTCAATTGTTCATCACCATCAACGATTGAAAATTACTCTCTACACGAGTGCCGCGTCTACTAACGTCAATCTCCAAACTACTTTTTTGGCCGACCCCTGTCCCGGACATTTGTATAGTTTAACACGTATGAGAGACGTGTACATATACACACATATATATTATATATATAAAAATATTCAATAAAAAGGCACTGGTAACTATGAACCATGACTTTCCACTTTTTTCAAACAGCAAATAAATATAATAACAGAGAAAAATCACCAAATCATTTGGTTCTCAAAAGTAAGTTCCATAAAGCATTACTTGGATGCAAGTATAGTGAATTTTTTTTTTTTTTTTTTTTTTTTTTTTTTTAAAAATACCATCATCCCTTTTTAAATTTTCTTATTTCTTGGATTGGTATTGCACCCAGGCTTAAAAAAAGGTGTGCATTATGAGTAGCCAAAGCATTATTCTTACAGTATTATTATTATTTTTTTCCACAAATGTATTTTATTTTTGAACTCATCCTATCCAATTACGATTACTTTTTAGCATTAACACGTACACATGATACATGCACCAAAATTATCTAAGAGTACTGGTTCATTTCATTAATTTGCAAAATAAATTGTCTTAGTAAAGTCTCTCAGCCCATTTACTGAAATCGTTAACAAAAAGGAGTTTCCAGATATACCATAAAACATCCAAACATGGATATACAGTCAAGTCCTCAACTGTTGCAGGGGTAATGTTGCGAAAAATCAAAGAAGTGAATGTTGATACACTGAACCAATACGAAACATGTGGTTAGGTTCCTGCGACCAACAAAAACAATAAATCTTCACTAGAGATTGCTCAAAATACATTTCTCAGTACAAAATTCTTTATAACAAAACATTATTTCTAAAAATAATTTTCATCACACAGTAACCATCAAATAACCCATGAAATGAAGTACAAAAAAAAATATATAACATTCAAAAATTTTTGATGCATCCCTAAAAAGAGAAAGAATCTATAAAGAAGTGTACAAAATTTTTAATTGAATAAGCTTTCACACCAGAGGTAACCCAGCATGCTATCCACATTTTTTCAGTTTGACATATAGCTCATCCTTGTGTAAAAGCATCTACCAGACTTGGAGATAGCATCAAGCCATCTAGCAATATGGTATAACCGACATTTATTTCCCACATACAACTAATCACAGTTACAGAAAAAACTGAACTACTAATTAATGAAAGCTGACACTTCAAATAAATATGGCAACTCCAATCAAGGAGAGTTTATTTTAAATCCATCTTAAAAATAATAAGCAAGATCTAATATAATACAAATTCCTAAATATCCCAATTATCCATCCATCTATAGTAAAAAATAAATATATTTTAAATACAGTAACTTTAAATTTCTGCAAAGAAAAAAATATTCCAATTTCTAACCAAGAACTCAGATTTTAAAAAAAAATATGGCTGATTCTCAGGTCATTCATACCTTAAAAATAAATAAAATTACTTGCAGGACAACATATTATAGGAAACTATAAATTAAAATACCCTGATACTATGTACTGTATTTGAATGCATTAAAACATTTTAACAAGCTAAATTATAAGCATCTTATTAAATAATATTTTACTCAGTTATACTATACCTCATTGTAAGAGGCATCTCGCTCTTTACGTTCTTCAGTAAGTATTTCTTCATACAAATCCAAAGAATCTTTGTGTCTTGAAGGTGAAAAAAGTTTGTTGGCTTTCTCTAAATTTTGAACAAGAAGTCCACATCTTAGTATAAGGAGAACATTAAAAGTTTAAATACAGAGGTAACAATGACTGCTTTGCCATTTGTATTAAAACTAGCAAGTTACCTGAATCCAAGTTATATCGTGGACTGTTTTCATTATCAAGTCCAGAATAAATGTCCACTGAATCATCATTGCACAGCAAAGGTGAATCTGCAAGAAAATTAACAAACCATATGAAACTACAAAATATACTCACCAAAAGTAAAAGTGTTGTTAATCTTGAATTTTCTTGTAGTGTTTACAGATTTCCATATCGAGTACAATTAATCATTGTATAACAAATACCCAAAACATTATGATTCCATCAACTTGTCCAACAACCAAAATATAACGTACAACTAGAAAGTTTTAAACAGCCTTAAATAGGAGCTTTGCAGCTTGGTAAAGCATGAACAGCTGCTTTTACTGGATTTAACAATACACAGCAAAAAAGAATAACTTAAGTTGTATTATTTTCAGCCAGTGTGTTTGATTTGTGCTGCACTCTTCCTATCCTGAAGGCATTAAAGAATATCTCATGCATCACTTGCATAAAAGTTTGGCATTAACTGAATTCACAGTAAACGAAATACATGCTTTGAAAAATGCACTTAACCACGCTACAGCTTTGCTTACTGTTTTAAGGAAAGAAAGAACACAAGCTTTGCTGGAGTGCTTATAAGATTTGTACAATACAACCTAACATTTAGTGCATATAAAACACATGTGAAATTACCTTTACATCTCGTCAAATTAATGGTAACCATTGCAATACCTGGTTTTTTTTGCTCTTTCAATTTTCACTTGTCTTACCTTTAGGGCAGGCTAGTTTGCAATTAACTGGTAGACAGTCATATATTATCAATCAATGTATCGACTGTATATTTGATTAGACTGTGTATTACACATAGTATTTCAAAAGGACTTTTACAGTACTGGACGACTGATTGCTTAGTTATATCTCAATCATTGTACTGTAATTTAAAACACCAATAAGGTATTTATTTTTACTTTTAAGTGCTTAACCATATGGGTATCTCCCTTTTCTGAACAATCTAAGAAGCCAACCAAATAATATTAAATATCACTAGCTTAAAAAAAATTAGGATAATAAGTATGAAGAATCTAAATGCCATTAGAAAGCATGTAAATAGATATACATAGTTTACAAAAATTATCTAATCAACTTTTTTTTATAAAATTCTATTGTGTGCACACAATGTGCACATTTAACTTGTTTTTACTAGTTCTGTGATACGCTCAGGTGTCCAGTTAAAATGCAGCAAACTTTAAAAGCTAAGGGTAATCTCCAATTACATTTTGACTAATTAAATGGCATTAGCATTTTAAATACATTTAATTCAAGTAAATTATAAATATCTTTTATTTTAACAACAAGTCAACAACTTACCTTCCCAGAAAATTCTTTTTAATCACTACTCATCTGTATTTTTTATAGATATTGTATGTATTAATAACAAATATATACATAAACATAAATTACACAGACAAAATAATGCATATTTTTGGAGTGTACTTATGCAGATGAAATATGTTTGGCAGACAAACCCAATGCTGTGAGCAGTAAGTGTATGAATAAAGACACCAAATTCTGCACAAATCCTACCTTTTTTTTCTTGGACCAAATCTCCATACATGTCTTCAAAATTAGCATTTTCCATGCTGCAGCACTGCTACGAATTCTCCATGTAGTTTTCCTTGGAGTTCTAAGTTAAAACAAAATAGTTTAATCAGATTTTAAGTTTCATTTTAATTGTAATTGAACTCATTATCACATTAACAGCTAACAAAAAAAAGCTGCATATATGGCAATCCAGTAATAAAAATGTATTAACTTGAAAAACTTTTAAATATAAAAGGGGAAATAAACAAAGTAAATTAGTAAAACACAATGGCAGCTGGAAGTCATATTTAAACCATTACTATGTACTTACTTAAAGATTACTTAAATGTAAAGGAATATCAAACTACAGTGTGCAAACTCATCACCTCTTTTACACCCATTATTTTAATTTAAGGAGCATTCTTAATTATAACACTTTATTGCTTAAGCCTTACTTTTCTATTCATAGCTTTTATACATGACAAAGAACATGGCTGCTCGATGTCTGCATGACAGAGCTTAACACAGTATGGGTTAGTAGTTGTGATTTCTAGATAGAAATGTAGAACACTAATCAGAAACAAAAAACGTATTTAGCCTACTAAATTTACAAGTGTAACATGTCAAAATTCAATCTCTGCTTGCATTTTAAAATGAAAACAACATAATTTATATAAAAAAGCTTGAAATTCATGGATGGAGTCTATCTTACACCCTTTCTAATGAGTGGGCAATAGCAAATATCTACTATATAGTAAAACACTAAGGTCTGTGTGTCAAGTTCCTGGTGACACGATCAAAAGGGGAAGTGAAAGTGTGAAGAAACACACAACGAGGGGTATACGAAGCATGCTAAAAATGTCACCTTCAAAGGCAGCATGTATAAAAGCAAACTGGAGGCGAGTAAGACGCCATGAAATTAATGACAGACTAAGAAGCAGGTTTTATAGGAATGTGCTTGAGAGAGTAAATACCGGTGAAGAGACATTCACGTGCGTATGAACACAGAAGTTAAGCTCAGAAGGTACACATAGAACCTCAGATAGTAAGTATTTTTTAATTATTCAATTACCTATCTAAGACCATGGCTATAGCACTGCATAAATACCAAAGCTGGGCACATAAGAATTTAACAAACCACCCTATATTAAAATAATCCACAAACAAGAATAAAACAGGCTATGGAATAGACAAACTGGTTAGGTTAAGTACTGGCTTATTTCTAAAACTGTTCTTTCTCACTATGTTGTATTGATGGTTTTTAATAAAAGATTGTCCTTTTATACTTCCTAATGGGAAAACCATTATAAGGGTGGCAATGAGTCAAGAGCAGATAAAAACAACAATAAAAAAAGGTTTTGCTGGTGAAATTGCCTGTACATTGTAAAATGTATCCAGTGAAGTGCAAAGAATGTGCTCTGAAGGTTAAGGAACTTTACTTTATCTAGGAGATATAGGCCCAAATCAGAAAAAGTTGGGACATTGTGGAAAATGCAAATAAAAAAGGATTCTTAAATTTACTTTGACTTTTATTTCATTGCAAACAGTACGAACCTAAGACATTTCATGTTTTGTCTGGTAATCTTCATTTCATTTGTTAATAAATACTGCTTACTCAACAAAATATTTAACACATAATTATATCCATAGCGTAGAATTAGTGAATTCCAAGATAATTCAGAATATTTTAAATTTAAAAAACCCATTAAATATGTTTTAATATAAACATGCTTTTAAAATCTAGTGTATCACAGAATCACTCTGTTGGGTTTGTAACATTTGCAATCATAAGATTTATATTTGAACTAGCAAAATACTCACGCTTCATAGTGAAGTAGTAGCGTGTTAAAGAAGTTATGAAAAAGAAAAGGAAACATTTTAAAAATAACATAACATGATTGTCAATGTAATTGTCGTAGGCTTATTTTAGTATTGAGAGTGAAGATTGTAAACGTTGTGTAAAAGAAATGCACATTTTTAGGATGTAAGGATCTCTTTGTAAACGACGTTTGCAGTTCTGCCCTCGGGCTGTAAAATGACCAAGCTGTCTGCTGAGCTTACTCTTGAGAATGCAATGTACAGCTGGCCATGTGAGAAGCAATCTTGTTTCAAGTCAATGCTGACCTTTTTTGGAGTCTGGCCCTGTGACTTAATTATTGTCATAGCGAAGCAGACCCTTACTGGAAATTGGAGGAGTTTGAATTTTGATCTGAAGCCTGGTGCCGTTACAAAGTTTTAGTGGTTGTAAGTTTCATAGTAACATAATTGGTGGGCCGACCTTCAAAAGTACAGTATGCAAAGGCATGCCTGGAAGATTAAGAGTGTGAAGAAACTCTACCGGATAGTGCACCGTGTCTTCTAGTTCTACAACAGAGTCAATAGACTTAAATGTTTTTGTTTCGGAGAATAGTTGGTGAAGTAAAATTGTGTTTATGTGTGAAGTCATGTCATTTTTTGGTGTTAGATTAGCTCTCTTCCTCAACCATGACCTGTCCTTTTCATGCAGATTTCATTATTTGGGGTAAACATTTTTAACAAGGGTTTGTAAGGTATTCACCAGGAGATAGAGATTGTTAGGAACATTGATTTTACAGTTCTGTTCAATTAAATTGCCATCACCTATTTTGATGAGGACAGCAACGCACTCTCCGGCTTTTTGTCACAGTTCAAGTAAACCTTAATGTTTATTCTTAAGGTAAGAACATTAGTCTTAGGCCATAGGTATGAAGAGTTCAGACATGCTTTATCTTCATCGGCGCGTGTCTGCCGAAAGTCTCCAGCCAGCAAGACTGTCAAGCCTCCCATCATTTTTACAGTGTTTCTGATGTCTTGTAGTGTCCAGTCTAAAGCCTCAACACCTGGTCTGTGTGCCATAATGTATTCATCCCATATAATAAGCTTACAATCACACAGCACTTGTGCCATAGTGCTCTGCTTAGATATGTTACACATGGGGGAATCAGTATGGGTGATGTTTAGAGGTAGCCTGAAAGAAGAATGAGCAGTCCTTCCACCCTTGAAGCAGTGGAGTAAAGAAGATGGGAGCAGTGAGAACGACGAACAGCTGAGGAAAGTAAGGAAGTGAGTGAGGAGGCAAATGAGCGTGGAATGACATTAATGTATATAGGCAGGGAGCCAACCACGTGGTAGGTGCGCGGACAGCCGCCGTGCGGAAAGAGGAAGGGGGACTGGAGGTGGCCCTTATGCGTCTCTGCTGTGAAATAAATTGTTTGTAAACAGAAATAAGGAATGAAACCGCCAAAAGGAGAGGTCAGTTTTGAAAGTTCCTTACGGCATAATGGTGAGAACCACCAATAAGAAGACATTATTTTTAAATGTTCGTTACGGGGCACGGCTCAAAATTAAACATACTTAACATTTGTAAGTACAGTGTAAAGGATAAGCATGAGAAATTTGGGCTTTCTACGTATATTGGAATTTGCAGAAATAGTGAGGAGGGGTTTCCGCTATCTATATATACATTTTACAGGTACACCCGTTTTCCCCCCTTGGGTGTTGTAGTAGGACATGAAACATAACTAACTTTTGCAAGTAAACTGCAAGGAATGAGCACGCGAAATTTCAGTTTCCCACCTATATGGAAAGTGGGAGAATTAGTAATGAGTCAGTGAGGGCTTTGCCTTTTATATACAGTATATATCATATGTTACAAAATATTTTTCAAATCTGACCCTCTATTTTTACATTGGTTTTATATTTCCTGCGTGAAATCAATTTTGCGAGCTTCACATTAATCCATTATTTCAGAACTCCATTAAAATTCTCTTTGTTGAGCTGTTTATCAAAGTATCTTATATGACTGATCAGACTGTATTATTGCTTAGCCTGTATATTTGTCTGGAATTAAAGCATTAACTGGATCTGCAGTTTAACTGGTAGATTGCATTATACTCACCAACGTTCCTTTTTTGATTTTACGAATGAACATTAATTTGGCTTCAAATACCAATCAAATAACAAATTAGTATTTGCATATCCGTATTTAGCAATGAAGAATGTTGTTTGCCCGCCTTGATAACTGGCATAATAACAGCGGTTTGTGCTTCAAAGCACTAAATAAAATTTAATTTGGTATTAATAAATTATGCAACTCATTAAACTGCCAGTGTATATATGCCAAATACCCACTTCATCTGAAACTTTCCTCTACTTTTACATTCTACTGCTGTTCGCACTGCTAGTGAACACATTCCTACATGCAGTGCATGTGACAATACCCTTGAACATGAACTGTACAAACCATTTAGGAAACAGAGCGATGGTTCTATGGATGTGTCCGACTTAAACAAGAGAATGAATCAAAAGCTTCCAATCCAAAGCAATTCATTAAGCTATTATTTTGTCTCCTCTTATCATTCAACTTGTAGTGTCACTAAATTGTAATAACCCAGTAAAATCATTGTGCTCACAAAACATACAGTTGTGCTTGAAAGTTTGTGAACCCTTTAGGATTTTCTATATTTCTGCATAAATATGACCTAAAACATCATCAGATTTTCACTCAAGTCCTAAAAGTAGATAAAGAGAAACCAGTTAAACAAATGAGACAAAAATATTATACTTGGTCATTTATTTATTGAGGAAAATGATTGAATATTACATATTTGTGAGTGGCAATAGTATGTGAACCTCTAGGACTGGCAGTTATTTTGAAGGTGAAATTAGAGTCCGGTGTTTTCAATCAATGGGATGACAATCAGGTCTGAGTGGGCACCCTGTGTTATTTAAAGAACAGGGATCTATCAAAGCCTGCTCTTCACAACACATGTTTGTGGAAGTGTATCATGGCACGAACAAAGGAGATTTCTGAGGACCTCAGAAAAAGAGTTGTTGATGCTCATCAGGCTGGAAAAGGTTACAAAACCATCTCTAAAGAGTTTGGACTCCACCAATCTACAGTCAGACAGATTGTGTACAAATGGAGGAAATTCAAGGCCATTGTTACCCTCCCCAGGAGTGGTCAACCAACAAAGATCACTCCAAGAACAAGGTATGTAATAGTCGGCGAGGTCACAAAGGACCCCAGGGTAACTTCTAAAAAACTGAAGGCCTCTCTCACGTTGGTTAATGTTCATGTTCATGAGTCCACCATCAGGAGAACACTGAACAACAATGGTGTGCATGGCAGGGTTGCAAGGAGAAAGCCACTGCTCTCCAAAAAAAAACACCATTGCTGCTCATCTGCAGTTTGCTAAAGATCACGTGGACAAACCAGAAGGCTATTGGAAGAATGTTTTGTGGACGGCGGAGACCAAAATGGAGCATTTTGGTTTAAATAAAAAGCGTTATGTTTGGAGAAAGGAAAACACTGTATTCCAGCATAAGAACCTTATCCCATCTGTGAAACATAGTGGTGGTAGTATCATGGTTTGGGCCCGTTTTGCTGCATCTAGGCCAGGACGGCTTGCCTTCATTGATGGAACAATGAATTCTGAATTATATCAGAGAATTCTAAAGGAAAATGGTAGGATATCTGTCCATGAACTGAATCTCAAGAGAAGGTGGGTCATGCAGCAAGACAACAACCCTAAGCACACAAGTCGTTCTACCAAAGAATGGTTAAAGTTAATGTTTTGGAATGGCCAAGTCAAAGTCCTGACCTTAATCCAATCAAAATGTTGTGGAAGGACCTGATGCGAGCAGTTAATGTGACGAAACCCACCAACATCCCAGAGTTGAAGCTGTTCTGTACGGAGGAATGGGCTAAAATTCCTCCAAGCCGGTGTGCAGGAATGATCAAAAGTTACCAGAAACGTTTAGTTGCAGTTATTGCTACAAAGGGGGGGGTCACACCAGATACTGAAAGCAAAGGTTCACATACTTTTGCCATTCACAAATACGTAATATTCAATCATTTTCCTTAATAAATAAATGACCAAGTATAATATTTTTGTCTTATTTGTTTAACAGGTTTCTCTTTATCTACTTTTAGGACTTGAGTTAAAATCTGATGATGTTTTAAGTCATATTTATGCAGAAATATAGAAAATTCTAAAGGGTTCACAAATTTTCAAACACAACTGTACATGAATCTATTTATTAACTATCTCCGTAATGGGATAAAAGTGGTGATAACTAAAGCTTCTGTTTTTTTTTTATTCTAATTATACACGATTCAAATAATTATGCACTAAAATTCTCCTGCTCTGAAGACAAGGTATTTCAATTCATATTTTTCTTTTTGACATGTCATGATATGCTGCTGTATCATCACCAACGCGAGTCATTTTTATATGCAGTTCTTATTCACGTCTTTCTCATGTATTACTGTACCTTCTTGAATAATCTGTCGACTTGCAGTTTCGAAGAAGTGCAGCGCTGGCGGTCATTCGATACTACCAATACTGGAAAAATAGTAGAACTGTTATGGCACCTAAAGCTTTGGTTATTCTGACATCCTTACTCGTCATTCTGGCAACCTCTTTTGTGCCTCATGCTGTTATAGACACATTTGTGATGAAAACGATCAGAGAGCCTGAGCAATGTGTTTCACTGTTAGTAGACATCACAGCGGTTCTTTTCCTGTCAGCAATGCTGCATACCTGTGCCTCTGTTGTCTTCCTGTCAGCCCTGGCACACAGCTACTTGCCATGGGAATGACCAAAGCCAAATTATGTGGCTGAGGTAGCCTGCACCTGCAATTTGTAGGCTGCATTTCACATACACATTGTAAGTCCTCAGTTAAGGCCAAGATTAATGTTCAAGGTGCAGGGGTTCAGGTGTTTTTGTGTGACAGATGGATAACCCTTAGTATTTTATATATGTAGATTAGTCACCAAAGACTCATGCTCATATGCAGATTTTATCCTCGGGACAGAATTCTCACATCTTTCTTCTAATCAATAATATAATCAAACCATTTTCCTACAATTTATGAAGCATACAGTTCCAAGAAAGTTTTCAAACAGTTCTTAAAAAAAAAAAAAAGTTAACACATACTGAACATGTGACAGGGTCTTTCTCACATAGACACTTCTGTTGAGGCGGTGTGCTGGGTTCTGGGAAAAAATGTAATATTAGAAAACTGACTGTTTGCATGGCATGATTCAGAAATTATTACAGCTTTAGAAAAAATGTTGACATTTATAACAAACCTTACTTCAGATACCACTAGCCATGGTGTTAAGATCTCTCCAAATGCAAAGGGGAACAAGGGCATGTTTCAAACTTATCTCATTTTCTGGCTGTCATTTAGTTTGCATTAGTGAAAATAACACAACCGGTTTTATTAAGGGCGAATATAAAGCATTAACCAAACTACAAAACACTATCCTTGTCTTCTTGTGTCTTTCCTTGTAGTATCCATGTAAAGATGGCTCCTTTTACCCCTTGGTGTTAAACTATTTAAATGTATGCATGCAAGCAAAAAGGTTAAGAAAACAAATGGCCACAACCAATTTATTTATGTACATTTGCTGATTGGCAAAACATTTCTACGTGGCGAGCATGCATGTAACCCAAAGATAGAGTGTCAAAACCAAGGTGCTGTACTGCTCAATTGCACACTTTAAATATTCAAAAAATTAATGGCCCGTTCTTGTCACACATGTTCTAATGTTTAAAGAAACAAACAGACGTATTACTACTCTAAATAAGGCATATCATACCTCATTCTTTCAGAGCATGTTTGCACGAACCAATTTAAAATTGTAAGCTGATGATGAACCAGTTTAATTTGGAAAACTTTCGCCAACAGTCTGGACATCTTAGAGATCGACATGTGACCGTTCAGCTGCGTGCTACGTAAGCCCACTATAACCTTCCAAAACCCTCGAACAAAAAGAAACCTAAAAATACGACAATTGACTGAACGATCGCAACCCTTAATACATAAAATAAGCATTACTTTAAGATAAACTGTATTTGCTAAAAAAAAAAAACAAGCAAGACGTTTTTGTTAAAGAAAGGTGACATGCATATATATATATATATGAAGAATTAAAGACCAATGAAGCCCCGCACGTAAACACTCTCTACTGGGGTCTCGAAAACCCCATCTGACAGCCTGAAGAGATCTTTATGACCAAGAGGGGTGTTTCGCACGCCAAATTTGCTAAATACAGCAATGCCCCAGAAGTTATATGAAAAGATACATTTTAAAGAGAATCGTACCTTTGCCAAAAGATGAAATTCAGTCGCCCACAGTTCAATTTTGCTTTCTTCAAGAGCCCCCAACCGCGCCAATGCAAGCACCCCTTCCTTGCGGAAATAACGTCATTTTCCCGCGGTCTGCTAAAGAGAAAACATATGCAGTTTCCGGTAATATAATTGGGCGGGGAAATTGACTTTACAGTGTGTCAATAAAGCACCATTTAATTGAACGGACATTTAAAAAAATACTTTAGTCTGTAAAACCGTGTAAAGTTGTTAATGTCCTAAGTTAATGGCAAATTTTCTTTTATTAGAAATGGAGAAGAGCAACGCAAGACCCTGTATAATCTTGGAAATTCTACATTTAAATTGGAAATTATGTAGTTGAGGCTTAGAACAGTATGATTTTTAGAAGTTGCAGGGAACGTGGTTATAGTTATAAATGAAATCGCTGATAGTCTGTGCAGAACTGGCACAGTTTAAAGACATGTATGATAAAGTACTCTTGAGTATGTCCGACGTAAACAACATTATATGAATATAAAAATCAAGAAATTGTGTCAGGAATTATGTGTATGAGAAGATAGAGCTATGGATTAATCACAGTTTCAAAATTCTTTTCACAGGAATCTTTTGCTGAAAAACGCAGAAGGGAAGATATTATAATAAATAAACCCACAATGAGTCACTCTGTATTAAGTGTTCCTTTAAAATGGGTTCTTTCATGCTATCTTGACGCATACAAATTAAGAGAGAGAATCCTTAAAGCCACAATTTAATTACACAGGGTTTTATGTATTTTAGTGAAATATTATTTCAATAAAGAGTAAGATAAATAATACTATAAATCTTTAAGGCTGACTGCGAGGTTCTTCAGTGATAATCAAGTAAATTATGTTAAAGAGTAAATAAATAACTAGCTGAGGCTACATTTATACTATTTTTTTAAATAACTCCAATGAGAAATCATTTTAAACTTTCATGTGCATTATTGTATACCATCTGCATAAGAATGTCATGTTTTTGCACTACATTGAGGAGATTCACAAATAACAGTCGCCTTTTGTCTGCCAACAGAGAATAAAAAATGTTACTTGACAAATAACCACGCTAAAGAAAACACTCAGTGAATATATTCTATAGTGACAAAGTTTCATTAACTTACCATATATAAACCTCTGACAGGACGGACACAATCCAAAGATATACAGGTTTGGGTGAATTGGCATTGCCATGTTGGCCCATGTGCGTGTGTGCTCACCCTGTAATGGAACTGTCACCCTGTCAAGGGACTGATCCTTCCTTGCACCTGATTCCTGCTGGAATAGCTTCTCCACCACCTCCTCCATGATCCTGCTTGGAATAAGTGTGTTCAGAAGATTGATGGAAACAGCACTGTAAACATGCAAAGAGAGGGTGTTATACTTTGGTGTATACAGAGTTTCATTTCAAAATGGAATAACTTAAAGACAGTGTTTAGCTCAAAATATAATATTCAAGTAGAGTTTTACAAGGAAAAAAACATTTTAGAAAAGCAAAAGTAATCATTTAAATAATTGACACTCCCTGTGAACTCTGGTTCTGTACTCCATTTACTACTGAATCTTGACCAGTACATTGATGCTTTGGTAGTTGTCATTAGAAGTTAAGGAAAATGACTCCTTTTATTGGCTAACTAAAAAGATTTACAATATGCAAGCTTTCGAGGCAACTCAGGCCCCATCTTCAGGATAGATGTAATGAGGCCTGAGTTGCCTCGAAATCTTGCATATTGTAATCTTTTTAGTTAGCCAATAAAAGGTGTAATTTTCCTGGACTTCTCATCTATAATGGCTAACACAGTACAACACCCTAGTAGTTGTCATTATAAATGATGATTGTTACACTGATATACACAAAAAAGATTTGATTCTAATCTTGTGACGCTAAGATGTCAACTTCACAGAACTCTCTAAGCCAATCCCAGCCATGGATTTGCTTTCTTGCGTAGTTGGAACTCTGAATCGAAGTAAAAAAACAAACTGGTGAGGCATTTAGCCATCAAACCAAAAAACATTCCAACCCCTAGCCAGTTATACATGAGCTTCAAGATGAGTAGGCAGAGCAATAAAAGGTGGCTGCTGCAGGATTCAGTATGCTGGTTATTGCCGATTATGCTTTCATCAATCATCTGTGGGTAAGTAAAAATATGGAAGGTGTACGTTACTAAAAAAAATTATTTTTAAGATTTCAGTCCATGTTGTATTTTTGTTCCACCCATAACTGCCACCATGAACCTCTTTCCTCATGTTTTTCTCCCATGGTCCAGATTCCTCCTGACCTGGTAATATTGGGACGGGACTGATTTAAAGTGTACGTAATGAAAACGTTCGTTAACTCCACCACACCTGAAGGTGGCAGTAATGTATCACTGTGCGTAAATGTGCCTATATTGTTTAAAAGCCGATTCGTCCTGATACGCCTTAGAGTAATAGAAAGAAAATACAGTGACTGGACGTTATGTGTTGTTTTATTGTCAATGGAGCGATTATTAAAAAACATGTTAAAATGGCTTGTTACAATGGGCAAGATACTATCCGGTGACCCATGTGGGTGTGTACCTGATGATGAACCTCTAAAATCCTTGCACCTTCTAGTAATATTTGTAAGACGCCTTGAAGAAAGGCTTGCGACAGATAGATAAACATCAGTCAAAAGCTGGATCCTGCACTGAGAACGACGTTGCCCCTGCTACCCTCCCGCCCCCCTTCGGAACTTACAGTGAAAACTGGTAAAAACTAACAAGTTTGGCTTGAGTTTGGTAAGGAAAGAGCGAGGACGAAGGTTCTTACGGATCACCCCATTCGAGCCCAATAGACAATGAGCCTTAATATCACTAGTTAAATTATTGAAACCCATTTAGGCATACCACCGTTATTTTTATCGTTTAACTCACGTTGCAATTACTCATTAATTATTTAACATATACATACTCCATTTGTTTATGTAGTTAGGACAACCTTCTATTATCAATCGCAAACTGTTAGGTTTACTTTGATATACACGAGAAATTTAAAAAGTTAAATAATGTTACTTTTAAATGCCATATGCGTCCTATAAAACATTTTGACAATAGAATGGTGCAGCCGTTGCAGTGCCAAGAAGAGTGATGTGCCCAAAGAAGAGTGGAGATGGGGTGGCTGTATCTTTTCTCAGTAAACCGGCTTAATTGTTTCTTTTTATCGTTTCGCGCGATGGTTTGGGAAGTAGCATCCAGTAGATCCAGTCCAGGAATGAACCAACTGGAGATGGGCATAGCGTGAATCCAATTTGGTGTTTTAAATCATTCATGTTTTACCACCTTAATTACAGCCGCACAAGGGACCCGAAACCTTTTACTATAGGGTGGCCCGGATCTAATAATGTAATTTTCATTACGCTATAACTTATTAAGTTTATTACATAGAAAATCCCCCAAAAAATCCCGGACCATCGAGAAGTGTGCGAACTGACGAAATGAAGAATCATATTCGCGCTGAACTGGAATAGTCCCCGCATAAATCAAAGTCATCCTCCAAATGATCTGGATCTGTATAATTAGATCTGGACCATCGTGTACTACATACGGCACTCTATTTTGTCAGAATTTACACGTAACCAATCAACCTAAATTATAAGCGATTCTTCTTATTCATGTCTTATTCTTGCTGACAGACTGAGGAAATCGTTCCTCTCCCACACTATGCGACTATTCAATTCCCCCCGGAGGGTAAACGTTAACATTATACAGTGTTATTGTCTGTTATACCTGCTTTGCACTCTCCACCTTGCATTTTTTTTAACTTGCACTGCATTTTTATTTAATTAATATTGTTTTATCAGTATGCTGCTGCTGGAGTATGTGAATTCCCCCTTGGGGATTAATAAAGTATCTATCTATCTATCTATTTATGGAATTCCGGAGAAACCCACTCGAACACTTGAAAAACGAGCACACGTCACACAGACGGTTCATGGCACAGGCGTGGAATCAACTGCGTCATCTTGTTGAATGTAAGTTCCGCAACAGTTTTTTTTTCTACTGCGCATTTTTTAGAAGAAGTACGGCTTCTCTTTGCTCCGGAAATTCTTCTCACTTTTCTCTCCACACGTGGATTGTGGTGGTGAAGTGTTGCGGCGACACGATGCGTTGTTAACTGAATTGAAGATATGAAGTAGTCCAACACGTGCCGCAAGTAACAGGTTCTCCTTTCTTTGGTTCACAGTAATAACTTACATTGGAAAACATTCTCAGGGTGATCGTATGGAGCACTTAGAACTCAACGTGTCCTCTTTGGGGATCATCTCAAAGCAAATAGAGGGAAGCCGGAATGAAATCAGCAAGTATCTGGCTAAACAGGTCAGTGTTCATTTATGGTATGTAGTTAAATAAAATGGTAGTCAGGTGTAACAAAAATTAGAATGCTTGTAATATGTCCATATTTTTTTAACACATTTGTTAAAATTGTTTCTATGCTGCAAATACCTAAAAACTGGAGTCATTGAGTTGAACAAATACTGTAGATGGATGTTTGAGTGTTACAAAATGTATCTCTGAAAACCTTTTAATATAAGAAGCACCTAATGCGTCCATTATACAGCTAACTTATTTTAAATGCCCCATTCAATGAATTCAGGTTGTGATTAATGTTGTACTGATGTTTAGCGTGGGCCTTGCTTTTAAGTTAATAAAAAATAGACAGTTCATTTAATAGTCTTAACACAATTTTTTTTAAAAGCCTGAATATTTTTGTTGACAATTCAGTAGATTGTCTGAATATATCGTAAAAGATATACGAAAGGAGCAATTAGATACAAAATAAATTCTTGGGCTCTAAACGGACATTGACATTGTTGGAACCATCTCAGAGGCTGCCTGAGTTTTCTTCTGGTGCATAGTTTTTTCTTCTACGCCTTTTAAAAACCTGTGGTAGGTAAATTGTCCCATCAAACGTGTATGTGCACGTGCGAATGCGACAGCTCCCCAAATGCTGCCTTGCCAGACAGTGGTCAGTCACCTAGACCTACTGTATGTGGCCGCGTGTTTACATCCCATCCACTTTCACAAATAAATGGTTCAGCCTGACTTTTAAATGATGTAGTTGTTTAATCATCATTTTTCCCCCTTATTTTGCATTCAGAGATATGTACTAGTATACGGTGTTAGATGTTAACAAAATTCTGACACTGTATTAGCATTTTTTTGTGATATCTTTAGATGTTAACTTGCTTTTACCATACTCTCTTTAATCTACAATTCTCCTTTTCATTAACCTTTTCCGGTGAAGTGTAACTCCCATAATTGTACCCAGAAACTGACGATTAGTGTTGAGCAGTACAGCCAGTGCAAATAACACTGCACAGGGAAGCAGCACATAAAAAGATCAACCTTTTAAAAAGCAAGAAAAAGAACACTGTCTTGTAAACGTACTTGCTATATTTCCCAATAAATGTAGTACTGTAATCCTATTTTGTAATATTCTGAATTTACACAAACAGGAGGAAACTGGGAAATATTAACTTGTTTAATAATGGCAAAGTCCCGTTAAAAGGATAAGGTGTTTGGGATGAATACCTGTAGCTGAGGTGGTATGGGAGACTGAAACTAAGAGCCACTTAGCCAATAAGCCTTTTATTACTAATTAGTACACAAAAGAATATAACATTGAATTAGCAGCTCTGCTTTACATTCAGTGTCATTTGTATCTATGTCTTTATTTCTCATCAAAATTGTCATTATTTGGATACAACCTAAGGGGCAAACTGCAAAGAAATAAGACAACTGAAATAAAAATAATAAAGGGAAATTAAGTGACAAAAACACATTTTTAAAATCCTCCTAAATGCAAATCTCATACTAGAGCACTTTTCTGAATAAAGAGAAAGACAAGAAAAACAGTTAAACAATTAAGTTGATAGGATATGAGTGCCCACTAATTTATGAAACTGGTTGGAATTACTTCCGGTACCCTCAGTAGTACACCAATTCTGAACTTGGGGGAAACCCTGACTTAAACTATTTGTTATATATTAAAGTTTCAGGATATTTAAAGATGTGTGATTTCTTCCACTGTGCTATTTTTAACAGTTGCAAAGTATTTTTCCATCTGTTTCAGCCACCCTCAATCCATTTATAACATGTGTGAAGTGGGGTGCTGTAGCCTGTCTTGACAGCATCCAGTACAGGACAATGTACAACACTGTGTAGGATGCCAGCACATGTGCTCTTTGTTTAGAGTTAAATTGATTTGTTGACTTTCTTTGGGGGGGAAACTCTGAAAAAAGCTACCTTGGCTAAGAGGAGACTGTGCATATTTCACTCATACAATGAACAGGGCAAGATTTAAAGCTTTTTTATGTGCTGCAGTTTTTTTCCCCATTTTCCTCTGTCCAACTGCTTTGTGTTGCATTTGTACCACTTTTCCACTAAATCTGATAATCAGACTAGACTTTGTTAATGCCTTATTTCAACTACCATTTTTAAGAAGGGGGAATTTATGTGGAGTCCATACTAAGAGGTATGTTTTCAGTAAAGTTGTGACATGAGCTTAAACCTGTGTTGTTTTTGGAAAAGCAAAATTAATTCAAAATTCATGGATATGGGTGCCATTTTTAAACACACAGTGCAAAGGAAAAAGTAAAAAAAAATGAAAGTTTTATACAATCATTTTGTTCTGTTTCCCAATGTTAAAAGTGTGAAAAATTTAAAAAACATATTAATGTACCAATATATTTGCAGAGTAGAGGACATTTTAAAGAATATATTGATAGGTTTTATAAGGTGGAATTTATATTTTCAAGTCTTGACTTACCAGTCAACTGGGCTATATCTGGAAAGCAGCAGCAGTAATATTTAGATAATCCAGCATCAGATAAAGTAACAAATACACTTTAAATAATCAGATATTTAAAAATGCACTTCCTTTAAGATTTTTCCCTCAACTATCCTTTAAATTAGTATTATTACTTTAAAATTTTCTTAGAAAGCTAGATGGCCAAGGAATGTACCATCTGAAATATTTATTTTAGAAATAACAGAAGAGCAGAAAGGAAATTGATTCATGAACATAGACTGTGCATGAAATTTTACTTGCTAGAAAGTGCACTTGGCTCCCCATGTTGTAGAACCCGTATAGAATATGGGTGGATGGATGCATTAGGATATTATTTGAATTTATTTAGTTGTCATTTTAATCCAAAGCAGTTAACAAATCACAGATGCAACATATAATTAACACAGTGTTACACGGTACACTACTTATTAATTATTTGCCAATTTCCCTTATCCGTATAGGAAAAGACTTTTTTATTTTGGGGATAGCAAATATGTAAAGTATTATTACTTCTACTTCTTCTTTTTTCCTTTAAAGATCTGGACCCCGTACGATCGTCAGTGCATTCTCAATTCTTTGGCTCAATTGCTTTTGGAGAAAGACTACACTCTTCTTATTGGACGTCATATGCGGCCTTTTGTTTTAGATTTGCTAGAAAGAAATGCAGGCCTTGTTAAAGCTGATGGAAAAATTAACCATGATCGTCATGAAAGACTGTCGGTAGCTTTGAGTAAACTTCTGGATGTCAGTCCTGATGCGCTGCTGTAAGTATTAACAAGCACATTTCAGCTGCTAGAACTGCTTTTTTATGTTTTGTCACATTTTATTTAAATCAACCTTCAGCAATTTGTTCTCCCCTGGTGTTTGCTAGTTTCTGTAACTCTTTTTGTTCTTGGTGTTTAATTTTAGTATTGCCCTTTTATAGACTATTTCATAAACTACCAAACTCATTTGACACATTTTACTTTATTTTATAAGGAAACGTTCCTTAATACACACCAATAACCATTCATTTTATACGTACTGACCTACAGTTTGAATGCTGCCATATCTTTATTGCAAGTTGGAAACTGACACGTTGATTGAGTGATTCCTGTTTGCACAGAACAAGTTTACGCCAGAAACTGAGGGGGAGGTGCATTAAGTGTGAATATTAGCATTAATACATAAAGTGGATTGTTTATGATGGGGTTAAGAAGGGATATTGTCATTTTGAATGATTAACATGTCACAGCTTAAAGAGATAAGTATAAGTTGGATTGTAGGTGGTTCAGAGACAGATATAGAAAAATAATTCCACAGAGGTGTGTTTTTTTAAGATGAGCTTGAGGATGATACAGAAAATTTTTAAATAAAGACTAGGGTATTTTCAATTTTCTGACAGATTGTAGCATACAATACCTTTTTTTTATTGTCATTAGTTTGTTTTTATACATTGTATGTATATGGCGTTGGTAAAATGGTGTGTGTGTGTTTTAGCTTGCAATGGACTGTCTTCCTGTCCAGGTATTGTTCCTGACTTTTGCCCAAAAATAGCTTGGATAGGCTGCAGCTGCACCGTGACCCTGCTCTTTGTAAGCAGGTTACGAAAATGGATGGATGGACACTGTATCTATTGATGACTAGATCTACTTGAATTTGCCAAAATTAGTTTAGAGTTAACGTATTGGAATAATGTGAGGATGCAGTATAGACTTGTTTGATATATGCCAAGACTCTCAGCACTAACAGTCTGTAGTCATCCAGTGTCTGAGTATTTCTGTTAAGTGTTTCAAAATTAGTAATACGCAATTTTTCTGCTTTTGCTGAATATGCAGTATTACTGCTCAGATGATATGTAAGTAGAAATGTGTGTTTTGACATTTAGAATTATGGAAACAGGAAAGTCCAAATATCTTATACATCTTTTAATCTTTCACTTAAGTATTTCACAGAAACCACTAGTCCCTTTTTAAAGTCATTCAACTAGGTAAAGTAAACCTTCTCCTTTACCTGATTTTTAAACATGTGTATTACTGAGGGATAAGTGAGACTCTCCACATTCATTACTAGATTGGTGTACTTCCACCCCTTAACATTAACATACACTGATCCTATTCCCAGAAGTACTGTCTGAGTTATTTCTGCGCTGCCAGCTACTTCCTAGTACTTCATATAGGGTCCTATTCACATAAGTACCATACAAGTGATTTCATCCACTGCCATGCACTACCTAATACTCCACATAAGGAATCAGTATCTTCAGCTCCAGCAATGTACAGGTGTCCTTGAGGCACATGAAGGCTCATACACCTTTTGGTTATATGCCACTTGCCAACCAATATTGTCTTACTTCTACCACACTTATTCTTCAAAAGAGATGCAAACTCTCAGCCTGTTAATCCTGCAGGAACAGTTTTTGCCCTGAACTTTTTTTGTAATATATTTTCCCTCCCATTGCCACCTTCTTCCAATCACACCTTCTCTACTACATCAA
Source organism: Polypterus bichir lapradei (assembly GCA_026402145.1). Classification (NCBI taxonomy): domain Eukaryota; kingdom Metazoa; phylum Chordata; class Cladistia; order Polypteriformes; family Polypteridae; genus Polypterus; species Polypterus bichir. Next base: position 47,066,639 of record JANRMT010062791.1, on the reverse strand, counting down.
CAACTTGTCTCCTGTCAACTGAAATGGCCAGGGGAGAGTCCTCCTCTGACCATAAATGTGGACTGTCCATAACTGAAGACAAAGCAAGGAGACAACCGAGGAGCCTACACGCAGGAAAAGCTGTGCAACCTGATGGAGTCAGTCCTGGAATTCTTAAGGTCTGTGCTGACCAACTTCGTGGTGTCCTCTGTTATCTGTTCAGTCTATCCCCAAGGCTTCAGAAAGCACCAGTGCTGTGGAATCATCCTGCATTATTCCTGTTCCAAAGAAGGCAGGTGCCTTTTCACCTAATAACTATACAGCAGTGGCACTTAAGTCTCATATCATGAAGAACTTTGAGATACTGGCCGTGGACTTAATGAGTCTTTGTGTAGTAGACCACCTGGACCCACAGCAGTTTGCCTATGGGCCAAATATTTGAAGTGGAGAATTCAGTTATCTATCTGCTTCACAAGGCCTCTTCTCACCATGACAAAGCTGGCAGCACTTGAAGATTGTGGTTTTTAATTTCTCCAGGGCCTTAAGTACAATTCAGCCATTGAAGATTGTGGTTTTTAATTTCTCCAGGGTCTTAAGTACAATCCAGCCATCCCTGTTAGGGGGTAAACTCGGAGACATTGCAGGTGGTTGAAACTATGATCGTGCATAATGGACTCTCTGTCAGGCAGACAGCTGTTTGCGAGGCTCAAGAACTCTGTTTTTGATATAGAAGGGTACAATACTGGATCACCAGTAGCAATGTATCCTCTCTCCTTTTCTCTTCACTCTGTGTACCTTAGATATAACACCAGTTCATGTCACTTGCAGAAATTCTCAGATGATTCTGTACTTATGTATCAATAATGGGGGAGTCATGTGGAGAACTTTGTTTTTTGGTTGAAAGAAAATTGTCTGCATCCTAACATAAGCAAAACCAAAGAACAGGGGCCTCATGCATAACGGCGTGCATAGAATTCACACTAAAACGTGGTGTACGGACAAAACTCGAAAAGAGCATATGCACAATAAAATTCAGATGCAGATAACCGTGTGTAAGCCAATTTCCACGGACTTCCGCTACATAAATCCCGGTCTGCATGAAATGTAACGCTCGTGCACGCGCCTGCTGCCCCTTCCAGACTCTTCCCAGAATTACGCCTCTTTGAATATGCAAATCAATATAAATATTCCGTTAAGTTCAGCGTTCTGTGAAAAGACTATGGCAAAAGCATGGGGGTGGGGGGGAGAAGAAGAATATCGGCGAATGCCAAGTGGAGGCAAATAAAAACATACAATTTATTGGTTTAAGCATTGATATAAACAACAGAAGGAAGTTGATTGAAAGTTGCATAGTGCCCAAAATAAAAAAAGTTGTCAGATATCAAAGTCGCTGTGAGAAGGTGAGTCATAGCCCACTGCCTGAGTGTCACATGGAAGCTTATTAGGGCAGAGAGAAAAAAAATAAATAAATAAAAATAGGGACATAGTGGGGAAAAAAGCTCGAAATGTCAACTTTAATCTCGGAATTTCCACCTTAATCACATAGTTTATTTTTTCATTAAAGTAGAATGTCATAAACTTGATCTTAAAATCTTTTAATTTAACATTTTCTCAAATCCCATCATAACTATAGTAGCACATTAAATGCTCCATATTTTATGTGTTCTTCTGTGCTCTATGTATGAGAATCACTACGTGCTTCTTAAATTGGCTTTCTCTTACATCGACAGGGCACAGAATACATTACATTCATGATATTACAGCTCTCTGAACAATTTAAATACTAAGATGTATACTTTGATATAATTGTCATGATGAAATGCATTATTAAACATGGGGCCACTGTGGCAAAATGGTAGTGATGAGCTGGTGCCCCGTCCAGAGATTGTTCCTGCCTCCTGCAAGATGCTTGCTGCTCCGTGCGTGACACTTGATGAAATAATTTAATGCAGCAGTACTGTCTATTTCAAACCTACTAACCCCTAATTCCTGTTCTCCAAGTAACCAATCGCCACACTATCAGCTCTTTAATAAATGTCAAGCCATATGTTAGATTAGAATGCTGATTCTTCAAAACTTTTAAGGAACATTGAAATATATTCGCAGTACATCTTTAATTTTTCCATCCATCAATCCATCCAGGGTCGCACCAGTCTCATGAAGCATACAGTGCGAGGCAGGAATGATCCTTGAGCGGGGCACCAGTTCATCGCTACCGCTGTCCATCTAGTCCACATGTTTAATAACAGTATACATTATTTAAATGAAGTTAAAAAATTATCTGTATAATGAAATATATATACAATACAGTATTTCATCTGAAAAATGATATCAAGAGCACCAAGAAGATAGCTAAATCTAAAATCGACTTAGAAGCCAGTCATCATCATCTGTAAATATGTGCTGTCTTCTATTGAACTAAACTGAATTCCTTTATTGTTATTATTGTATGATACAATGAGATTCAATATGCAAAACCTCCATAAACCTATTTTCCTATAAAATGGTAAAATACCAACAACAAAAACAATAATAATAATACGATTAAAAAAAATGAAAAATATGCAATATAGAAGCATAAGTGGCTCAGGTTGTGCAATAATACAACTGTAATGCAAGTTTACAGTGAGGTAATTGTACTTTAAAGTACAAACAGTTCTACCAGGAGCACTTGATGGACTGATTGAGTGCATTTATATCTCTTGGGATGAAACTGTTTCTGAACCACGAGGTTTGTGCAGGAAAGGCTCTGAAGCGTTTGATGAATTGGAGAAGTTCAAATAGACTGTGCTCTTGGCTGAGGCAGCCATGTGCTAGAAGCTGTACCTCAATAATTCTCTCCGCTCTTGACACAGTCTGTGGTAGAGCTTTCCGATCAGCTTCTGTAGAGCTGTGATTCCATACTCCGATACAGTGGGTTAAAATACTCGGTGGTGCACTGAGAGTAACAACGCTAAAGCAGCTATAGTATTTGGAATAGTTTAGCCATTCTGTGCACCATTATGTGGTTACAGGTTGATTACAATCAGAAGCCTTAAACTAAAAAACGATATACGGTTAATGTCAGTGTATTTGATAAAGCCGCGTCAGGGATCTGAATCTAAAAAAATAAAGGGTAGCCTCCCAGGAACAGTAGCACTGCTTTGATGCTGGGTGCTGCCAGTTTGCAAAACTGAGCTGAAAGCTTGCGTATGCTATGGTTTGAGCTGGCGTGAGAATGTGCATGGCTTTACGCCAAGTTTAGTTTTTATACATCGTGATGTGAACGTGGTTACGGGTGTACACAACATTTTTGTGTGTATGCATCATTTATACATAAGAGGAGAGGATGAGAGGTTAGGAGCATGCACTGATATCCAGATTGGGACCTGAGTGTAGCCATGCCATTGGTAACACCTCAGCATCACACAAGTTGGTTTTATGGTGGCCGGAGTGCCAAGTTGGTGGTCTCAGGTTGGAGAGCCTACCTGCAGGGCTGGATGCAGATTAACGTCGTACTTTTATAGATAAGGCCCCTGGTTATTTTCTTTTGCACACCAAAGAGTGTCTAGGTCCAGTCACTATTCAGGGAGTGGATATTGATGTGGTGCACTACTAGAAGTATGTGAGGGTCCACATCAGTTATAGATTGGACTGATCCTGTAGCACAGAATTAGTATATAAGAAAGGGCAGAGCGGGGCCTTTTTTCTTCAAAGACTGCATTCCATTAATGTGATGGCTTGTGCAGTTTATGTTGTGGTATGCTGGGCTGGTAGCATTGCTTCAAGAGAGGCGCACGGAATCAACAGACTAATTAAAAGGGCAGGCTCAGTTATGGTATGCACTTTGGACTCTACTACCTGGAGGTAGTAGCAAAGGAGAGAATTGAATAAAACTGAGTGCCATTATAAACAATGCTGCACATTCTCTCTCTGACACTGTAACACTGAGTACATTCAGCCAACAAATTATTTAGCAGAAGTTTGTCAAAAAACACTACTGGGGATCCTTTATACCTGCAGCAATATGCCTTTGTAATGCCTTACAATGACTGCCAAGTCAGGCGTTTTCTTTCTTTTTAATTTTTCTTTATTTTTAATCATTATGGTGTGTGTTCACACTATAGTTGTGTGTGTGTCTCTGTGTATCTATGTATTCCATCTCTCTCTCTCTCTCTCCTGTTAACACTAGAATTACCAGAGCCTACGAAAAAACTCGTAGGTCCGTCCCACCTTAAATCGCTTCTTAAAACCGTTCTCACCTCTCCGCCAGCGTCTTTTGTTAATCTAAATGTGCTGATAAAAGAAAAGCTGCAAGTAGCCGGCTATTCCATCCCCCCAACGACTTAGAACGTGCACAAACTTCTCCCAGCTCATGCCTTGATTATCTGGGAGTGAAGTGGAGTTTTAGAGTGGAAATAATAGATCATTATTTGGAATACACGCATTTCACGCGTGTTCTGTTTCTACAGTAATCCGTGTAAACACATTTTTAAAACAGAAACGTTTTTCATATTGTAGTAGTAAATGACAAAATGTAAGCATAAACTATATAATGTATGAAGCCAGAAGTCCAAATATCAAACACATTTACAAAAGGTACAAATATAACAGAACAAGTATGCCTTTATTCAAAAATATAAGTGCAGAAAAAAGCCACCTTAGCATGCCACATTGACACATACTTACTACAACTGCCACGGTAGCATAATGGTATCAGCCGCTGACTAGTATTCAAAAGGTCATGAGTTTGATCCCGCGCGATTCAGTTTTGAGACGTAAACTGCTGTTGTTCTTACTATTTTATAATAAAAACATACATTTGATTTCAGTGTGTAACAGCCGGTGTAATTTATGATACTTGTAAAGGTTAGTTTTTTTTTTATTCACTTTTCATTCTCTCAGTCGTGTTCAGGATCCTTCCCTACAAAAATTGAGAATGCTGTTTTCACATAAAGATGCGCTATAGCTCTGCAGCGTATTTGTGACTGCATTCTCGTACCAATGCTTGCGAACTGAAGAGCCTGCGTGCACTTTTCGTGGCATTACACGTCTATTTTTTTGAGCATGCCCGTGTCGCTCAAACACAGGAACATATGTTGGTGTACAAGAATAACAAAACAAGTGCACTTTTATTCTAGACTATACGTGAAGAAAAAATAAAGCAAGTTACAGCTTACGTGGGGCAATGCTAAGAACTGCTGATTTCCGATCCGTGCTATATAAAATCATCACATTCAAATATTAACAATTCCCACACACCCTTCCTACATTCACGACATGTGTACTTGTTGCAGTGTACACATCTCTCTGTGCTATGGTTCCTATTAAACTGAATGAGCGCCTGACATTGTACTTTTTTCCCTATACAAATAACATTCGAGCTATATCGCGTCTCCAAATAAATCAAATTCGAGCTATATCGCGTCTCCAAATAAATCACATTTGAGTTATAGCGCGTCTTTATGTGAAAAAAAGCAGTGTCAGATGGGGGGGGGGGATCATGGACGCGACTGAGAGAATGGAACTGAATTAAAAAAAAAAGCTAACCTTTATAATTATCATGCATTTACACTGGCTCTTACAGACTGACTGAAATCAAATGTATGTTTTTATTCTAAAATAGTTCAATACATGCAATATTATTTGAAAAAGAAGAGCGTCAGATCGGGTTTGAATACACGCTGACGCTGTTACAGAAGGAGTCTGCTTATTCAGTGCAGCAGTTTCAACGCACAGTACATGCAATATTATTTGAAAACGAACAGCGTCAGATCGGGCGCATATTCAAACCCGATCTGACGCTGTTTGTTTTCAAATAATATTGCATTAGTGCGATGATGTTTTTACATATATTGTCTCTTTCATTCATCTTGCGGTTTGTAATCAGTGACCGCGTGTTTTTTCCCCGATCTTGCCAGTTCGCACATGTTGCTGTATGGTGGTGTTTCTTTTGTACTCCAGGACATGCAGAAGACAGAATAGTACAGAGCAGTAAGATCAGCGCTATATGCAATCAGACAGACAGGCAGAGAAGGCACTAGATATATAAATAAACAAGGAAGGCATTGTATAATAGATATATAAAAAACAGCTAAGGGGATAGATATATAGATAGGTAGGAAGGAAAGGCACTATATGATAGGCAGACAGGGAAGCTCCTATATAATAATAAAATTACTGTTATTACTATATAGATAGACAGGGAGTTCAGGCAGGCAGAACAGCGAAGGTTAAAAATAAATAAATTTTCTCCCTAGCGGAGATTTGAACTCTGATCTCTTGAGGTATAGCAAATCTGCTGTGCTCTAAGTGATGAAATCTTACCAGTACACCATGGAAGCTGTTGTAAAAGTCCTGAACCTTTTATGAAAGTGTATTTGCTCTTTGGCTGTCAGGCTTGACACATTTTATAGTTTATGTCTACATTTTGTGACATTTATTACTAAAATATGAAAAAGTTTCTGTTTTAACATTGTGTTTACACAGATTACTGTAGAAATGGAACACGCATGAAATGCATGTGTTCCAAATAACAATCTATTATTTCCACTCTAAAACTCCACTTCACTTCCAGATAATCGAGGCATGAGCTCGGAGAAGTTCGTGCACATTCTGAGTCAGTGGGGGGATGGAATAGCTGGCTGCTTGCAGTTTGTTTTTATCAGCACATTTACAGGACAAAGGAGGCTGGCGGAGAGGTGAGAGCGGTTTTAAGAAGCGATTTAAGGTGGGACGGATCTACGAGTTTTTTCGTAGGCTCTGGTAATTCTAGTGTTAAAAGCCAAATATTCCCTGTGGACAAATAAAGATCATAAATCCATTCTTGCCCTGCTCTGATGATTAACTTCATGTTTGAGGGGGACTAGGCACTGCTTATTACCTGTGTAATACCAATTCACCAGTGAAGTGTGGTGGCGCTAGCATCATGCTCCAGAGTTGTTTTTCAGGAGCATGGACTTGGATCCAGCCAGGGTTGAGGGAAAACCAAAACAAAGTACAGAGATATCCTTGATGAAAACATGCTCCAGAGCATTCTGAGGGTCTCAGACTTGATTGAAGGTTCACCTTCTAACAGGTCAATGACCATAAGCAAAAAGCAAAGACAGCACAGTAGTGGCTTCAGGGCAACTCATGGACATTCCCAGAGTTTTCCAACCTGATCCCGGACTAGAACTTAATTGAACATCTCTGGAGAGACCTTAAAATAAATGTTCACTGACTGTCTCCAACCACCCTAACAGTGCTTCGAAGAATATCCAATAAGATTCCAGGCTGTAATCATTGATGCATTAAGTAAATACTGAGTTAAGGATCTGAGTACTGTACTATATATACAGTGGGTACGGAAAGTATTCAGACCCCCTTCAATTTTTCACTCTTTGTTATATTGCAGCCATTTGCTAAAATCATTTAAATTAATTTTTTCCCTCATTAATGTACACACAGCACCCCATATTGACAGACAAAAAAAAAGAATTTTTGAAATTGTTGCAGATTTATTAAAAAAGAAAAACTAAAACTTTTTTTTAATTAGAGGCTGTGTAATAATTAATCTTGATTAATCGTATGTAATCGCACACGTAAATTTGCCCCAAATCGCAAATGTGTTTTTTTAATTTAAAAGGGTTTTAGTGGGCGACAGAATCAAATAATAGACATGGACATGAATATTGTAAACTCAAGCTCTTTTAATTTCTGAAAAAAAAAAATGCTTTTAAACTGCATTTGAATCCAAAACAGAAACAAAAATATCATCCCTGGTTAAAATTGGGCAGACTTAAAAATAAAGTGGTAGTTTAAGTACTTTAAGTACATTTTCAGAATGGTATTGTCTTTAAATAATAATAACCAAAATTTCAACA
>JANRMT010062791.1:47034732-47053816 GCA_026402145.1 Polypterus bichir lapradei | reverse complement strand
TTTTTCTTTTATATAGTATAGAGAGATGTGTTCGGTGACGTTATGATCGCCTTTTGGGGACAGTCGCGGTGGGTCTTGTGTAGACTGGTGAGACGTCTCTGCCATTAATCGGCTGTGATGGCACTGTCAGTCCTTCACTCGTGTGCGTGTCTTCATAATCCGAGCTGAGGACTTTATAATCGTATACGTGCAAAAGAAAGTGTGAATCGCCTTAATATTATTTTGCCGTGGTGTAGAAAAGGGGCCCCGTGTTTGCAATTTTCTGGGCTATAGCTCAGGGGGAGGATGAAAAAAATTAAAAGTGCTCACTTTGATTTAAGGCAGAAGCGCGCCGGCTGCTCGACTTTTGCTGGGAAGGAGACCCCAGTTTTTGTACACACGTTCCACAAATGAGACACACGGGTTTACCGGCAATGTCAGTAAACATATACTCGGCCTCCCATCGGTTTTTAAAGGCTCTATTTTCAGAATCAACTTTTCTCTTCGGCATCGTGTGGGCTAGCTTCGCAATAATTTACAGTATCATAAGCTAGACTTGATTAACGTGTTAAGTGTTTGGCAAGGCAGCTGAAGCGCTGCATTATGGGATCTGTAGTTTATTGTGTTACCAGCGCTTCATATACCCGGGCCATTAATAACAATAATACAGTATATAAAATGATCTCGCGGGCCGGATATAATTACACGCCGGGCCGGATGTGGCCCGTGGGCCTTGAGTTTGACTCATATGGACTAAATAGAACTTGAAAAGAAATATTTTTTGGAATGTGATCGCGCAAGTCAGTACATCGAGCCCGCGTGCTATTGTGGTTTTGCTTGTTTGCTTCAGTAAGTTACCGTCCCCTCGCTCTTACTTTTTTACCGTTCATCTAATGAATACACTGAGTATGGCTTTACCAAAACAATCATTGATCGCGAATAAAGTATCCATTATTCATGAAGCTTCAATAGGTGAATAGGTGATCTGTCTTTCTGCGTTAACCGCATGCGTTTTCATACGTCTCAAACTAAGGGGATGCGAGGTTAAAATAAATCGAGAAGCGCGCGTACATACTTAGTACATCCCCTCTCGGGAATCGAACCTCGGACGTGGGCGCTACAGTCGAATGCTTTAGTATCGCGCCACGGCGTGTGGTTTATCTATTTGAGCGTAGCAGTGTAATTCAGTTTTTGTTCAGCACTCTTTGGAACTGTTACTTTTTGTCTGCGCACTGCGTCAGTTCACGTGAGCTGCTGAATATGGTTTTATATGTCACTCGCTCGCTTCTAATTGTTTCGCTGCCTTCTTAATTATATAATGCATGTTTTCTAAAGCGCGTTTTGTAGCTCTTCCTGGCTTTCTACGTAATGCGTGATTACGTGAGAGGCGTGATGATGTCATACGAACTCCGCCCCTCCAGCTGAACTCCATTACAGTAAATGGAGAAAAACAGCTTCCAGTTATGACCATTACGCGTAGAATTTCGAAATGAAACCTGCCCAACTTTTGTAAGGAAGCTGTAAGGAATAAGCCTGCCAAATTTCAGCCTTCTACCTACACGGGAAGTTGGAGAATTAGTGATGAGTGAGTGAGTGAGTGAGTGAGGGCTTTGCAGTTTATTAGTATAGATTAATACAAAATATAAAGTAAAAATACATAAAACAAATTAACCTGCACTTTACCTTTAAAAAGAATCATGGCTGGTGGGAGTGAGTTTCTAAACTCATGTGGGATTCCACCCAACGGGACGACACGCGGAAGAGTGTCACAAAGCATTCGCAGTCTCCCAGCGCTGTAGCAGTTCGCTGTATAAGCGCATTTAAAAAGATCACAGACATGCTATAAGTGCCTGCCATCAATGGTTGATACAAGGAACATTATAAAGATCCCGCTACAATAAACAACAGCGCTGTTGCTGTTTCAAGCTGAAGGCGGCTGGTGGTGTTAAAGTTCTGAGATTCAGCTTCGTGTTTTGGGGCGCAAGATGGGGACTCTCACTTCACAGCACACACACCCAGTCACAATGCTGTAGTAAACCGTATATGCTCGTACGGATGTTGACTATATGAGCGAGGCACACAGACTCAGATGGAGAATAGGAGACAATTGCCCTCAAGAGGAGAGAGAGAGACAGAGACTCGCTGTGCGCGAGCAAGAGAGATGAGAGAGAGAGAGGCGAGTGCGAACGAGATAAGGAGAGAGAGAGAGATTTTATATATATATATATATATATATATATATATATATACATACACAGGTCCTTCTCAAAAAATTAGCATATCATAAAAAGGTTCTCTAAACGAGCTATTAACCTAATCATCTGAATCAACTAATTAACTCTAAACACCTGCAGAAGATTCCTGAGGCTTTTAAAAACTCCCAGCCTGGTTCATTACTCAAAACCGCAATCATGGGTAACACTGCCGACCTGACTGCTGTCCAGAAGGCCATCATTGACACCCTCAAACAAGAGGGTAAGACACAGAAAGAAATTTCTGAACGAATAGGCTGTTCCCAGAGTGTTGTATCAAGGCACCTCAGTGGGAAGTCTGTGGGAAGGAAAAAGTGTGGCAGAAAACGCTGCACAACGAGAAGAGGTGACCGGACCCTGAGGAAGATTGTGGAGAAGGACCGATTCCAGACCTTGGGGGACCTGCGGAAGCAGTGGACTGAGTCTGGAGTAGAAACATCCAGAGCCACCGTGTACAGGCGTGTGCAGGAAATGGGCTACAGGTGCCGCATTCCCCAGGTCAAGCCACTTTTGAACCAGAAACAGCGGCAGAAGCGCCTGACCTGGGCTACAGAGAAGCAGCACTGGACTGTTTGCTCAGTGGTCCAAAGTACTTTTTTCGGATGAAAGCACATTTTGCATGTCATTCGGAAATCAAGGTGCCAGAGTCTGGAGGAAGACTGGGGAGAGGGAAATGCCAAAATGCAAGTCCAGTGTCAAGTACCCACAGTCAGTGATGGTCTGGGGTGCCATGTCAGCTGCTGGTGTTAGTCCACTGTGTTTTATCAAGGGCAGGGTCAATGCAGCTAGCTATCAGGAGATTTTGGAGCACTTCATGCTTCCATCTGCTGAAAAGCTTTATGGAGTTGAAGATTTCATTTTTCAGCACGACCTGGCACCTGCTCACAGTGCCAAAACCACTGGTAAATGGTTTACTGACCATGGTATTACTGTGCTCAATTGGCCTGCCAACTCTCCTGACCTGAACCCCATAGAGAATCTGTGGGATATTGTGAAGAGAAAGTTGAGAGACACAAGACCCAACACTCTGGATGAGCTTAAGGCCGCTATCGAAGCATCCTGGGCCTCCATAACACCTCAGCAGTGCCACAGGCTGATTGCCTCCATGCCACGCCGCATTGAAGCAGTCATTTCTGCAAAAGGATTCCCGACCAAGTATTGAGTGCATAACTGAACATAATTATTTGAAGGTTGACTTTTTTTGTATTAAAAACACTTTTTTCTTTTATTGGTCGGATGAAATATGCTAATTTTTTGAGATAGGAATTTTGGGTTTTCATGAGCTGTATGCCAAAATCATCAATATTAAATCAATAAAAGGCTTGAACTACTTCAGTTGTGTGTAATGAATCTAAAATATATGAAAGTCTAATGTTTATCAGTACATTACAGAAAATAAAGAACTTTATCACAATATGCTAATTTTTTGAGAAGGACCTGTATATATATGTAAATATTTATATTTATATAATATATAAATAAAAATCCAATGCCTGTCTGTCTGCTTTTCACAAGAGAACTACTTAACGGATTTAGGTAAGGTTTTTTTTCTATAATTTGCTTGAACCTTCCGCTTGATTTTCTGACTTCTCTCATCACGCTAAATATCATAGTTCACTTGCGGGAGAGATTTATTCGCGCTAATTTGAGACAGAGGCTGCGGACCGAGTGGAGGGCGAAGCATTCTGAGCCAGTCTACCTCTCGCCACGTTTTGGAGCGTTCCTTTCCTCCACTTAGCTAGCGATACCTGTTTGTTTATTGATTTTTAAAGTTTGTCTGTCTTGTTTCACTACTTTGCGGGCTTTGCCATGGGGTACAGCTAGTTTTTAATAAATTTACAAATTTTTACTTTATCATTATTGGTTATTGAGTGATGCTTGATGTAGGGGGAAAAATGAATTTACTTAATTTTAGCACAAGGCTGAAAAACAGTAAAATGTCAAAAAAGTGAAGATATCTACTTTGAAGTACATGGGGATTTTCCTGACCAGTGAGGTTAGAGGAGATAGTGAAGTTGGATATTATACTAGTGCTGAACAGCAGAACTGTGGTAGGATTTCTTTTGTCATTTCACCTTTTTGTCCCTAGTTTTCACCCAGAGAAACTATAGACTTTAGTTTGGCCTTCTCAGTTTGTTCCACCTGTAGTTTTTCAAGAAGACAAAATAATTCGGCCACTAACTAATTTTATTAATAGAAGGATTTCAGTCATACACACATTAGCTCATTGTAGTTAATTGATGCTGTTCTACATAGTTTAAATTTGTTTTTTATTTTCCCCAGATTTGCAAAAAGATATTTCAAGTATGCACCACCTGCATTTCAAAGACTCTTTTTCACAAGTTCACAGTCTGCTTCAACTCAGTATGGCAGGAAACGTATGAAATTACGAGACTTGATGGAAGCAACATTTAGGTATCTGAAACATGATACAGCATTTTTCAAGAACTTGTGGGACTGGAGTGTATGTTTATCGTTACTTCGTACAAGTGATGTCTTCGTCAGATGGTTTGTATTAATTTAAATCTTGATTAATGTTTGTTAATATATATGTTTTAGTACATTATTTGTGGAGGCAAACTTGCAAAAGTCTTTTCTGAATGAATGTATACAGTATATTGTTTGTTTGTGGTAAAAATAATTAAAGCCATTTAATGTTATTAGTTATGTAGAAAATAACTATTGGTGTTTTGCATGTTTTACTTTTTTATAGGTATTCAGCATGTTGTCTGACTGTTATCTCCAATATGGCAGAAGTAGAAAAATATATTTTTTTCCAAAAGTATTTTAACAGTGATGAGATGTTGGATCTTAAAATAAAGTAAGTTACTAGAATTCTTGTTATTACAAGTAAAAAATGATATGGAATGAATGTAAAATGAACTTATGCTGATCTTGCCAATATAATGTTTTTCCCCCCAAATAAAAAAAACCAAAAATCTAGTATATGATCAGGATTACAATTCAGTTAGTCCATCTCTTCCCCTGCTGGCATTAACAACAGCAAATTTAATCTAGTATGCTGAGTTTTTGTCGTCTAGGCAGTCGAGAATTTTGTATGGTAATGGTATTTTAGTATAATTTGATGTTGCAAATGTTGTAACCCATCTATTTCAGCTAAATTTATGGAAGACATAAATAGAAAGCATTTTCTTACTCTTAAGATTTGATGTTGTTTTTCCAGACATCCTGCATTAAAGAAATTTTGCCCAATGAAGTGGTTTGAGAATAATATATTTTGCAATATATGCTAGGTAATATGTTTATACAGCAGGTAATGAGGCTGCTTTGCATGCTTGGATCTTGTTCTCTTTGCTCCAGGTAGAGTTTGTTTTTTTATTTTTTTTTGTCTTCCAGAATTTTTAAAACTATTTGTTGTCTTTTTTTAGATCTGTGACCATAACTACAAAGACCAAACATTTTGTTACCAAAAATTGCTTAATTAGCACTTTAAAAAATATGTATGCTTTAAAAATACTCTAAAAAGTTACAATAAAAATGGATAACAAGTGTAGTCAGTTTTTATTTTGATACTACTCTGTCTGCAGGGATATACCACTTTAGTGCCACCCTACTCTTTTGATAAACTACTGTGTCTAAATGGAAAGTAGCATAAATTTAATATTGCCTAAATTTAATATTGCCATACTATTGAATGATTGGTTACATATTACAGTTTTCAGTTTAAGTTGTATAGTCATCATGTTTAAGTACTTGTAGTTCATTTGTGCTCTGAACTTCTTATTACTTTGTTTTGCACAACAATAGTATTGAACAACATAACATGTTATTTGTATAAATGTATCTTTATATGGCTTCATTGAAAACGTTGCAGTATTTACTTTGAATATGTGGACAGCAGTTTTAAAAGGCAAGTATACTGGATGATCAAAATTGTGAAAATTGATTAGGGAAAAAAATGTAGATCTTTAGTCTTTATATTAGATGCTATAATTAAAGAATTATAATAGGCAATAGGTGATAATTTATTTAAATAGTGAATGTCAGCCTAACCCTAGATAATAAATCTCCATGCCTCTAAGTTCCCTGACCTTCTTTCAGCTCTCTTTAGGCAGTCAGATACCATTTAATTCAATCAAACCCTGTTCAGACCACCTGAAGACGTTGTGCTTTTCCTGTTTCTACTCTTTTGCTATTTTTTTTTTCCTCAATTAAATTTATTTTCACCATGTGTGTATTCATAGTGTTCAAACATGAGTGGGACTTTTTTTTATTTTTTTTTTTTTTATTACAATATTTAAACAGATTGTCTGATCTAATAGTTCTAATCGGGAATACCAAAAATGGTTTCTTTGTAAAGGTTGTAGTTATAGTTAAAGTGAAACCTGTAACTGTAAATATGCAAATATGTCTAACTTTGAGCTTTTTTTTCTGATTGCCATTCCCTGTTTATTTTTATTTTTTATTTATTTTACATATATAACTTATTTCTCAAATCCTCTTGCAGTTTTTATTGTTGATTTTTTGCTTCTTTTGTAAAACCAATAATAAACATATTCATTTTTTTTATATTTAGGACACTTGAAGAATCACAACAATTAAATCTTGAAAAAGCTTTAACTCTGGCAAACGCAGAAAGTGCCTTTTGGCATTGCGAAGAAAAACAGAAGCCTACCAGATGTCAAATTGTGTCTGATGACCTTTCTAAAAATGTTGTTGCTGTATGTGGTGTAGTTTTGACGAAAATAAACCCACCTGAATCAGAAAAAGTAAGTATTTATAATGTAATCTCAACAGTTTTTTGATAAAAGTTGGATTTCTGTCAAAACAGGCCAAACTCACAATTTAAATGTAAATTAACCCTCTAAAATATAGCAGTGCTATAGTGTGAGGCATTTGCTTACGACACGATTAAAACTAAATGTGACAGCTATGAGATTTGCTAAAAGCATTTATTTTATAATAAGTTTTATCTGTTTTAAAAACTTTTTTTGTGCTTGCATTCAGCATTCCTTATAGGACACAAATAGAGATATTTGCCCTATTTTGTTTTCTTCTTGTTTAGTCTGGTGACATGCAGTGTTTGAGGATAATTTTTTGTTGTTCATTTTGTTGTTGATTCTAGTTTCTGATTCACGGCACAGACCTCTTGATATCACTGTAATGATGTTTTAATTCTGTGGAAAGTGAATGATTTAAGAAGTGCTTGTTTTTCAGATTCTAGTGAGTCTTTTCAGTTATGTTATCCATATATTCTACTGATGAAAGATATTGCAAGTTTATAGTAACTGGTACAGAACATAAATTATGCCTCTTACCATTCTAAGATATACACTTGAATAACAAATCAGACTTTTTTTTTTTGTTTTTGCTATTAATTGTTCCCAAGCTTATACCCTACAGAGGATATTAGGCTTTAGCCTAAAATTATATATACACTAGTATTATTTAATGCCTTGTTTGCTTATTAACGAAAGTCTTTTGCTCTGTGTTTAGAGAAAAAAAAATGTAAAAAGCACAAAAAATTCCATTCATTATCTGTTTGTTTAACAGGAGATTGCTAATCTTGTGTTAGTTGATTCTACCTGTCGGAGCCTTCAAAGTCTGGCTATGGCTGTTGCTTCTCAGAAGCCTGTCTTATTGGAAGGGCCCATAGGCAGTGGCAAAACTGTGATTCTTGAACACCTGGCTGCTGTTACAGGCCGGGGGAAGACGCCCCACTTTCTGAAAGTGCAACTAGGAGACCAAACAGACAGCAAAGTAAGAAAATTGCATGCAAATGATAAAATGTAGTAAGTATAGCAATTGGTAAAATATGCAAATGGGATATGTTGCTGTAGATATCAAAATATTCAATATTAAGTAATTTACTACACAATTAGCAGGTAAACTGGTCTCTGCGTCCAACCTTAGTTTTGTTTATATTTACTAGGTATTTTCTCTTTTTAAAACCATATCCTTCAATAATTCTTGTTGAGAAAGAACACTGTTTTGTAGTGTTCATTTTGTTTACAAAAATAACCGATTCATAGATAGATAGAACCGTGTATACTTCAGTTAATGCATCACATAATACAAAAAATTTTGAAGTTGCCACAGCATAACCACTGGTCTCTTTGGGAGACTATTATATAAAGGGCAACTCACAGGTTATCTGATGTTACTTAAGCAAAAGTACCACAAAGAAGAATCCAAAAGGTTTTGAATTTGTTCATTCATTTATTGTGTTGAATGCTTAGTTCAATAAACAGTAACAGGACTTTGGATCCTCTTACCACAGCATTAGATGCCAAGCTTATTAAGGGGCACACTTGGTAACACTAGATCAGTTTAGAAATGGCAATTAACTTTATAACCTACTTGTGTCTGAGATGTGAAGGAAAACTGTCACACCAAGAAAACGTCAATACTGACATGAGGCAAATGAGCAAATTCCACATTCTCTTGGAATCATACCTGGTTTTCTGGGAGCTGATAGGTAAATATATTAACCACTGCATCACTGGGATCCCCCCAAACAGATTTTCTTTCTCTCTAAATAGATGCTCCTTGGAATGTATCGTTGTACAAGTGTTCCTGGAGAATTTGTCTGGCAACCTGGTACACTGACTCAAGCTGTTACACATGGACACTGGATAGTACTAGAAGATATTGACTATGCACCTTTGGATGTGGTGGGTATTTAGTTTTAGTACTAGTGTTTTTTAAATTTTGTAACAAAATCTTGCTGTCCAAAAGACTGTATAATACTAAATTTTTACATGTATCTTTTGGTCAGGAAATTGCTACACATTATATTTTCCTATTTTCTCACTATGAATGTTTGCTTTAAGACAAAATGTAAATATACACCTAATATTATTTTTATCTTAATCAGCCTAGTGGTCAGTAAGGTCTAATGCATAATGAAATTTGTTGAATCTGCATTTTTGCAGAACAAGCTGTAACTATAAGATTTTATTAATTATTTTAGATTTCCGTACTAATTCCTCTTCTGGAAAGTGGAAACCTTTTAATCCCAGGAAGGGGTGATTGCATTCCAGTGTCTCCAGGGTTTCAGTTCTTTGCTACTCGCAGGTACGGCATCAGTTAAGCTGTCTAATAAAGCTTCTGTTTCTTCATTGATGTACGTTTGGGTCGTCTTCTGTAGCTTTTTAGTTCTGACATTTTGCTGTTTAAATTACTTCTAATCTATTACCAACAACAGTGTACTGTTTGTTTTTGCAAGAGTAGCAAACCTTGCTTATTCGTCAATTTTAGGAAATTCTTATTGGGTTAGGCAGGTGACATAAGTATGTCTAACTTCTGTTTTGTGCTTTTAAATCATTTCAGTTTTTACGTCTGGTGTCGTCTGACACATCAATACAAGAAGATCCCTACATATGATAAACTGTTCAACTCGTCTTGATGTCTGGTCATGCAAGACATCAAGCATTTTGGGGTTCCACCCATTTCTGGCTTCACAATCTAATCTAACCCCCAAAATCCTCATGTTTAGGCATTTTTGTATCATATTTGGTGTAGGAAATTACACCCTTATGATAAAAAGTCAATCAATAGGTGTCTTCAGCAAAATTAATCGGAAGGACCTGAAACTTTGAATACCAAATCAACCAACCCTTTTGGTTCACCCATCAAGGGTAATGGGGGGGAGGTCGTCAATATTTACTCCTGTTCACAAAACTTTGAAAAAAATTAGGATTGGCAACATAGGCATGTGAGAACTGTCATTTTATGCTATCACAAATATATAGTAGAATTTTTGACATGTGATTCTTTACCCGTTGATCCTAGCCCTATAAGAGTTTAAAAATTGCAAATTTTAAACATAAATGTGATAATTTCAAAGATAATTTCAAAGTCTGTGTTTATGAAGATGATTATTTTTGATTCTTTACTAGGTTTCTTCCCTGTTTCTCTTATCAGTGGGTGTAAAATGACAAATGTCTGTTAAAATTGAGAATATTTAGACTTTACATTTAAATTGAAACACAGATTTTAATATTTAAATGTTTAATGCAGCTGTTCTGGTTTATTTTTACTTCTACCTCATGAAGTATATCATTACGTTTCTATGAAAAACTATGCTAATTCAAATTTCTTTTTCAAGATTGTATAGCAGTGCAAGTGGTCTGTATAGACAGCAGAATACCAATGCAAGTTTGCTGGACAAACTCTGGAAAAAAATTCATTTGGACAACATGAGTCGTGATGAACTTAAAGAAGTAGGTATTTTATATCTTTTACATTTTTCAGCTTATTATTTAAAGGGTTACATTAGCTATTTAAATGTGTTTGTGTTTTGGAATTGCACCACAAGCCATCTCAGTTCACACATTTGCATTGTGGTAACTGCAGGATGTGAGCCACAAACTCTGCATTTCTGGAACTTTGAAGCAGCTCATTACAGTGTGAGCTAAAGCAGAACTCCTAGTCTCGACTTTGCAAAGACAGCTTCTAAGCACTGTTAGCAGAGTGTAATATCAACTGAGCTTTCCACTCAGCCTCTACCTTTTCTGACATGCACCACATTAGAGTTTCCTCAAAACATATGCTTTTAAGTATTCATTTTTTTTCTACTCGGAGTATTGACATACAAAATGCTGCTTTTATTTAGAAATTTGTGGGGGCCGCTTTCATATCTGACACTTGCCTACCTCTGAAAATTCAGATCTTCACTGGATGTTTTAACATAATGTGATTTATTTATATTTTTTTGTTCCCTTCTAGTTCTGTTCTGTGTTCTTACATTTGCTTGCAGTACAGAGTAATTTGTTTGACAAGTGCACTGAAAATGCAGTCTTTCTTTGTAGCACAATAAGCAAATGTCAAGTATTAGCTGTCATGTTGTTTCAGGGATTATCATGGTTTCTCCGCAATTTTTCTTTCATCCCTACAAGTTAGTGGAGGGCTGCAGTCTGAAGGCAATGTGTATGCATTTTGCACCCAACACAGTGTGCAAAGAATAATTTTCTGCTCTCTGTCTGTTGCATATCATTAGATCTACTGTAGCAAAATTTAAAAATTTGTAGCAAAGATTAGAATTGATCAAATTTTCTAACCTCTGATTCAAAATAGCCCTAGCCTTACTCTTTGACTAGCTTATTTAACACACTGCACTTGATAGGAATGGTCTTGGAAGTGTCCTGTGAAGAGAGATGCTCTGGCCACTATTCTACCACTTCCTTCCAGGTCAAATAATGATGCTCATTTCTGGATGTTAGCCAGCATTTTAGAAAATAATTTTTGCAGTATTGGAAAGGAGGACTCTACTTAGAATAACAAATATGAATGTTATTCAGGTAGCTACTATATATGTTTTTTTATCATTGGCAAAGCCAAATGGTAATAAATCTTTCAGTTGGACATTCATAATATTTAGTTAACTTTCTTAGTGGACTAGGGCTGTAGCAGTTAATGTTTAAATCGGAGTAACTGAACTGTAGATTGTTTAAGAAATTGAAAAATACAATTAAATGATAAATTCATTTCATTTCCTTTTCTTCTCCATTCATCTCTATTGCTTATCAAACTCATCAATTTAGGTATGTTTACAAGCCTTAAGTTTTACCCCATTGGCCATGCTGTCTCTCTCAGGGGTGGGGGTCGACTTGTTCTCAATCCTACTTTTTGTAAAAATTGAATAATTTGTATAGAATGATTACAATAAAATTAATAATAAATAAATAAATGATAAATACAAGGATTGTAGAAGTATGCTGCTTGGTTATATCACAAAAGACTGAACAGAAAATTGATGAGACAAAATAAGAATGATTTCACGGAATACATTTAGTTTGTCTGTAATTAGTTTTTTGAGAAGTTCTGAAGTGTTGACTTGGTGCCATCTTTTTCAGTTCCATAGTAGTGTTTGCTTTAGTTTGCATTGGCTGCTTCTGTAGCTGTAAATAAACATCTTTTAGAAGGAAGTGCAGAATGTTGTGTCATGAGGTGTAATTCTATTTATGGTGTTTGAATTCAGAAAGTGTACAAAAGGTAAAACTTGACACGGCACAGTTGTTACTGATATTTAAAATCATCTTGTTTAATCTATGTCCCACTGAAGAACTGAAGGTAGTACATGCTTGCTGCTGAACTCGGTCTTGTTTTATCTGTGTCCTTCTGTATGGTGTTGATCTGATCTTCTTAAGCTCGTCATGGCTGATGATCTTTTTGCATTGTGCTCTCTAGCTTCTTGGATAAAGCAATGACCCATTCAATGTCACCCACAGATCAGAAGTAGAAAGGAACAAAAATAAATAATATGATTGGTTATATTTGTATTCTAGACTGTGCTCAATCAAAGCCTACTCTTAGAAGCTCGTAGATGCCTGAACAAGCTCAACAGAGCTGCTAAGAAGTTAGCCAATGGTCAAAAGTAACGTCTTGGGTTGTAGGCTCACACATCTAATTCAGACAACTTTCTTTTCCTGATGCAACATTAAGTGCCTCTCACTTGGGTAGTAAATCTCAGTAAAAATGTTGGTCAGTGAGTGATGTTCACTGCAAAACGTTCTGTCCTTAGTTCTCCCTAGTATCTCAAGACAACTTCAGTTTCTTTTGTCCAATGTGAAGTGTGTTTTAATTGTGTTTGAGCAGGAAAGAAGTAGATGTCTTTTTTTTTTTTCTTTTTTTTTTTTTTAGAAATGAAAATTTGGGTGAAATGGATAATTATTTTAAAAGTTTCACTGTATTTGCTAATAAAGTTAGCTCATTTTTACATAGGAGTCAGTATATTACTGTGTCAGTGTGCATCTGCAGAGGAAGAAAAAATTAAAAGGTAATTTTCACGATGAAAAGGAAAGAAGGAACGTTAAAGACACAACATTTAACTTATTCGATTTCACTTTTAACAAAGACTTTTTTTGATTATTTGTTCATGATGCCCTGCCCTGGATAAGCATTTTAAGAATATGGATGGGTTGATAAAGATACATTCTATACTTCTCCGACGAGTCACAATTTCTTCAAACCAACGGGTTTTTTTTTTTTTTTTTAATAAATCAGTTTTTATTTTTTTCAGCTTTTACTTGCATTTTCTTTTCACGTTTATACATGTTAAATTTCTCACAAATTTGGATTATTTCAAAATGTGTTCTTTTTTTTTTTTTCTTCTTCTTCTAACAAAGGTTCTCCTTCAGAAGTATTCCAGTTTAGGTGTTGTGGTAGATCGACTTTTGGACATTTATTGTCAGCTGACTGGAGATAAACATCTAAAATCAAACTGTTTTAACAATAAAGAACTCATTCCTGCTAATGAGCTTGTTTCCTTAAAACTTGAGGAGAAATCCCTGACCCTGGAAGGGAGGGGGTTGTCATTAAGGTATGAAGTGGTGTTGCATATGTTGTGTTTTATTTTTGCTTTTTAAGTATTTTAATCAATAGAGCTGCTTCAAGACAACATCTCTTAATGCTAATTGAAATTTTTCTATTAAAAAAGCTGATTTGGAGTGGACTGTTAAAATACATGCAGACTTTTAAAAAAAAATGTAGTGTTCATTTTTGCACCCCACTCTGAGTAACCATACTTCCTTTTGGCTGTTGATTATTCTTTCACTGAATAGTCATAAAATTACTGAAGAATTGCATTTTTTTTACCAGGGTTGATAGGTTAGTGCTAGACATGTTGTAAGAGGACAAGCTGTAGTTAAATAATAACATAGTATTTTATCTTCTTTCCCCTATTAAGAGACTTACTGAAGTGGTGTGACAGAATTGTAAATTGTTCCAGTAGTACTTCATCCTCAGCTGCACTCATTGTTTTTCTGGAGGTGAGACTAAGTAGCCTTTTTGATCGTGACATTTTTTATTTATTTATATATATCTCTATCTCTCTATCTCTATCTCTATCTAAAAATACCCGCGCTTGGCAGCGGAGAAGTAAAAAGAAAAGGTATGTATGTTTAACTTAATATCATTTGGTTGAATGATGGTATCTTTTGTCTGTATTCACTTTTTCAAAATTTTTAATCATTTAACTGTTTTTTGAGGTTAGAATTATGTTGTGTGGTTTAATTCCTTCCGTATAACTTTTTTTCATTTCATTTTAAAAGTAGATAATATGATGCACATCAACATATGTCTTTAATCCCATAAACAATGGCATAAATGTGTAAAATACAACCTTTTACATACTGCCATTGGATCTGTCATTGGTAATGACAAAACATCATTCCAAAGAAGGTGATAAAAGACAGCTGAAAAAAAAACAAACTCTGGAAAATACGTCTTGGACCACTGCTTAATTCATTATATAAAGTATTTATTTTTCTAGGTTACAGTTCAGATGAGATCAGCTTATATTCTGTTAATGTTTTCCCTTTGCTAAAAATCTTTATGCTATATATATTCTAAAGAAAACTTACTTTTTTTCTATCAATAGGCACTTGATTGTTTTACAGCAATGTTATCTAATCAAAACAATCGACAAAAAATGGCAGAGATCATCGGGAGTAAATTGAACATTTCAAAAGAGCAGGTATAAAGTTTTTTGTTTATTTGTAGTTTATTTACTTTTATTTTTGTACAAATCCAGCAGTGTTTTAATCTATACATTTTGAGGCAGATTTAAAGTAATGTAGATGCATTTGAAGACATTCAATAATTGTTGTGAATGACAGAGGACTTTTTTTTAACAAATTTAAAATTGACCTTAGTCAGTTTTATCTGACAGCCTTATACCATCTACAGTACTTTAACTGTATAACTCAGTATTACTCTGTGAAAACATTATTTCAACATAGGCATTACTTGTGATTTAGAATTAAATCCACTATTTGCATATGTTTTCAAACTGCATTATTTAAGTCAATGCTGAAAATAACTTGCAATGCTATATACAGTGCATCCGGAGAGTGTTCACAGTGCATCACTTTTTCCATATTTTGTTATGTTACAGCCTTATTCCAAAATGGATTAAATTCATTTTTTTCCTCAGAATTCTACACACAACACCCCATAATGACAACGTGAAAAACGTTTACTTGAGGTTTTTGCAAATTTATTAAAAATAAAAAAAATTGAGAAATCACATGTACATAAGTATTCACAGCCTTTGCTCAATACTTTGTCGATGCACCTTTGGCAGCAATTACAGCCTCAAGTCTTTTTGAATATGATGCCACAAGCTTGGCAAACCTATCCTTGGCCAGTTTCGCCCATTCCTCTTTGCAGCACCTCTCAAGCTCCATCAGATTGGATGGGAAGCGTCGGTGCCCAGCCATTTTAAGATCTCTCCAGAGATGTTCAATCGGATTCAAGTCTGGGCTCTGGCTGGGCCACTCAAGGACATTCACAGAGTTGTCCTGAAGCCACTCCTTTGATATCTTGGCTGTGTGCTTAAGGTCGTTGTCCTGCTGAAAGATGAACCGTCGCTCCAGTCTGAGGTCAAGAGCGCTCTGGAGCAGGTTTTCATCCAGGATGTCTCTGTACATTGCTGCAGTCATCTTTCCCTTTATCCTTACTAGTCTCCCAGTTCCTGCCGCTGAAAAACATCCCCACAGCATGATGCTGCCACCACCATGCTTCACTGTAGGTATGGTATTGGCCTGGTAATGAGCGGTGCCTGGTTTCTTCCAAACGTGACGCCTGGCATTCACACCAAAGAGTTCAATCTTTGTCTCATCAGACCAGAGAATTTTGTTTCTCATGGTCTGAGAGTCCTTCGGGTGCCTTTTGGCAAACTCCAGGCAGGCTGCCATGTGCCTTTTACTAAGGAGTGGCTTCCGTCTGGCCACTCTACCATACAGGCCTGATTGGTGGATTGCTGCAGAGATGGTTGTCCTTCTGGAAGGTTCTCCTCCCTGCACAGAGGACCTCTGGAGCTCTGACAGAGTGACCATCAGGTTCTTGGTCACCTCCTTGACTAAGGCCCTTCTCCCCTGATCGCTCAGTTTAGATGGCCGGCCAGCTCTAGGAAGAGTCCTGGTGGTTGTGAACTTCTTCCACTAACGGATGATGGAGGCCACTGTGCTCATTGGGACCTTCAAAGCAGCAGAAATTTTTCTGTAACCTTCCCCAGATTTGTGCCTCGAGACAATCCTGTCTCGGAGGTCTATAGACAATTCCTTTGACTTCATGCTTGGTTTGTGCTCTGACATGAACTGTCAACTGTGGGACCTTATATAGACAGGTGTGTGCCTTTCCAAATCATGTCCAATCAACTGAATTTACCACAGGTGGACTCCAGTTAAGCTGCAGAAATATTTCAAGGATGATCAGGGGAAATAGGATGCACCTGAGTTCAATTTTGAGCTTCATGGCAAAGGCTGTGAATGCTTATGTACATGTGCTTTCTCAATTTTTTTATTTTTAATAAATTTGCAAAAACCTCAAGTAAACTTTTTTCACGTTGTTATTATGGGGTGTTGTGTGTAGAATTCTGAGGGAAAACAATGAATTTAATCCATTTTGGAATAAGGCTGTAACCTAACAAAATGTGGAAAAAGTGTTATGCTGTGAATACTTTCTGGATGCACTGTATCTTAATAAAATATATGCAATGTAATATATTTTAATTTAACCTTTTTCACTCACATTACCAGTTGACATACAGTCCTATTTGGTGTTAGTATTTTTTTTTCTTTATACCTTCATTTAATATAATTTGGATTCCAAACATTTTGATCCTTAGCTTTTTTTGCAAACAAATTGAATATAAAAATAAAAAATTAAAATTTACTTTTATCCAAATACGGTTGACTTTTTGTCAATAAGGATTTTTTTCTTACAGGCAGAACATTACTGTCAAATGTATAAACCCCAGATTAATTTAACAGAGACTGAAGTCACCATGGGCAGGACCACTATTCCAAGAAAGCAAAGTTGTGTAGTTGGCCTAAGCATGTAAGTTTAAATGCAACATATTGAATGAAGGAATATTTGTGTCATAGCTGCCTTGTTGTTTTGATAGGTAATAATCATTTAAGTTGCTTGCATTATAACTAGTATAACATTAAATTTAAAATTTAGAATTTTGATTATAACAGCTAAACAACCTAAAAAAACTGCAATTTAAGTTTATTATTATTTTGCAGTGTTAAGTTTCTTTTTTTTCGTTCAGTAGAACAGACTTTTCTGTTTGTAATTATTGTAGGAATTCTATATTAGGTTTGCATCTCCTACCTGTTTGTTTATGTTAGGTCCACTGTTCCTCTGTTTTTTGAGCTTGTACTGCTGATTCTAAAAATTCTCTCAAAAAATTTTATCTCTCTTTTCAAAAAAGGTTAATTTAATTATATTTTTCCCTTTCTCTATGCATCTTTTGGGGAAAAAAGAAAAAAATATCTTAATGCCAAAAGATTAAATAGGTATCACAGCCGAGTACTGTTGATTTACATCTGAATCTGCTCAATAAATTAACAAAATGCTAGATAATATCTACAGATAATAAATGTAGTCCTATGGAGTAAATCATCACACTGTATTAACATAGTTTTACATATTTTCATTAAAATGTCTTAAACAGAAAAGCAATAAAGCAATAATTCAAACTTAAGTCAGAAGTAATGTCCATGAGTTAATTATGTTGTTAAAGTATTTGGGGTGAAATCCTGGTATACTTTGCCACTCTTCATTGTTTAAATGGAGTACCCATGATTTACAGAGTTCTAAAACCTTGTTCTGCATTAAATCCGTAATTTTAAATCTGAATTAAAGTGCTTTAGTTTAATTGGTGGTTTGTTCTAGGTCATGTTCTCCAGAGGATTTCTTCCTAAATGTCCTAAAGTCCAAATTTTCATTTCTCATGACTTAACTTCTCAGCACCTTGCTAAATGCAGTTGTATTATGTTTTCATTTCATCAATGCACACATATGCAAAGCTTCATTTTCTTTCTTTTAAAACTCTAGTGGTTAATTCATGAACAGTAAGAACTGGTATAATAATTAAATCTAATGAATCATCTTATCTTAGCTACATGTATATCTAAATTAGAATTTTATATAAATAGTTGCTTAATTAGTTAGAAATTATAGAATAAACCTAATGAGGAGAATTAAATTCTTCTGCTTACAATTGAAGAAAATAGACATAAGAGAAACACAGGGTGATTTTAATTAATTCAAACACTTTCCAAATCAAATTTTGATACTCTTGTGTGTGTCAGTTTTATGGACACTCATTCTGATTTTGTTTTTCGTGAATGCATTTTATTGCTTTGTTTAGTTTTGCACCAGTTGGCTGCTTTTTATTGCTACAGATCACATCTCAGGTTTATTAAAAATCTAAAAACAAAATGTTTTATCTGTAGGGAGAAGCAAACTTTTGCAGCTACACGTCCATCACTTGTACTACTTGAGCAACTCTCTGTCTGTGTAAATCGAGGAGAGCCGGTTCTGTTAGTGGGAGAAACTGGAACTGGAAAGACTTCAACTGTCCAGTTTCTTGCAAGAATCACAGGTAGGTTTGGTTGATATTTACTGTGTTTAGCAATAAATGTTGTAAGTTATGGTGTGTATAGCAAGTGAATGGTAATTCTAATACATAAATGTAGTCTATAATATGGCTTTAATGGCTAAATTGTGTTGGTATGTTTTTTAAACTGAAAAAGCATTAGACTCAAATGTACATAAAAATCATATTTAAAAAATGCACAGGGATGAAAAGAAGCTAAGATAAACTAAACAGTAAGTATTCTTCCATTCTCCTGCATTAGCACATTAATCCATCCCCAAATGACTCTCTGATGGAGTAGTTAAGGTTTCTTGAAATAAGCATCTCCTAACAGCCTCAAAAGAGAGAGTTGAAAAAACTTACTTCTTGTTATGCTCATACTGAGGCTACGTAAAGAACATGCTCAGTTTACCAGCAAAATATTAGCTAGCACCAAAGTAACTCGTAGCATGTTATCAATTCAGTGTGTGTGTGTTTATATATATATATATATATATAT
>JANRMT010062791.1:47010285-47029732 GCA_026402145.1 Polypterus bichir lapradei | reverse complement strand
ATATATATATATATAGCAAAATACCTGCGCTTCGCAGCGGAGAAGTAGTGTGTTAAAGAAGCAATGAAAAAGGAAAAGGAAATATTTTGAAAATAACGTAACATGATTGTCAATGTAATTGTTTTGTCACTGTTATATACACATACATCCACATATATATACCTGTATATCTACATATACACACATACACACACATATATACACACAAATACATATATATACATATAAACATATATATACATACTGTACATATCTACATCAGTGGTTTCCAAACTTTATTTTATCACGGCTCCCTTAAAAATATTTGATCATATGGCGCCTCTCTTCCATTTTATAAAATACTACAAACACAAAAATTTGTAGTACTAAAAAATTTATTAAGATAAACTCTTATACACAAGAAAAAATGAATAACAATATTTTATTATTGTCGCTTAATGAGATGGATGTGCTTCCCTATTAGCGCAAAGTTTATCAAATCTCGGTGTCATTGATGAGATAGCTACACGAAGCTCCTTTTCTACAACCAAACGAGCACGATATTTCGATTTTATTGCAGCTAATGCAGAAAATCCTGTTTCGCATAAATAAGATGTTGCGAATGGCAGCAATACTTTTAAAGCTTTATTTGACAAAATATTATATTCACTCTTAATATCTAGCCAAAATTGAATCAGAGATGCATTCTGAAATTTTTGTTTTAAAGAAGTATCACAAGATAGTTCAATCAAGTTTTCTTTCTCAATACTTGTTAATTCAAATTCGTCATCTTCTTCGTCGATAAATGGATTCTGTATCCACGCATATTTTGTAAAATCAAGATCATCAAAATAATTCGAAAAATGAATTAACAAACCATCCAAGTGTTCAACAAATAGATTTTTGTTTGCTTCTATATTAACTTGGGCGCATAAATTTAAAAGTGGAAACATGTCGAACCTATTTTTTTCCAAATTTGTCTTCCATATCTCCATTTTTTTAATGAATGCTTTCACTTTATCTTTTTGAATCAATAAATGCATTTGTGGCCCTTGCATCGATTTATTCAAAACGCTCAATTTTCCAAAAATTTCCACCAAATAGGTAAGTTTAATAATAAAATTATCATCCCTAAACATATTTGCATCCTCATTATGATTTTCTTCGAGAAAAATTGCAATTTCTTCTTTGAGTTCAAGTACCCTCTGAATCACTTTTGCACGAGTTAGCCAGCGCACTTCACAATAATACAAAAGTGAGGTGTAAGCAGCTTCCATATCTTCACACAGCTTTGCAAATAACCTAACTTTTAATGGACTGTTTTTTATGTAGTTTACAACTTTTTCGTTACTTTTGTAAAAACGTAGTTAAGTTCCTCACTCATATTTTTTGATACGAGAGCTGCTCTGTGGAGCATGCAGTGCGTCCAGAGAACATCGGGTGTTTTCCTTTTAATCAGTGCTTGAAGGCCAGTTTTGTGTCCTGACATTGACTGTGCACCGTCTGTACAAAGCCCAATGCGATTATTCCACAATATGCCGTTCTCATCAAAAAAATTGTCGATTTATATTAAAAATTTCACTGGATGTGGCTTTGCCAGGAATGGGTTTGCAAAATAATATATCTTCAATTATATTATTCTCTTCAACATATCGAACATATGCAATTAAATGTGCGTCTTTAGCTACATCGGTTGCTTCATCTACTTGTAAGGCGAATTTTGAAGTGCGCATCTGAGAAACTAATTGATCGCAAAGATCGTCAGATATATCATCGATTCTTCTGCCAACAGTGTTATCAGCAAGCGGTATTTGTCGCAACTGTTTTGCATATGATTTGCCAAACATTGTTTTGACCATATCAATAGCTGCTGGGAAAACTAATGTTTCTCCTATTGTGTGTGGTTTTTTACACTTCGCGATTCTGTAAGATACTAAGTACGATGCTAGTAACGCATTTGATGGAATATGAACTATTTTTTTGAACGTTTGCTTTTGTTTAGTGAACTCATCCAATTTTCTTTGAAAAAATTCTTGGGACTTGCCAACGTATTGAGAATGCATAGTTTCAATGTGGCGTTTTAATTTTCCGGGTCTCATACTATCAGCAGCCAAGACTTTCGAACAAAACAAACACATTGGTTTTTCCACATTATCAGTAATAACACTTGTAAATCCGAACGATAAATAAGACGAATCATATTTTCTTGTCTTGGGAGTTCTTCCTTCCTGATTCCTACTACTTGTGCCAACATCAGATTCTTCATTATTAGAGGATTTTCTCTTATAACCAGTCAAGAACTTATCCATTTCTCTAAAAATATTAGGATAATTAATTTATTGTTCTTAAAAAAATTAAACTTAATTAAATTACTTACTATTGTGATCAATGAGTAATTAGGTACGTCAAAATAAAATAAGAAACACAATCTAACACTGCTAAACTAAACTGAAGTCGATATTGTCTCGATTTTTGGAGAGTTACTGGTCGGCCAAGTTACGTGTCATACCGCTGGTGGTTTATCCTTGCAATGAGTGGATATCGTAGGTAAGAAAGTGAGAAGTCCGACAACGCGTCTGAATATTTACGCAGTAATACGCAGCCGCCAAATATTTTCGCGTATGCGCATAGACAATACAAGCCCTACGGCCTACGGTGCTGATATATTTCTGAACCGTACTGTTTGCTACGGGGTAAGGGTAGCATCAGTAGCATAGTAGTTAATATGTACTTATATGTTACGTATTGTATTAGCTGCACGTGCACTTTTTTTTTGTCAATCCTGGCTAATATTCGCGCCTCCCCTTAGACTAGTCCACGCCTCCCTAGGGAGGCGCGCCTCCCAGTTTGGAAAACGCTGATCTACATATATACATCCACACACACACACAACTATCGTATATGTTGAACTTCTATTTAAATTTTAAATAGAAGGAATTTTTATTTAGTCGACAGAATATTATTCCGGAATAAATCAACTCAAACCTTAAATAACTTATAATATTTTGCTCTCCATAAAAAATATATCCTGTCTAAATTATACAAGTTAGAAATAAAGTAAATGTTAAAAGAACAAACATTCAAATTTCTTTACTCTTATGTAATTTTATATAAAAAATAAACTTAAATTTTAAATATCCCAAAAGATTTTGCTCTCCATAAAAATATATCCTGTCAAAATTACCGTAGATCCCGGAATACAAGCCGAGAATTTCGTCCTAGATTTTTGTCTTGGAGTTTGGGGTTCGGTTTATACAACGAGTATCATTTCAGATTCAAGATTTCCAGCGCAATGCCGGTTTTGCCGATGAATACGGAAGTAAATAATGACGAAACCACAGAGCCATCTTTCAGATGAAGAAGTAACTTTGCATGCCGGTACTTTAAATTAAATAAAGAATTTATTCAAAAAAGTGTTTTAGTTGTTGATTTTATTAATAAAATTTATAATAAATTATCGGGAAGTTTAAAATAATTTTTTTTATTTTGATTTACAATCCACATCTTGCGTTACGAAACGGATGCGGTCACGTGTATCCGCTTGCGCGATTGTAAACAAACAACCGAGAGCGTTAGTAGCGTCAGTCGGAGCCCAGATACATGTGTTTGTGGATGTAATTTCGAAACGAAGATGGACATTGTGTGGAAATATCTCCTCCTCCTCCTCCCTTCCTGCAGCCCAAAGATGTCAAATTAAATGGTGAGTACAGTATGAAATTGTTTCTAGAATAGAATGCCTTTTACTGTCACTATACGCATCTACAATGAGATTAAAAGCAGCTCCTTCAGTGCAGAAAAAAGTTCTGTATAGGGCTTGTATGGTTGTTTTTTAGCCTTAGCATAACGCCGTATCTGCGGCCCCGCTTCTGCTTTCTTTCCCTCCTCCGTCTGTGTCGTCTCCTAGTCCCGACAACAAACCACGGAGAGTCCGCTGGTCTCGCTATGTTGTCTGGGATGTTGTGCGTGTGATGAAAAACACTCAAAACAGATGTCTGGCTCTGGACACCGATGTCTATAAGGTTCTGAATGGTGTAGCGGATGTTCGCCGAACCGATCGTGCACAAACAAGGACAAAAAAAAAGTACAAAAACAACAAAAAAGTGCACTGAAAAGGAGAGCTCTGAGCCGCTGCGCGCCGCCATGCTCCTAGCCTAATCGAAGTAGCCTAGGCAATTTTTATAACTTTTTGGTTAGTACATTAGAAAAAATATTGGTGTTTTTTATTATGAAAAGGTTAAGTAAGTGTTGTAGTGGGAGGTTTGGAACGCATTATGGGTTAGCCTTTGTGAACGAATTAAGTTCGTAAGTCAAGGGTCCACTGTATTGCGTATATAAGTTAATGAAATTTATAACAAGTCTCCGGAAATCCACCCGCCGATGTACCGTATTTGCGTATATAGTTTCAACACAAAGGTTCCAATTTACCAAACTTCTCCGCAATCACTTCCTAGTTTACATCAAAAATGCCGGCAGTCTCAAATTCTTGCCGATAAACATTATAAATATACCCGAAGAGACACTTTTAAGGAAATTTAGAAAATTTTGCTTGGAGAAGGGGGTCGGCTTAAATACCGGTCATCGGCAAATACATGTAATTTAGTCGGTAGAGAAGGGGATCGGCTAATATACCGGGTCGGCTTGTATTTCGGGATCTACGGTATACAAATTCAAATATGAACATGGTGCATAACAAAACCTGGAAACATAAATAAAATGTGTTCTTTTCAGCAATAACAAATCAAATCATTCAGTTTATGAACAAAGTGCGTATTTGGGAACACCGTAGTGTCGACTTGGTTCAACATTACTTGGCAACAGGGAAAGTGGGGCAAGTTGCACTGGTGCATTTGTGTCTCCCATAAAAGTAGCTTCACTTGAAATCACTTTGTGATTTTGCACGGGTAAAAACGTCTGCTGAAGTGTCAGATTCTTCTTTAACTCTTCTGCTTTCTGTATCTTCTGCATTGCATTCAGGTCTTTCAGGTTATCCTGATGTTTTGTCTCATAGTGCCGTCTTAGATTAAATTCTGTAATTACACCCACATTTGCTCCAGAAATGAGACACACGGGTTTACCGGCAATGTCAGTAAACATATACAGAGCCTCCCATCGGTTTTTAAAGGCTCTATGTTCAGAATCACCTTTTCTCTTCGGCATCGTGTGGGCTAGCTTCACAATAACTTGCAGCATCATAAGCTAGACTTGATTAATGCGGTAAGTGTTCGGCAAGGCAGCTGAAGCGCTGCATTATGGGATCTGTAGTTTATTGTGTTACCAGCGCTTCATATCCCCGGGCCATTAATAACAATAATACAGTATATAAAATGATCTCGCGGGCCGGATATAATTACACGCCGGGCCGGATGTGGCCTGCGGGCCTTGAGTTTGACACATATGGACTAAATAGAACTTGAAAAGATATATTTTTTCGTACATCGAGCCTGCGTGCTATTGTGGTTTTGCCTGCATGCCTCAATAAGTCATCCTCCCCTCGCTCTTACTTTTTTACCGTTCATCTAATGAATACACTGAGTATGGCTTTACCAAAACAATCATTGATGGCGAATAAAGTATCCATTATTCGAGTATGTAGATCGGGGTATATATATACATATATATATATATATATATATACCCGCCTATCGCAGCGGAGACGTAGTGTGTTATAGAAGCAATGAAAAAGAAAAGGGAACATTTTAAAAATAACGTAACATGACTGTCAATATACAGTAATTGTTTTGTGAGTTTTACTGAGTGTTGCTGTCATCAAGGATTTGATTATCATTATTTCTTTCAATCAGGTTCGTATTTGTAGGATGTGTTGTGTTCAAGTTACATTCCGTGTTTGTCAATCGTTGTAAAGATGACAGGTTTCATTCATCGATTCGTTTCTTACTGCATCAATAAACAGCTCGTCTTCTTCTTTATCTCAGACCTGACACACTGCATGCACGGCTTTTTTTTTTTTTTACACTGTCTTCCTTTAGCGGGACATTGACTTTTTCCACCGTGTGCTTTGTTTCCGCAGTAGCTTCATTTATGAATATGCTTGTATGTATCAGACGCTTCATATTTTTTTGCTGCCTTTTCAATTGTGTAATTCGGTTTTTGTTCAGCGCTCTTTGGAACTGTTGCTTTTTGTCTGTGCACTGCGTCAGTTCACGTGAGCCGCTCGGTGTACATGCATCGAAGTTTCCCAGCTGTGCTGGTGCCATGTCGTGCTATGTCCATGGCTGTATCTAATGTTACCGATATTCCGGCACTTAAAACTTTCTCTCGCAGTTTCGCTGAGTTTGTGCCAAACACCACCCTGACCATCTCATCTTCCTCTGCATAAGCACAGTCCTTCACCCATGAATATTTACCCGTGGCAGTGTTTCTTATTGGATTGCCGCTGACAGACTGCCTTATATGGGCAGGCACTAAATTACAAACGCCAGCGGCAGCCTGTCTATGAACTTAATTTAAAGTTTAGGTTTACATCGTGCTTTGTTTCCGAAGTAGCAGAACTCATAAATATGGTTGTATATGTCACTCGCTCGCTTCTTATTGTTTCGCTGCCTTCTCAATTATATAATGCATGTTTTCTTCAGCGCTTTTTGGGCCTCTTCCTGGTTTTCTACGTACTGCCTGATTACGTGGGAGGTGTGATGATGTCACACGAAACTCCGCCCCCACGGGTTTCAAGCTCATCTCCATTACAGTAAATGGAGAAAAACAGCTTCCAGTTATGACCTTTACGCGTAAAATTTCGAAATGAAAGCTGCCCAACTTTTGTAAGGAAGCTGTAATGAATAAGCCTGCCAAATTTCAGCCTTCTACCTACACGGGAAGTTGGAGAATTAGTGATGAGTCAGTGAGTGAGTGAGTCAGTGAGGGCCTTGCCGTTTATTAGTATAGATTATATTATATTATATATATATATATTTATATTTTTATATATTTATTATATATATATATATATATATATTTTTATATATAAATATATAAAAAAATATATTGTGTGTTGTGTGTGTCCCATTGATGTGTATAGTATTGTTTTTCATTTAATTTTTATTCATATTTATACAAGAAGCACAGAATTCACCAGAGTAAAACTCTACTTCACCGAAAGTTTGAACTGAGATCCGTGATGAATATTTTTATCTTTAAATAGGAAATCTATGAAATTTTTCTTTTTTACCTCCAGTTCTTAACTCTAGTATGCCCAGAATGCATTTTAATAGAATTACTTTGGCCTCCCATAAATTTTTGGCAGGTTGCCAAAAAGTATTATTTCATCTATATTGGATAAAATACTTCATACAAGCCACCAACAGTTTCAGAGATGAACAATTTATAAACATATTCCTGTCTACTCCTCAATTTTCCTGCCTGATTTTTTCTCTTACAGTGTTACAGGGAACTAGGATGTATTCCAAGAATGTAAGGCACAATATTACAACACATTAGCCAATAATGGTCTTGTAAGCCAGTCGTTCGTGCAGTACACCATTTCTTTCTCACACACATGAGCAGATACACATACTGTATTCTCTCACCTCTTACTCTATTCAACTGAACATTTGTGTCTTTCTGATACAATAGTATTACCGTCAATACGGGAAAAATTATGCAAAATATAGAATTTGAAAATTTCACAGTGATGATCACTGTAATAAGAATCAAATCTAGCCATACAGCTGTGATGCAGCAACATTAATCACAATACTACTATGCTGTTTGACTTAAATGTTATGTAGTGACAAGTTTTTTCAAGTGTTACCAGTGACACTAAGAGAATGAGCAAGTTTGCAAGTTGCACCTATAGATTTATTGTGTTATATTGATTTAGGGCTAAATGTATTTTATATATTTGCTAATTCATGGAAGCAATTAATTGTACTGATTTTTCTTTCTAGGCCATAAGCTACGGGTTGTTAATATGAACCAGCAAAGTGACACGGCAGATCTTTTAGGAGGGTAAGAAGTGGCTGTCATGTTTTTAATTAATATTCGTGTGTGTGTGCACATGCGCACGTGCACTTAGTGTTGTTGATAATTTTTGCTTTCCTTGTGCCCGATGCTGACGGAACAGACATTAGCTCTTTACTACCATAAGCTGGTTAAAAACATTCAGAAAATGAAGTAATGGGTTTGAGTGCCACGGATGATGGACTGGCACTCCAGATGTGCCACTATCCATGAACTCCTTACATAATGGCCTTCAAGCCAGGTAAGGAATCGCCCTTAGATTCTCCATCAGGATGCCAGTCCATCCTTCATGACACTTACAGGTGGTTGGATAGTAAAGTACTGTCTCTTTCTCCTTCATCTCTATGTATATAAAATCCAATGTGTGTCTGTCTATCTGCATGTCTGCCCGCTTTTCACAAGAGAACTACTTAACAGATGTAGATTGGGTTTTTTTCTATAATTTGCTTGAACATTCTGGTTTAATTTGTGACTTCTCTCATCGTGCTAAGTATCATAGTTTGCTTGCAGGAGTGATTTATTTGCGCTAATCCGAGACAGAGGGAGAGGGAGGGAGAAGCATGATGTCAGGAGTAGGGAGCAGGGCAGAGCCCTCCTCACTCATGCGCCAGCCCCCATTCATATCAGTCTACTTATCACCACGTTTTGGAGCGTATCCTGCCTCTGCTTAGCTAGCGATAATTGTTTGTTTATTAATTTTTAAAGTTTGTTGTGTTTCACTACTACGCGGAACGTCAGGAGTGGGGAGCTGGGCAGGGCCCTCCTCACTCATGCGCCAGCCTCTGTTTGAATCGGTCTACCTCTCGTGACGTGTTGGAGCGTACCTTGCAACCACTTAGCTAGTGATACCTGTTTGTTTATTGTTATTTAAAGTTTGTCCTGTTTCACTACTACATAGGCAGAGCCACGGGGGACAAGAAACTTAAGTATATTGTACATTAAGCAAGTAAATTTGATCATAAGTTCAGGCCGCTAGTAATTTTTACCCTTGTCTTTAAGGTATAAACCTGTGGATCACAAGTTAATTTTGCTACCGTTACATGAAGCCTTTGAAGATTTGTTCTCCCAGACATTTTCAAGAAAACAGAATACCACTTTCTTGGGCCATGTGAATACCTGCTTCAGAGAAAGGCGTTGGGAAGATCTGTTAAAACTTATGGAGCATGTTTCTAAATCTGCCATCAACAAGGAACTGCATAAAAATAAACCGGGTAAATGACCTTAGTTTTATTCTCTATTGAAATGTAAGGATTCAGTTGTAGCTTTTTGACAAGCAACTTTGGGACGTTCTTGAAATAACTGAACATATGACAGTGCATGTTTTCTATGTATTTTATTTACTTATGTTGTACGTTAATAACAAGATTATACTGAAAATAATATACATGTTCTCAACATGAATAGCATGCTTTTTCTTTTCAGCATCCTATATGTACTTTATAATTGGCAACATTGTTTTTCATATGTTATTTATTTCCTCTCAACAGTTGAATTACATTTCTAAATTAGAGAGAGAATGTGCATTCCTAAAGTGGCACAGGAAGAGATTATGGATCAGACAGTTAGAGAGAGGTGGGTCACGGTCACAGGCAGAAGTTAGAGTACGCACTGCCCTCTGTCATCAACCCCAGAATTGGAAGTGTCAAACTGTTTTCAACTCCTTGTGGAGCTGGATGGTGTCTCTGAAGATTCTGAGATGGTCGGCAGGTATGAAAAGCCCCAATGGGCCACCTCAAAAACAGTTCCCAGAAAGAGAGAGGTAGTGAGAGTTTGGGACTCAGTCGTCGGAGGGGTTGGAGCACAGCTTTACTCCAGAGACAGAGAATTTTGCATGTTATATTGCTTTCCTGGTGCACAGGTGGGAGACCTCCCTTGGATGGTGTATAGGGTCGTCGCCAGAGCAGAAGTGGATCCAGTTGTCATTGTCCATGTCGGAACAAATGAGATACATAACGGTAGTCGGTCAGTTCTGTGATCCAAATTTAAAGAGAACTGCATTGTAGTCTTCTCCAAAGTTCTTCGTGTCCCATTACGCCAGTCCAGGTGAGACTGAGAAGATTAGGAGGCTTAATTCTGGGCTGAAATCTTAGTGTGGGGTAGAAGGGTATAGGTTTATGGGGCATTGGGACTCCTTTTGGAACAGATGGGACCTGTTCTGCTGTGATGGGTTACATCTGAACTAGAGGGGCACCAATGTGTTGGGGAGACGTATGAGTAGGTTAGTCGAAGATTGTTTAAACTAGGCTATGGGAGAGCAGGGAGTTTAGGATATGCCAGGTTTAGCGCTGTACATGGAGGAACAAACAATAGTGTTAAATTAGAAATGCATAGTAATGTAATTTCTAACTGAACATTTAAATGCAGAAGTAAAACAGGAAACACATTAAAAATAGCCTTCCTTAATCCTTAATCAGAAATAAAAAAACGTGTGGTGGAGTTGTATATATTAAAGCATGGTTATTATATCAATAACAAAAATCTGGCTAAATAACAAAGATGGAGAGGAGTATGACATTGAGGGATACACTTTTTTTTTCTTCTTAGACAGAATAGAAAAGGAGGAGGGGATGCTGTTCATGTCAAACAGAATTTAAACACAAGTCCTATTCAGTTGGTCGATGAGCCCCATCTTAGTGAGGACTTGTGGCTTTGCCTACAAAACATTATGGAAAGCGGCCTGATTTCAGGAGTGTGATGTAGACTGCTTAATGCAGACAGTAATTTCAATGCACACCTTTTTAGTAATATTAAAAAGGCAAGTTTTACAGAAGAATATTATAGTCATAGGGGACTTCAACTACCTGAATAGTACCTGGGATAACATTGCATATAGCAGATTACAAGAGCAGGAGTTTTTAGAGTTAATTGGTGACCATTTTGTAACACAGTATTTTAAAGCATCAACACGAGGGGAACTGTCAATTTCCGCACAGTGTTAAAAAGCTATTAAAAAGGCTAACAGAATGTTAGGTTACATAGGACAATGTGTAGAGTACAAATCCAAGGAGGTTATGCTCAAGCTTTATAACGCACAGGTGAGGCCTCATCTAGAGTACTGTGTACAGTTTTGGCCTCCAGGCTACAAAAAAGGACATAGCAGCACTAGGAAAAATTCCAGAGAAGATCAACTTGATTGATTCCATAGCTACAGGGGATGAATAATAAAAAAAGATTAAAAGAGCAGAGCCTTTTCAGTTTAAGCAACAGAAGATTAAGAAGTGACATGATTGAAGTGTTTAAAATTATGAGTTAGTACAGTGGATCGAGACTGTTATTTTAAAATTAGTTCATCAAGATCGTGGCGACACAGTTGGAAACTTGTTAAGGGTATATATTGCACAAACATTAGGAAGTTTTTCTTTACACAGAGAACAATAGACATTTGGAAGAAGCTACCAAGAATTGCGGTAAACCGCAGGGCTTTACGGACTTTTAAAATTAGATTTTTTTTTTTTTTTTTTTTATATAGAGGAATTAAGTGGATAGGAAGGACTGGTGAGCTTTTTTTGGGCTGAATGGTCTGTTCTCGTTTAGATTGTTCTAATATTCTAAAAATTGACCAAATTAATGTTTTAAAAGTGTATGCAAAAACATTTTTTTTCAATTTTCATTTTGCTCTTTTAATTTATTATGATTATGCTGACAAAGAGCAATGCACTTTTATTTTCAGATCACTGGGTCATTTTTTATTTAAAGATATTACTTGCTCATGTGACCCAGTTGTATGATTAATATATGATAATAGGGGTTTAAAATATTAAACATATGACTGGGATGCACACTATTTCATCTATAATGTTCCAGTAATACCTTTTGAGAAGCTAGCTGTGCTGCCCCTTGGATTGAATTCTAAATAATCAACATAGACTTCAAGATTAACGTTTGAAGTGCGCCATCTTTTGGAATGTATTTTTAATGCATGTAGTAATAAAATGCAATACATTTTACCTTCCAACAGATGATGCATCCCAAACATTACCACTGCTTTGACAAATACCATACCAAATGGAATATAACAGATGTTTCAACTTGAAAGACACACAAACGTATACACACTTTTCCTTTTATTAAGGTGGATGCCCTTTGGTTTTTAGGACACAAAAAGGTGTAATTTCACTTTAAATATTGTCAACAAAAGCATGTCTTGGTCTGTTGACATTGGTAGTCTTTCATTTGCTGAGGAATCTGCATAGAGTGTATTTTTTTTAAATTATGGATTGCCGGTTACTGCCTTTTGGTGTGTGGTTTGTGAAGTGTTTTGCAATTGGTTGTCAGGACAGTTTTAGAAATTGGCATTGCTCTGGTATAACTGTTGACGGCAATTCTCCATGGGGACGCCAATGCTGACTTATATTTTTTAATATCATGGGGCACACTCTCCCAGCAGAGTAACTGTGTTGAGTTCTGAGTATATTTATAAAACATTTGAAGGTGTAGTTAGCCAAATATTTGACTATGCTTTAGGCAGATATTTTCAGAAAGTAACAACATAATACAGTATAATGGTCAAAAAAGCTGAATCATTTTAGTTTTTTTACATTCATTTGTTCAGTTTTTGAACCTGCTTATCCTAATACACCTTGAAGGAGATGCCATTATATTGGAGAGTAGACTAACTCATACAGCCACTTTACTCATACCTTTCTAGTTTAGAATCCACAGTTGACCCTACCTGCATATATTTAGCATTATGCATTTAGAAAAAAATAATTCTATGATTATGCTAGTTTAAAAAAATATTTTTTTCCTGTCTTTTTTTTTATTTTTATTAAACACTTATTTCCACTCAAGACATAAAACAAATACTGCAAAACTCGGAAGTATCTTTTGAGTAGTCTCTTTGTAGATGCTTTATTCAAAATTCTTTGAGGTAATATTTCAAACTTTCTGTTTATTATGTTATCCCTGGAAAACCTATTTATACTTGCCTTTTTTTTTTAAGATGATAAAATACAATGCTGTATTTTCTACTCCTCCAGCAACATAAAATAATTTTTTTATGAAGTTTTAATATTCTTTTGACATTTTAATGTTTCTGCTTTTTCTAGAAACTTTGAAGGACAAATGGGAAGCTCTTTGCCTCAGATTAAGCCATGCTCGACACCAGATTAAATGTGCTGAGTCTGCACTTCTTTTTGCCTTTGTAGAGGTATTTCTTTTATTTAATCTTTTTTTTTTTTAAAAATGTATTTTAACTTTCAGAAATACTGAATTATTCAATATGTTCGCTAAATATTTCAAGGGGTCTGCATGTGTTTTTATTTAATTCCACTCCATCCTTTAACCTTGCACCTCCCTCCTGCTACAACATTTTCATTCTGCATTCCACACTGCTCAGTCTTCCCTTTCAGGCTACTTCTGTCTGCTCTCCCATAATATTATAACAGTATACTTCATACAAGCCTTTTCAGTGCAGCAGTTTTCAGTACAACTGTATTGTCTGAATATTCAGGAATTACTATTGCATTCATATTTGCAGATCTAGAAGCCAACCTATTTTATTGTGAGGAATTAAATAACACCAACATCTTCTGGAAAAGAAGTGCTGTACATTTACATTAGAAATAATTGGTTTGTTTAATATACCAACTGAGGTATTACCCAGAATCTTCCCAGAGAAAAATCAGATCCTGTTAATCAACTAATAAGTTATGTATTCAGTATGTACAGGTCAACAAAGTTCCCTGTGTTTTTAAAGTAAATATAAATATATATGATACAGTTTTTGTTGATTAGAGTTTTTTTGACAAAACAAACATGACAAATTGCAATCACAACAAGAGATAGGTATTAAAATATCATTAACACTTATGTTTTGGATAAAGTCTATTGGACATATTTTTGGTCGCGCACAGGAGATGAAGTAACAGGTTGACTGAGGAGCCCTCTATTAGCCTTCCCACAGTATGTTTAGAAAGTCTGCTGCTAGGCTAATCGGAGGATTAACCACTATACAGCTGCTGTATAGGCAGGCAACCTATTATGCACAATCTTTTCAGCAATGGGCAACATGACACACTGTAGCTATTATGAGGCTCTTCTGGTTATTCTTCTGTTTACTGCTTCATAAAGAACAATACAACAAAAATACAGTTAACTAAATTTGAAGTGATAGGCTGTTTATAAGCCACACAACACTTCAAACGTACTTTAATTCTTGATGAATTAATTGCCTGCAGGATGTGTGCAATTACATTTTTTTATATAGATATTGTTTGTATTTTTTACTATTGGTAAATGTTGCATAAATAAATAAAATAATAGAATTTACTGACTCCATCTTTCTTAAAAAGAGAGAGTACTGCACTATTGGAGTTTTATTGAATTTACATTTAGTTTTTTATGTATTCATGTAGGGTACATTGGCACAGGCTGTGAAGAAAGGTGAATGGATTTTGCTGGATGAAATTAATTTAGCTGCAGCAGAAACATTAGAATGTTTGAGTAGTCTTCTGGAAAGCCATGCTGGCTCACTTGTGTTGCTGGATCGAGGAGACACAGGTAATTTTCAAATGATAATTAACTGCTAGTATTCCAGACCAAAGTGACAAAACTCAAAATTAATGTCATCTTTCGAGCTGGCCACATTAATAAGACACACATATGCCAAAAAAGAAAGAAATAAACTGAAGGACTAACTCTATAGTTATGATAATAGGCTCCAAGTAACTGATTTTAAAAAAAAAAAAAAAAAAAAAAAAGTACTAAAGTAATTCAGACATAATTTATGTTTAGACAAATAAAATACAGAAAATTTTATTTTAGCAACAATTAGGAGTGCGCGATATGTATTGTCTACAATAATACTTGTTTTAATTTCAGCTTACACATCTTTATCGAGCATGTCATTTAATTAAGAAATAATTAAAAACAAGCCTTGAGAGTCCACACATTCACTGTCTCATGTAACCTAACAAGCTCTACATCTAACTTGTTTAACCATCCACAAAGTGAAGTTGATCTAGTCCGCAGCCCTATGGGTGTCAGGCAAAAAAAAATCTTTTGAACAAATTACGTAATTCGTTCAAACAGATTTTTATTTCCGTAAGATGCGTGTGCCTATTGCGTCTTATTTCACAAGCTGTCTTGGCTGCTTTTTTTACTGATTCCAAAGCACTTTTTTTTTTTTTTTCTTTCATTATGTGAAGCACTCTTACAGATCCCACCTTCTTGCTGCAGTCTGATGACACAAGGGCGGGAGCAACAAATGAGAGAAAAAAAAGCTTTTTAGCTTTTATTATAACAGCAGTTTAGAGAAGGCAAGTCTCTGTACACAGCCATTGAAAAAGAGATAGAATTCCTTTGTGATGCCAAAGGTGGACAGTGATGTAAATCCACTTTAGTGATGGAAAACAATAGAAGCACATTTTGCCGTATGAAAATGTAACTTGTAACCATGCTGCTGTGATGGCAGCTGCTCTGGACAGACTGATTCTGTCACACAACTTGAAGTTCCCTCAGCAGAATTTTACAATTGCTTATTTTTTCTGATATCTTTGTGCAATATTGGGCAGAATTTGAAGTTAGTAATTTGTTGAACAATGTCATTACTTTGGTTTTTTTTTTGTCTTTATGCAATATATGACAGAACTTGTTAACAATTCTAGTTTATAGTTTTTTTTTTTTCCGTGTGCAGTGTTTGACAGAACCTTGGATTTTTACACAATAGTACTGTATGTTAGATTTTTGTTCTTGTTTGTATGCTGCACAGTTCACTTAACAGAGCAGTTTGTTTATCCACACTGTAATGTTCATGCACTGTATTTCAGTTATGATTAGTATTTTATTCCCTTTAGATTCATATCTTGTTTACATTAAGGTTTACAGTAAGGTTAAGAGTCTGTTTAAAATGTAGTCATTATAATAGTTTTGTTGGTCTTAGTTTAGTGTTTTGTGTAAATCCAGTAATTGAAATTAAAATTGTTTATTCATTCTTGCACTGTTTGATCTCAGTAATACTTCGGTGGTTTTAATGTTTTTGTGTTATTTTACTTCATTTTTAAGTAAGTAAATAAGATCTGTTTCCCTTAATTGTTGTTTCCATTAATCATATTAGTAAGCTACAGTTCATATCCTGTTATCAGGACTAAGCTAAATTAATAAGACTTTTATAAATA
Organism: Polypterus bichir lapradei; assembly: GCA_026402145.1. Lineage (NCBI taxonomy): Eukaryota > Metazoa > Chordata > Cladistia > Polypteriformes > Polypteridae > Polypterus > Polypterus bichir. The sequence continues at coordinate 47,013,662 of JANRMT010062791.1, read as the reverse complement.
CGTTTTTAAAGGATGCAAAATTTCGTTAAATTATCCTTCTTGTCAAAGTCCCAGAGAATCTTTTGTTAGTACAGGTAGTCCCCATTGACTACCGCTCCATCATCTTTGGCCTGGGGATGCTGCAAGCAGTGGCTGAAGGGGGGGGCGATTTCGCTGCTCACGCAGTGTAGTGTCCCTCAGGTGGCTCCTGGCAGCAAGCAGTGACCCGTGGTCCATAGTCACCGGGGCCACAGCTATTGCTTGTGTGCAGGACGGAGGCTTGATGGGGCGGTTCGCTGTCTGCCCACTATGCTGCCGCAGCTACTGCTCCTAACTGGACGCAGGCTGAATTGAGCGGAGGGGGGCATTTCACTGCCTGCCCACTACACACGGCTGCCCCGTTCATTCTCGGTGGGCGGTTGGTAATGCAGCAAGCGGTGACCTGGTTGTGGCTGAATGGAGGCCATTGAGGGTGAACGGGGCGGCGGAGGGTAGCATTGTAGTATGCTTCGGGTGGCTGCCTGTTGAATGGGGGCAGTGGTGGGCAATTCACTACACGTCTTTGGCCGCACTGTGTTCGTTCTTGGTGAGCGGACGCTGCAGGCAGCATACTATAGTGGAGGTGACTGCCTGCTTGCTTGAACTGTTACGTACATACCTGGAAGTTGTCTCTTGTCAGTACACCAGATGTGCTGACGAGGGATGCCTGCCTGCTGTGATAGCGTGTACAGTGCTGTGCAGAAGAGTTCATCTTAACCTTTTGCCTTCACCCTTCAAGGATGTCTCTGAAACACAAATCTGATGCAAGTGCTGGTGATACAGTAAAGAAGAGAAAAACTGTCACCATTGAAAATAAAGTAGAAATAATAAAAAGGTCCGAGAGAGGTGAAACTCCATCATTCATTGGCAGAGCACTTGGTTACAGCCAGTCAACAATAGCATTTATTAAAATAATGTATCTGTTCTTACTTACATACAAATTCAACTTAAGTACAAACCTACAGTCCCTATCTTGTACATAACCTGGGGACTACCAGTATTGCATACTTTAGCTACAAAGTATAAGTTTGGATTAATATACAGTAATCATTTAGATCTGTTAAACCATACAAATTCTGATTAACATTTTTAACTAGATGACAATATATTTTATGACATTTGTTAAGGTAAATGTGACTTTATGATTTTTTATTTTTTTTTCTCAAAATTGAGGGTTATGTACCATTAAGACTATAGTTGACTACCTTCAAAATTTCAAGAAAAATGATGTTAGGTGTGTAGTAGATATACAAAATTATGACGTACCAGCCCAAAGTTACTTACCCAAGCACACAGCGCAATTGCTGCATTCAGAAAAATTACATAACTAATGATCTTAAATGTTCTGTTTAGCTGAGCAAAGCATTGGAGGCCACAGAACACCTGGCAGTATTTTGCCAATAAAACAACATCCTGTTATGCAAATGAAGCATTTTCAACAAAAATAAGCTCAAAAACAGAACACCTGGCAGTTAGCAATACACCCACAGCCTTTTCTTCGGTTTCAAAGTGTTCTGATATAACCAAATTGGAGGTGGACCTACCATCCCATATCCCCACCCCACTAAATGAAATGTTTATATGCCGGGTGTGTATATGTAATAGGTGGTAGTGTGTCAATGAAATCTTTTTCTTTTGTCATTATAAATTAATCCAGAAACCCTGTTTATCTATACTAATAAACGGCAAAGCCCTCACTCACTCACTGACTGACTGACTGACTGACTGACTCATCACTAATTCTCCAACTTCCCGTGTAGGTAGAAGGCTGAAATTTGGCAGGCTCATTCCTTACAGCTTCCTTACAAAAGTTGGGCAGGTTTCATTTCGAAATTCTACGCATAATGGTCATAACTGGAAGTTGTTTTTCTCCATTTACTGTAATGGAGTTCAGCTGGAGGGGCGGAGTTTCTTATGACATCATCACGCCTCTCACGTAATCACGCATTACGTAGAAAGCCAGGAAGAGCTACAAAACGCGCTTTAGAAAACATGCATTATATAATTAAGAAGGCAGCGAAACAATTAGAAGCGAGCGACTGACATATAAAACCATATTCAGCGGCTCACGTGAACTGATGCAGTGCGCAGACAAAAAGTAACAGTTCCAAAGAGTGCTGAACAAAAACCGAATTACACTACTACGCTCAAATAGATAAACCACACGCAGTGGCGCGGTAGTAAAGCATTCGCCTGTAGCGCCCACGTCCGAGGTTCGATTCCCGGGATGCACTAAGTATGTACGCGCGCTTCTCGATTTATTTTAACCTCGCATCCCCTTAGTTTGAGACGTATGAAAACGCATGCGGTTAACGCAGAAAGACAGATCACCTATTCACCTATTGAAGCTTCATGAATAATGGATACTTTATTTGCGATCAATGATTGTTTTGGTAAAGCCATACTCAGTGTATTCATTAGATGAACGGTAAAAAAGTAAGAGCGAGGGGATGGTAACTTACTGAAGCACACAAGCAAAACCACAATAGCACGCGGGCTCGATGTACTGACTTGCGCGATCACATTCCAAAAAATATTTCTTTTCAAGTTCTATTTAGTCCAAATGAGTCAAACTCAAGGCCCACGGGCCACATCCGGCCCGGCGTGTAATTATATCCGGCCCACGAGATCATTTTATATACTGTATTATTGTTATTAATGGCCCGGGTATATGAAGCGCTGGTAACACAATAAACTACAGATCCCATAATGCAGCGCTTCAGCTGCCTTGCTGAACACTTACCGCGTTGCTGCAAGTTATTGTGAAGCTAGCCCACACGATGCCGAAGAGAAAAGTTGATTCTGAAAATAGAGCCTTTAAAAACCGATGGGAGGCTGAGTATATGTTTACTGACATTGCCGGTAAACCCGTGTGTCTCATTTGTGGAACGTGTGTACAAAAAAAAAAGTCGAGCAGCCGGCGCGCTTCTGCCTTAAATCAAAGTGAGCACTTTTAATTTTTTTCATCCTCCCCCTGAGCTATAGCCCAGACAAGTGCAAACATGGGACCCCTTTTCTACACCACGGCAAAATAATATTAAGGCGATTCACACTTTCTTTTGCACGTATACGATTATGAGCTCCTCAGCTCGGATTATGAAGACACGCACACGAGTGAAGGACTGACAGTGCCATCACAGCCGATTAATGGCAGAGACGTCTCACCAGTCTACACAAGACCTACCGCGACTGTCCCCAAAAGGCAATCATAACGTCACCGAACACATCTCTCTATACTATATAAAAGAAAAATGCAACTTTCCTTTCTTTACACCTTTTTTCATTTTATCCCAAACCAAAGCCTTTCTCTCTTAACACTGCAGAGGACACAAAACAATTTTTCTTTAATTACTGGTAAT
>JANRMT010062791.1:46974046-46997992 GCA_026402145.1 Polypterus bichir lapradei | reverse complement strand
GGTTTCAATGATGCTCTTATATGATCTCCTATTGGAGCACTTCACTTTATAGGGTTGCCACCAAATATAAACATTAACCAGAAATGTGTGGTGGAGTGAAAAATCTTTCAGTATAAAAACATTTATTTCCTCTTAGAATATTAAAGTATTCTGTATAAAATGTTGGGATTTGAAGCATTGAGTAATTATTAAGGTTGCATTAAAGGAAGTAACAAACCCTGTTATTAAAACTGCTCACCCCCTTAAATATATCTATATACAGTTTTGTTAAATGTCCTTTTGCTCCTGACTGGCTTACAAAGTATTACCTAGGTAAAGTTATCTGATGATAGGGAAATAGTAATTATTTCTAGTAACAACAAAGTCATTCTGTTTCTGGTTTTTAGTAGTTTTGTTTAATTTTTAGTCCATCCCTGAGCCTACTGATAAGAAATGCTTTCAAGTGGAAGATTATTGGATTTCAAGAGGGGAGCTTCATCCAGTGACTGATAGCAGTTATATCCTCACTCCTACAGTGAAGCTTAATCTGAGGGATCTTGCCAGAGTAGTGTCTGCAGGGTAAGGCTGATCGTCTCTTTCATCCATTTATCAAACAAAACATGAACATGTTATTTAGGAAAATTATGTATAATAATCACTGACTTGTTTTTTTCGTGTGATATTTGAGCAGTTAACTTGTTACTATTTTTTTTAAATGTTCATTAAATATCGTGCTGTTCTTCCAAGTGTTCAGTTGCTGTTTTTCTGTTATCCATTAGTTATAGGCAATGTTGATTTCATTTTGCATTTTTAGGTATCACTCTGGATGGTGTTTTGTTTCAGTAAAGGTTTAGGTTAATATATATGTATTGTTTGTGCCATAAGTATATACCTGTGCTGCATAAATATTTTGTTGAACACTCAAATTACACATTTTTTGTCCTGCTTTTTCGAATGCCTGTAAATTTAATGTGAGTATATAATGTTGACCAGTTCCACTTAAAGTGTCCTTTTTCATAATATTATTAGATCCCATCCAGTCTTAATTCAGGGAGAGACCTCTGTTGGTAAGACTAGTCTCATCAAGTGGCTAGCATCATCTTCTGGAAACCATTGTGTTCGAATCAACAACCATGAACATACAGACATCCAAGAGTATATTGGCTGTTACGCTTCCAGTGAGACAGGAAAACTTGTTTTCAAAGAAGGTAATTAACTATTTATGCTTATTTATTGGGTAAGTTCTGAAAGAAAATCAGTGGGCCACATGCATCTGCACACATTTATAATTGTTTTTCTCTGTGTGTGTATATATACATATGTACAGTACAGGCCAAAAGTTTGGACACACCTCCTCATTCAATGTGTTTTCTTTATTGTCATGACCATTTACAGCACTCCATCACTCTCCTTCTTGGTCAAATAGCCCTTACACAGCCTGGAGGTGTGTTTGGGGTCATTGTCCTGTTGAAAAATAAATGATCGTCCAACTAACCTGACTTCTGCACAACACAACTGCTGGTCCCAACCCGATTGATAAAGCAAGAAATTCCACTAAATAACCCTGATAAGGCACACCTGTGAAGTGAAAACCATTTCAGGTGACTACCTGTTGAAGCTCATCGAGAGAATGCCAAGAGTGTGCAAAGCAGTAATCAGAGCAAAGGGTGGCTATTTTGAAGAAACTAGAATATAAAACATGTTTTCAGTTATTTCACCTTTTTTTGTTAAGTACATAACTCCACATGTGTTCATTCATAGTTTTGATGCCTTCAGTCATGAAAATAAAGAAAACACATTGAATGAGGAGGTGTGTCCAAACCTTTGGCCTGTACTGTATATGTATATAAACTGCTCAAAAAAATTAAACGAACACTTTGAAAACACATCAGATCTCAATGAGAAAAAAAGTCATGCTGGATATCTATACTGAAATGGATTGGGCAATGTGTTAGGAATGAAAGGATGCCACATTGTTTGATTGAAATGAAAATTATCAACCTACAGAAGGCTGAACTCGAAGACAAACTGAAAATCAAAGTGAAAAAATGATGCAGAAGGCTAGTCCATTTTGCTGAAATTTCATTGCAGCAGCTCAAAATTGTACTCAGTAGTTTGTATGGCCCCCCACGTGCTTGTATGCATGCCTGACAACGTCGGGGCATGCTCCTAATGAGACAACTGATGATCTCCTCCCAGATCTGGACCAGGGCAATACTGAGCTCCTGGACTGTCTGAGGTGCAACCTGGCGGCGTCGGATGGACCAAAATATAATGTCCAGAGGTGTTCTATTGGATTTAGGTCAGGTGAGCATGGGTGCCAGTCAATGGTATCAGTTCCTTTCATCCTCCAGGAACTGCCTGCATTCTCTCACCACATAAGGGCCAGGCGTTGTCATGCACCAGGAGGAACCCAGGACCCACTGCACCAGCATAGGGTCTGACAATGGGTCCAAGGATTTCATCCCGATACCTAATGGCAATCAAGGTGCCATTGTCTAGCCTGTATAGGTCTGTGCATCCATCCATGGATATGCCTCCCCAGACCATCATTGACCCACCACCAAACTGGTCATGCTGAACGGTGTTACAGGCAACATAACATTCTCCACGGCTTCTCCAGACCTTTTCACGTCTGTCACCTGTGTTCAGGGTGAACCTGCTGTCATCTGTGAAAAGCACAGGGTGCCAGTGGTGGACCTGTCAATTCTGGTATTCTATGGTAAATGCCAATCTAGTTCCATGGTGCCGGGCAGTGAGCATAGGGCTCACTAGAGGACGTCAGGCCCTCAGGCCACCTTCATGAAGTCTGTGTCTGATTATTTGGTCAGAGACATTCACACCACTGTCCTGATGGAGGTCATTCTGTAGGGCTCTGGCAGTGCTCATCCTTTTCCTCCTTACCCAAAGGAGCAGTTACCAGTCCTGCTGATAGGTTAAGGACTTTCTACTGCCCTGTCCAGCTCTCCTAGAGTCACTGCTTGTCTCCTGGAATCTCCTCCATTCCCTTGAGACTGTGCTGGGAGACACAGCAAACCTTCTGGCAATGGCACATATTTACAGTATGTGCCATCCTGGAGAATTTGGACTACATATGCAAATTGGCAGATTGTCCACTATTGCGGTGGAACATCAGCTGGGCGAGCAGGAGGCACAAAAACGTAATTATGGGAAGACAAGTAAAGTTTAAGAAGGTTGATAGCATGCTGGTGGTGTTCCCATCCAATCCACAGAAATTTTGGGTCAAATGGCAAATGTCCCCAGTGAATTATAAAGTTAGAATTCCCGTGCGGTGGAAACCCATACAACTCTTGCATGTTAATCTTCTAAAGGAGTGGCACGACCGTAACAAAGTCCTGGTCACGGCTGTAGCAGTCCCCCAGACTGAGATTGCTATTGGGTTTGATTTAACTGATACCCAAAAAGCAGAATTGCTATCGCTCACGCCTGGCTGGACAGCAATTGCAGAACACAAGATTGTCACTCCACCTGGTGTTACCCCCATATTGCCAACCAGAGGCAAACAAGGAAAATGATACATGAGGAAGTCCAACAGATGCTCCAATTAGGCGTTATTCAGCCAAGCAAAAGTGAATGGCGAAATGCAATTGTACTCGTCTCAAAGTCTGATGGTTTGGTTCTGTATTGATTTTAGGTGTTTGAATAAGATTTCCATATTTGATGCACACCTAATGCCGCTTGTGGATGAGCTGTTTTTAAAGCTCGGGCAGGCTTCATACATCTCTACCCTTGACCTCACAAAGAGTTATTGGCAAGTACCCTTGGAGGAGTCTAATTTTGAGAAGACCATATTTGTCACTCTGGACAGGTTGTTTGAATTTATGGTACTCCCTTTTGGTCTCCAAGGTGCACTGCTGACCTTTCAGCAAATGATGGACCAGATCCTGCATCCTCATTCCGCGTATGCGGGTTCCTTTCTTGACAATTTGGTCGTTTTCAGTAATGACTGTGAATCTCATCTCGCCTGCCTTCGGGCGGAGCTTGACAGTTTATGGCTGCCAGGTTTGATGGCCAACCTTGAGAAGTGCATGCTAGCTAGGTATGTCGGAATCCCACTATCTGGGATATTCCATGGGGAAGGGTTTACTGAAGTCTAATATGGACAAGGTGGGGGAGGTGCTTGCATATCCCCATCCTGAAACACGGGCAGGTTTGTACCTTCCCTTTGCTCATGGGGTATGACAGGTGGTTCATTCCTAATTTTGAGCATCGGGCTGCCCCCCTCACTGACTTGACGAAGGGCAGAAAGAATCATAGTGTTGTCTAGACTGATGCCTGTGAGAGAGCTTTCGCAGACCTAAAAAACGCTTTATCATCATTATTCGGCTATTGGAAAAGAGTGCTTAGCAATTGGGCAGTGAAAGCCCTCTGTTACTATCTCTGGGGATGATGGTTTACCCTGGTGACTGACCACACCTCGCTACAGTGGCTGTACAAATAGAAAGACAATAAGGTCCGGCTAACTCGATGGTTTATTAATTTGCATACTTTTGATTTTGCTCACATCAATGCTAACATTTTCACCCTCCTGGCCAAATCCAACTTGGGCGGTCACTTTGCCCACACCGGTGTGGACTAAGCGGGGGGAAGGAGATGTAAGGTTTCTAAACTCTTTTGGGACTCCCCATAATGGGACGTCATGCCGAAGAGCGTTCCGAAGGATGATCGCTGTGTCTGTGGAAGACGGCTTATCCGTTGCCAGGGCAACTGCAGTCTCCCAGTGATGCCTTTTGTTTTGGGGAGCAATACAGGGACTTGCACGTCACAGTATGTATGTATATATGTATGTGTGTGTATGTATGTATATGTATGCTTAAATAAAATACTAGCTGTGTAAGCCCATGTCTATCAGCGGCTAAGCGAGTTTCTCTCTCGTTTTTCTTTCCTTGGTGGTTTCAATCAAAACCATTTTGGTTAGCTAGTAGTTAAGTTTGCCAAATATTTCATCCAGATACTTTTTACCATTGTGACATTACGTGAAACATGAATATTATGGAGTTCCTTAGAGGATTTGTGCAATAGTAAGCATAAATCATACTTATTTTTAATATGGAGTAAATCTTATAATGAGACTAAAAAAATAATCTGTACCAGCATGATACACTATTAAAAAGGTTTTATTTCAAAAGCTGTTTCCCCCCAATGTACCACATTTTCTCTAAATCTAAAGAGCTGTCACTTTTCAGTGGTGGTTTATCCAGGGCTCTATGTAACACTTGCCATCTCAATCCTCTGTGTAAACTTAGTAATGTTTTTGAACCTCCCAATTAATGATTTGACTTCTGCTGATTACAAAGCAGTAGTAATTGAACATGATATACTTTGGCAGAAAAGGGGCAAAGGAAAGTCCAAATATTTTTGTAGAATTCTAATGCAATAAAGCGATTGACAAAACAACATTGTTGAGACAGAATTCAGTACGACATTGATAAAGTTGTCTATTAGGAAGTTAAGTCAAATGTTAAAAATGTCATTGTTTAGGCATACAGTGGAGGAAATAATTATTTGACCCCTCACTGATTTTGTAAGTTTGTCCAATGACAAAGAAATGAAAAGTCTCAGAACAGTATCATTTCAATGGTAGGTTTATTTCAACAGTGGCAGATTGCACATCAAAAGGAAAATCGAAAAAATAACTTTAAATAAAAGATAGAAATTGATTTGCATTTCATTGAGGGAAATAAGTTTTTGAACCCTCTAACAAAAAAAGACTTAATACTTAGTGGAAAAACCCTTGTTTGCAAGCACAGAGGTCAAACGTTTCTTGTAATTGATGACCAAGTTTGCGCACATTTTAGGAGGAATGTTGGTCCACTCCTCTTTGCAGATCATCTCTAAATCCCTAAAGTTTCGAGGCTGTCTCTGTGCTACTCTGAGCTTGAGCTCCCTCCATAGGTTTTCTATTGGATTAAGGTCCGGAGACTGACTAGGCCACTCCATGACCTTAACGTGCTTCTTCTTGAGCCACTCCTTTGTTGCCTTTGCTGTATGTTTTGGGTCATTGTCGTGCTGGAACACCCATCCACGACCCATTTTCAGTTTCCTGGCAGAGGGAAGGAGATTGTCGCTCAGGATTTCACGATACATGGCTCCGTCCATTTTCCCGTTAATGCGATTAAGTTGTCCTGTGCCCTTAGCAGAAAAACACCCCCAAAGCAAAATGTTTCCACCCCCATGCTTGACGGTGGGGACGGTGTTTTGGGGGTCATAGGCAGCATTTTTCTTCCTCCAAACACAGCGAGTTGAGTTAATGCCAAAGAGCTCTATTTTGGTCTCATCAGACCACAGCACCTTCTCCCAGTCACTCTCTGAATCATTCAGGTGTTCATTGGCAAACTTCAGACGGGCCTGCACATGTGCCTTCTTGAGCAGGGGACCTTGCGAGCCCTGCAGGATTTTAATCCATTGCGGTGTAATGTGTTTCCAATGGTTTTCTTGGTGACTGTGGTCCCTGCTAATTTGAGGTCATTAACTAACTCCTCCCGTGTAGTTCTAGGATTCTTTTTCACCTTTCTCAGAACCATTGACACTCCACGAGGTGAGATCTTGCGTGGAGCCCCAGAGCGAGGTCGATTGATGGTCATTTTGTGCTCCTTCCATTTTCGAACAATCGCACCAACAGTTGTCACCTTCTCTCCCAGCTTCTTGCTAATGGTTTTGTAGCCCATTCCAGCCTTGTGCAGGTCTACAATTTTGTCTCTGACATCCTTGGACAGCTCTTTGGTCTTTCCCATGTTGTTGAGTGTGGAGTCTGCTTGATTGATTGATTCTGTGGACAGGTGTCTTTTATACAGGTGACTAGTTAAGACAGGTGTCCTTAATGAGGGTGACTAATTGAGTAGAAGTGTCTAACCACTCTGTGGGAGCCAGAACTCTTAATGGTTGGTAGGGGTTCAAAAACTTATTTCCCTCAATGAAATGCAAATCAATTTCTATCTTTTATTTAAAGTTATTTTTTCGATTTTCCTTTTGATGTGCAATCTGCCACTGTTGAAATAAACCTACCATTGAAATGATACTGTTCTGAGACTTTTCATTTCTTTGTCATTGGACAAACTTACAAAATCAGTGAGGGGTCAAATAATTATTTCCTCCACTGTATTAAATCAATTGGTAAATTCTTCAAATGCACTGTAGAATGAGATGGAAAGAGGGTGTGTGTTTAAACCGTTGCCTAAAGAAAACGGTTCTATTTTGTAGGTAGCACACTTAACTCCTGGAAAGTAGGACCTTTTTACCTTGTGGTCTAATTCTAGCATAAAACACCCCCATACACCATAACAAATGTAGCGGAGAACAAAACACTCCCAACATTTTTGAAAAATAGCACTTAGCCTGACTTACTCATGATTTAACTTTTTGAAACAAACAGTAAGTGCATGGTATTAATGTCACCAAACAATAGACTTTAGCACAACAGGAACACAGCAACTTTCGTGTCTGAAATTCAGGGGCCTCATGTATAAACGATGTTTACCATAGAAATGTTGCGTAAGAACGTTTCCACGTTCAAATCACGATGTATAAAACCTAAACTTGGCGTAAAGCCACACACATTTCCACGGTACCTCATACCCTGTCGTATGCAAGTTCTCCGCTCGGTTTTGCAGACTGGCAGCACCCAACGTCAAAGCAATGCTACTGTTCCTATGTGGTTTATCTTTCTTTTTCAGATCCACGTCCCTGACGCGGCTTTATAAATACACTGAAATTAACCGCGTATTGTTTATTAGTTTAAGGCATCTGCTTGTAATTAACCTGTAACAATATAATGGTCCATGGAATGGTCAAACTATTTCAAATACCATAACTGCTTTAACATTGTTACTCTCGCTGCATCACCTTCTTCTTTCAGCTGCTCCCGTTAGGGGTTGCCACAGCATATCATCTTTTTCCATTTACTTTCACTGCACCATTCGAAGCAGCTGATCGGAAAGAGAATTATCGGTATACAGCATCAAGCACACGCTGCCTCAGCCATGCTTCTATTTGAACTGCTTCTCACATGGCAAATGCTTCAAACCTTTCCTGTATGCGGTTCAGAAAGAGTTTCATCCCAAGAGCTATAAATGCACTCAATCAGTCCATCAACTGCTCCTTGTAGAACTGTTGGTACTTATAAGTACAATCACCTCACTGTAAACTTGCACTACAGTTATAATATTGCACAACCTGAGCCAGTTTATAAAGCGCGGATTTACATATGGTGACGATATCATTTTTAAGATGAAATGCTACATAATATGTTTATTATATTATACAGATAAAACTCTAACTTCATTTAAATAATCTATATTCTTAATAAGTAAAGGACACGGTGTTGCTATGCTAGCAAGGATCTGTTGGATTGTTCCTGCCTCGCGCTGTATGCTTCACTAGGACTGGCGTGAAGGATAGAATAATTAAACATATACTACGAAGATATTTCAATGTTCCTTAAAAGTTTTGAAGAATAGGTGTTATAAGCTTACAGATGGCTTAACGAGCTGATTGTGTGGCGATCGGTTATTTGGAGAAAGAAAAGGAAGAACAGGAATTGGAGGTTAGTACATTTGAAAGAGACAGTACTGCAGGGGCAGCCTTAGGCATGTGCAAACTGTGCACCTGCACAGGGCCACCAAATCCCAGGGGCCGCCACGCCAATAGTATATTGAATATAAAACAGAAAGACAAAATAACGACACAGCTAAAAATGCAGTGACAAATTTCGGCAAAAGTTAAACGCTTGTGTCACGAGCACGAGGCAGCTATGCAGTGTCCGCAACGGATATGGCCATCCTCCGTGCATAAGATACCATATTGACATTGGCGGGCGAAAGGGCCACCAATTCTTTCTCTGTCCAGGGCTGCCACGAACCTAGAGCCGCCCCTGAGTACTGCTGCAATAAATTATTTCATCAAAGGTCGCGCACAATCGCTGCGCCACCGTGTTTCCATGTTTAATAATGTGCTTTAACTTCCATCATCATGAAAATGATATCACATATACATCTCAGTATTTTAGTTATTCAGAGAGCTGTAATATCACGAATGTAATGGATTCTGTGTCCTGTCGGAGAGAAAGCCGGTTTAAGAAGCACATAGTGATTCACACACAGAGCACATAGAAGAACACATACAAAACAAAGCATTTAACGTGCTAATTTAATTACGATGTGATTTGAGAAACTGGTTAATTAAACGATTTTAAGATGAAGTTTATGATCTACTATAATGACAAAATAAACTACGTGGTTAAAGTGGAAATTTCGAGATTGAAGTTAACATTTCGTGCTTTTTCCCCACTGTGTGCCTTTTTTTTTTCTCTGTACCCTAATAAGCTTTCATATGACACTCAGATGGTGGGTTACGACTCGCCTTTTCACAGCGACTTTGATATCTGACCACTTCTTTTTTTATTTCAGGCACTGTGCGACTTTGTGAACTTGAGCTTTCGAGTTTCTCCGACACGCTATGTCAGTCGATCAACTTCCTTTTGTTGTTTATACCACTGTTTAAACCAAGAGTTCCCAAACTTTTTTCGGCTGCAGACCCCTTTACCAAAAACTTTTAAAACCGTCGACCCCCTAGTCATTTACTTTACTTACTCAAATTAATAAATTTGTACAGTACTCGATATTAAATATTTCACTAGATATCAAACTTTTCATTTTAATCATTTCTAATTAATGATTGAAAAAGATAAAAGGACTACGGAATACCGCCTTATCTTGTGCAACATTTAATATTGAAACCTGCAATAACGAAAATTAAAGCAAAAAAATACAAGCAGAGGTTTTTTACATTTTTGACATTTATGAAATAAATATGTAAATTCTAATTAAGTACAAATAGTCCAAGCTGTATTGTCTGCATTTCTTTTATTGTTCAGTCATATTATTATCTGAAGAAATAAAAACTTTTTATTAACAAACAATTTCGACAGCCCCGTGATTAAGAAAACAAAAAAAAAAAACAAACAACAATATAAAGTATGTACTTACTTGAAACAGAAGATTTTTGTTCCAACTCAAATAAACTGTGTCCTCTGATTTTCTTTTTCGTAGTACTCCTCCTCAATAAATAATTATATTCAAAGTTCAAATCACAAATAAGTACATGTCACATCAAACAAACCAATTTATAGTGTTTTATGAAAGCATGACCATACAAGACTGATAGATTCTGCTAATATCGAATATCCGTCGTCTCTTCCCACTGCGAGCAAGTGTGTACATGCAACGGTTTTTCATGTCTGCACTTGCTTTGATATGTTTGATAAGACAATGCACAGACATGTTTGTGCTACATGTATTTTCATGCATTTCTTACGTGTGACTCTTTTAATGACACATTTTACCTTTTTGTTCGCAAGTTTGGTATGTAATGTGTGTTTATCAAAAAAGTGTTTTTTTTAATTATTTTACTTCTTAATTAGGTAGGTACCTATTAGAATCATAGATATTTTGAAGTAACAAACAAATAGCAGTAGTAAGGGTGTCTGTTTTTGCTGTCGTCGACCCCCTGATTATTTTATTGAAACTATCGACCCCTAGAAAGTTCAGATCAAATTCTTCTATTTTCCCCTCTTGCTTTTCCCATTGTCTTTTCTCAGAACACTGAGCTTAAGGGCTATTTATATTGATTTGCATATTCAAAGAGACATAATTCTGGCAGGAGTTGCGGCGGGACAGCAGGTGCGTGCACGAGCGTTACTTTTCACGCTGACCGGGATTTATGTAGCGGAAGAATGTGGAAGTTGGCGAATGCAGAGATTTATGCATCTGGATTTTTCTGTGTGTAAGCACATTTTGGCTTTTGTGCTTATGTCGTTCTATAGTGTGAGTTCTACGCACGGCATTATGCTTGAGGCCCTAGGTGAGCTCTTCTTAACAGTGTTCAGGTGGCTTTGTTTAGACAAAAGATTCAGAAGCTGAATGGCTTGAGGTCTTCCAACAAAGAAGCAGTTAGGTTTTATTGCATTGTGGATGAGAAACACTCTGTGAGTGAAGAAGCATTCAAATAGGAGCAAGCCCTTTTTTAGTCTTATTCAAATGTTAAAAATATTCTAATAAATAATTCAGTACCCCTTCTTCTCTCTCCTTTACTCTGTATCTACACTGTTCTAGCAAGCTTCTTTTGACTTTCCGTCCTAATCTTATTTATCTCCTCTGTTTACACTTCTTTAACGAATAGTTTTTATCGTTCATACAGTGTCTCATACTCCTTCTACAAGCTAAAATACTTAAATATTGATGTGTACATGAAAAATGTGCATGTAAATGTAGCAAAAAATCGCATACATGTCTGCATTTCTATTTGTGGAGAAACATGGCCTAAGTCTTGTTATGTATGAACTAAGCAGTTTGGAATTGATTTATGGCCTGGCTGAGAGAAGGGCGGACAATTTGCAAGCTATATAGAGTGCCACACTGTGTTAATTGGGTACTCAGCCTTTAATATTAAAGTTCTGGATCAGCATTAGTACTAATAAAGACCTCCTTTTGTTAAATTAAAATGTTGTCACTTATTTTTCTTCCCCACAATATAAAACATAAATGTCAGGGAAGGCCTAATTATTATTTTTTTTTGTCTGAACACTAGAGATAAGGTTTTGAAGTCTAGTGCTTTACTAGTGATGTATTTTGAATGTTTGTTAGTACTTCATGTTTTGTTGTTAGTAATTACGGATGTTTGCTGTTGGAGCTTTTCTGAGTCCAGGCAACAAAAACTGAAGTATGTTTTTGTTGAACAGGGCATGAGCACAATGATGGTCTAAGGCAAAAAAATAAATAAAATAAAAGCCACAAATCATATTATATTTAAAAAAATATATATTTGGGATCTACAAAGTATTATGGTAATGAGAAATTGATATTTTTTGGTTGTTTTGTGAGAAAGGGGGGTATAAAACCAGAGTGTTATCAGAACACTCAGAATGTGGATGAAAGTAGTGTTGTATAACGTGAGAAGAATGAATAAATCTAAGGAAACTGATTTTGAAAGCTATATAGAATCTAAACTGTAACTGTGTAAAACCAGATTGTTTGCGGTGGTGATAGTTGTTGCCTCTTTAGCAGCTTTCTGCTTTCCCATTACCCACATAATCATTTTGTGGTCCCCTATTATTTAAACTTTAATTGTAAATTTCAAATGTTCTACTTGGATTATTTCTGGAGCAGTTCATCGGTACATATTTTTATATTCTATCTTTAATTTGGTGTGCAGTTTTTCTTTTGGAATATAGTTGGGTAAAACTGAGTTTCTTAAGTATATCTTATTCAGTGGGATTGTTATTTTCTGAAATGGACTAGTCATCCAGATAACTTTAAAGCTCTTGCAAGGATATCAAGTCAAGTCGGAGAGCATGCACTGGTACAGTACATTGCCGCACCCACTACACGGCGAAACAACTCTGGATCCTGGTTGGCAAGCCCCCAGGCAGACACGCGGTCCAGTCCTACCCTCCGGAAATGGCCCTCTATCAGCCGCAGTCAGGTGTTACGTGGGTGACCCCTTGGCCTGGTCCAGCCGCTAGGGTTCCCAAAAATGAGGATCTTACGAGCTGGATCACCCTCACGGAAACGCACCACATGGCCGTAGTGCTGTAACTGATGCTCCCTCATAATGCAGGTAATGTGCCTCATTTGGGACTCCATGAGCAACTGCTCATTCGACACAAAGTCAAATCAATGGTACCCAAGGATTTTCCGGAGAGACACAGTACCAAAGGAGTCCAGTCTTCGTCTCAGGTCACTGGATAGCATCCATGTCTCGCAAGACATGAAGCACTAGGACTCTAAAGACTTGGACCTTCGTCCTTTTGCATAGATATCGGGAGTGCCACACACCCCTTTCCAGTGACCTCATGACCCCGACATGCTCTCCGAATCTGTGTACTGACTTCATAGGAAGACTCACCAGAAACATGAATGTCACTGCCAAGGTAAGTAAACCTCTTGACAAGGTCGATGCTCTCTCCGTAGATGATCGAGTGTCCCGAACAGAGCCTCAATTGACTCCATGAAGATCACAGCATCGTCGGCAAAGTCAAGATCCGTGAATCTTTGAATAAGACTAAAAAAATGGGTATCCGTGACAGTTAAAATCTGTAAATCCAAAGGAAATTAATTTTGTATCGGACAAGTGCTTTTTGAAAATAAAATCACCCGCAATGTAAAAAAAAAAAAAATAATAATGTTGATTCTTTTTTTGTACAATGTATTAATGTTTTTGTCTGTTTACTTCTTCAGTTTTCTTTTTCTAATTAAATAAAACTAAACCAAATGATTCTTATTTTTGGCATCAAAATAACTTAATATTTTTAATCGTATTGCGTATATGTATTTTTTTTGTTTCTTTATTCAAGGTGTCCTCATTGATGCCATGCGAAAGGGTTACTGGATCATTCTGGATGAGCTCAATCTTGCACCCACTGATGTACTGGAAGCTCTGAATAGACTCCTGGATGATAATCGTGAGCTTTTTGTAACTGAGACACAGGAAACCGTAAAAGCACATCCAAGGTTCATGCTTTTTGCTACACAAAATCCTCCTGGTCTTTATGGAGGCAGAAAGGTATTATATACTTGTGTAAAATCTATGTAATATTTAAGTTTAGTTAGATAATGATCTCTGTTGCATCTCTTAAAATAACTGTGTTTACATTGTACGCATTTTATTTTATTGTTTTTATTCTCCTTTTCCATTCAATTTGTAGTACAGAAAATTTACTCAAAGTGTATTTTATTGCACAGATATAGTATTGTATTCTGCAGCACCATGATTTTAAAACACCCATCATAATATCAAGTCTTTTTTTTTTTTTTTTCCTTTTCAGAAACTATTGTGTTGCTCTGTTTATCCTCTGTTTCAGTTAGTAGTTATTTAAATGATTTCCTCTACCTATGAAACAAATGAAAGGTAATGAAATTCTGTAAAACATTTTCCACTAGCTATAGAGATCGTGTTTTATATTATAGGTGTTATCAAGAGCCTTCAGGAATCGTTTTGTTGAGCTCCACTTCAGTGAACTGCCAAGTGCAGAATTGGAAACCATTCTTCACCAGAGATGCAGTCTACCCCCATCATACTGTAGCAAACTGGTTAAAGTAATGCTGGATTTACAGGTAGGCTTTTTTTTTTTTTTTAGTATGTTACTGCTTGTGGGAATGACAGATACTTTTGTTCATCTACATTTAACCGCTGTTGTAGATGGTTAGGTATCACACAATTTTTTCTGTTTTAAACTTTAGAGTAGTTAAAACAATGGCAACTCTATTATATAGGAGTTCCCCAGAAAATTTACACCACGTTTTTATTATTATAGTTATTTATTATAGAGTTCTTTATATATATATATATATATATATATATATATATAATATATATATATTTATTGGACAGTTAGGTACTGTTGCCATACCTTTTTTGTTTTTCTTCATCTCAGTTAAATTCAGTGTCCTTCCTAACAACCCATAATTTGTATAGCATTGTAAGTAACCCCATATAAATTTGTTAACTGCATGTAGATGTAAATTACTTATTACTTCTCTGAGATAATAAAATTAAATTAGCCCATTGTTTAAAAGGTATATCTTTTCAAAACTCTGTTTTGAGGGGCAACTATAATGCACCAGGAATTGCATTATGTTGCAATACCAAGCTGAACATTTCCAATTAGCCACAGCTAATCGGATTTAATTAACCACTTCTTTCTTTTAATTTTAACTGAAGTACAGAATGCATTGTAAATATTTTTGGGCAGTACTCATATTTGGTGGTATTGTTATCATTTATTGCGTGGTGTACTAATAATTTGGACCACAGAGCATCTGTAGGTGGGACTCTTTAAGCAACCCATTCTAGAGTATTATAGTGGCAATTTTATTTTCATTGCTGTTTTGTTTTGAATAGATAATACCTTCTCTAAGGAATATGAGGTGAAAGTAGTACACAAACTTGTTTCTTCTTTTAGAATTATTTCTATCTTTATAATAATGGTAGTTTTCGTGAAGCAAGTGGGCAACCCATAATAGAATTTAATGGAATTTTTTATCTATTAACCAACCATCAGTTTATTAATGGAATGTTTGTGTTACAAATTCAAAAAGCCTTTCATTTTCTTTATTTCAGTCTCATCGTAGAGGATCCACTGTATTTGCAGGCAAACATGGCTTTATCACTTTGAGAGATCTTTTTAGATGGGCTGAGCGATATAGGCTCACCGCTGATATTGAGGGCAGCTATGACTGGCTTCAACATTTGGCAGATGATGGTATGCTGATTTATGTTTCTTTTAACAAAAAAAAGTATGGCTCTTCCATTTTAGCTTTACATGTTGCTTTGTATTTCTTTTCCAAATAATCCATCCATCTATTCATCCATTTGTTCCTTCATTCTTTCAAACCTTCTTAATTCAACCAATTAGTGCAGGTAGGGGTAAAACTGATAAGTTGTAATTCTTACCACAAAATATTAAAAACTGCAGAAAGAAAAGTTGAAAAAGGCATGTCTTAACAATATGACTGTTTACCTGCTCCTATTAAGTGCATTTGTAGCTATTGTTTTAAGCAAGAAACCCTAATATTTTCAAAAAACAAAGCAAACATATGATACTCGTTATTTACATGCATAGTTGTTTGTTTTTTTAAAATAAAAAAACATTACAGTAAAGACAAGAAAAAATCCTCCCATATCACACTTGCCAAACATTTGAGAACAAGGAGATGGGGTGGGGGTTGTGGCATCACTCATGTGGGCATATTGTTGATTACTGTGGTGAGTGAGAGGGTGATGGAGAACGAATAGATGAAGGAAGAAACACCACATTCTTTGAGCTCCGTTACTCTGTCGACCACATCGTCTGCCTCTTGCTGTCTTCCATTGGAACAGGAGGGTAAACGAAACAAAAGGTTGTAAGGGCCCAGAGGTGGATTCTGTATATAAAAGAACAATAAGATGCCATCCTCTTTGACTTCTCTTGCCTTTTTTTTGTATAGCTCCCTGAAGCACTCAATATAACATGCCACATTGATTCTTAAAGTAATACTATACCAAAAATTATAAGGTTCTTCAGTTGTGTTCGTGGAGAACAAAAATAACAAAAGTTTTTGGTAGAAGTAGACCCAATGTTGACCAGTGTTGGGCAGCAGCAAACATACCCATGAAAAAAATCTCATGTTACTCCTGTTGTATAATCTACTTGTCAGTTCACCCAGTTGTGTTTTCACAATGTGCAAAACAGTTTTTGGTAAAATATTGTTAAATAATTAACATTGGAAAATGAAAGGAAGCCTGCTCACACAAGAGTGTGTCTTTTGAAGACTTTACTGTCTGCATAGACCTGCACATTGTTTCCTTGTCTGCATTTTTTTTTCTTCCAGGAAATTTGTTTCCACCCACTTCCCAAAGATGTGTGAAAATAATCTGCAGTTCTAAATTAATGCTGTGCAAGTTTCAGTGTGTTATGTCTGTTAGCCAAGTGATGGACTGTTACTAGGTTTGGTTGAGGTGTATTTTTAAACATGCTTAATCCAGTTTAAGGTTTATGGGGACCTGTATTTGTCTTGGCAGCATTATGGTGCTTGTCCTTAACCCATACTGCTTTACTGCACACTGTGAACATTAATATAATTACTGCGTACATCATACATGCCTACAGCATTTGGAAGCTAATTTCTTGTCTTCAGATTTTCTGACATTCAAAAAGATGAAATTGAGAGACAGTTTTGGCCATGATGGCAATCACTGTCTTGCTTACATACTTGTTTATTGGAACAGAAAGTATTAAATTGTTTTCTGCTTTGCTGCTTCAGTATGTACAAGGGACTATATGCTTCATGGTGCACTTTTCTGTAGATTCCAAAGAAATTAATTTGTTAAAGCATTCTAAACTATTTATGTTTAGTTTTATTAATTTAATAGTGGAATTTTTAAATGCAATTCTGTTGCAATATGGCTTATAGAAAATATTAATGAAAATGATTATTTCCATTTATCAGAAAATTTTATTTTGTTTTTAAAAAGAATATCAGATTTCTTATTGGTCTGATCTGTAATATATGTGGTTTTTTATGTTTATTACTGATTTAATTAAAAAATGTTTTTATTTTTATTTTATTCATGTCTTACAAAAGAATATGTATATTTTTCAATTTCAGGATTTATGCTTCTTGCTGGTCGAGTAAGGAGACCAGAAGAAGCCATGATTATTAGGACAGTGTTAGAGAAACATTTTAAGAGGAAAATAAACCCGGATTCGATGTTTTCCATTGACAATATAAAAAGGCAATTAAGTAAGTAATTAGTTTTGAAACCCTTAAGTTTATGGTGAATGTTTTGTTTTTAATATTGAATTACAGTTTTACATATAGTCATTGCTTTTTGGTAATGAAAGCAAATTGCATTATTACTATTTTAGATAAATGAAAATATTTTTTAAATAAATTGAAAGTATTGATCAGTTAATGCATTATTACTAATTTGTTAAAGAAATTAGCCTTAAAATATATTTGTCAAATATTTATACAGCCGTTCATTTAAAAGCTGACTGTATTTTCTGTTTTAAGACTTTTACGTCTATGCTTTTATTTTTAATACCAAATGTAAACTCTTTAATATACTATATTTTATTTCATTACGTATGCTTTTTTCAGTGTTGTTGGTTGTGGTATTGTGGTATAGCGGATCCGCAGCTTAACATTGTAGTGGCCGCGTTTTTAATAAATAAATAAGTTAATAGCCGGCTTGATATCCATAGGTTTTCACTCTTGGGCAGCTGTGGGAGGTTGGTGAGGTGATTGAGGTGAGACGCACCTGCATGTGAGAGTACGGTCTGTTTCGAATGCTTCATTGACTTTCTGAGGTGTGCAATTGAGGTGCTGTGCCCACGGAGGCATATAAGGGAGAGCCAGCATGAGAAAAAAAATGAAGACAAAAGGAGGAAAAATAGAATGCCCAGGGAGACAGAAGGACAAGCAAGAGATGGAGTTTAATTGGAAAGGAGAGAGAGTGAGCAAGTGTGCCTGTGCTGTAAGGAGTGAGAAGCAGGTGGTTGGGAATGAGCTTTAGGGCTGTAGAAGCCTGATGTGGAAGAAAGGGCACTCCTACTGAATGATTCCCAGAGAGTCTGAGAGGCCCGACATGCAGTGTCTCCCATAGATGCTGAGGAACTGGCAGCAAGGGACGTAGGTGGCTCAGCGTGGTGCCCCGGGATTGCTGATGGCTGGGCAATGGGGACATGAGCCAATGAACCAGTGTGTGATGATTGACTGCACCCATCGGGTGGTATCTCCTCCTTCTGTGAAGTCTGAATAGGTTAAAGGAAGGAGGCTCCATATTTAAAAAGAGCCATATTTGGTGCTGAAAGTTTTGAGGATCGTCTCTGGCTTTTAACCTCTGATTTTAATGGAGATTTACCAGATTTTAACCTCCACCTTCACTTCTTTTTATTGGATTATATACTTATTGAGCATTTTGCACTGCACTGTTTTGAACACTTTTTGATTTGGATTGAAATTAATAAAAACACTTATCACTTTCACACCTACCCCTTACTTTGTGTGTTGTCCTCATATGGTAGCTCATCCTTGTGTACGTTATTGGCGGTACAAGAGGCTCCTTACAGCAACTGGGAGTGTGGAGCCTACCTGTGTCATCACAGGTATCATATAATAAAACTTGTTTAGCTGCACTGCACTGTTTTGAACACTTTGGTTTGGACTGATTTTAATAAAAACACTTTT
This sequence comes from Polypterus bichir lapradei, assembly GCA_026402145.1. NCBI lineage: Eukaryota > Metazoa > Chordata > Cladistia > Polypteriformes > Polypteridae > Polypterus > Polypterus bichir. Next base: position 46,979,267 of record JANRMT010062791.1, on the reverse strand, counting down.
CACTTTCACACCTAACCCTTGCTTTGTGTGTTGTGTCCTCATCCACTGGCTCATCCTCGGGTACATTATTGGCAGTAGCAGGTGCAAGAAGCTCCCTAGAGCAACTGGGAGAGTGGAGCCTACCTGCACCATCATGGATATCCTATAATAAAACTTGTTTATATAAAAATGCTTGCAAAAGCTTTTTGTATTTTTCTTATTTTCTTTAGGACAGAATGAACTCTTAGCACTCATACTTGGAGATGTTGCAAGAACTGATTTTTTGGTAATAACTTGGTACCAAAGTCCCAAAAACGTAATGTGTTCAGCTCTTTTGCTTTATTGGTAGCACAGAGAAAGTCAGTACTACAGTCATGCATGACTGCAAGTAGATGAATTATTCCAGATGGCACAATAATAGATTTGAATCACATACGCAAAAATTACACATAAAAATAGCTCAAAATGGCGATGCAATAGTTTCAACTCATATCGAAAAGAAAAATAGCAGTGGTCATGTTTGGAAATGCATTTGAGTTTATAAAAGAAACTTTCAATGCATGAGTGCAGGAATCATACTTGTTAGTATAATTTGTAAATGGGAGCACACATTTCCCAACCCTGTGACTGCTGGGAGTATAGGCTGCTATTGAGGCCCTTGCAGGCTTGTCTGGCCCTTTGGTTAAAAATGGACCAGCAGCCTGGCATGGATGCCTCTGACTGAAGGAGAGAGCTCTGGGCAGACTATCCTAGGGATTTTGTAAGGAAAGGCCTGACTGGTGGTGGGTACTTTAGAGAAGAGCAAAAGTGACCTTAAAGTAGTCCAGGGATCAGTTATAAAAGAGGCCAGTGGCCATTGCTTTGGTGAACTTGGAATCTGGAGTGTGGATGAGAGTTCACTTGGAAGGAGAAAACGAGAAGGGCACGAAGGGAAGAGGATAGAAGATATACCATGAGGGAAGGTGTGAAGTGTCCTTTCATTTTTGCATTACTGCTTTATTTGTTGGGTTTTGCCCCTAAAGTATTGTAACCTTCTTTATTCAGTTGTAATAAAACCTTTCTTCCCTTGTATTATTAGTTTGTGGGGCATTATTTTCACAAGTTATGTATAAGACACCCCACTTGACAAACTCCTGTACCCCTGATTAGACAATAGCATATTTTTTTGCTTTGTTTGTCTATTTGTTGAATTGCATTTAACAAAGTGAAAAAGGTTTAAGAATTCCGAAAACAAATTAATGATTATAAACATAAGTGCCCCTGTTAACTTTAATTTATGTAGTTTGTTGGTGGAAGTGGAGCGTGTCCTCATATGCAAAATGTACTAAATCTCAAAAGGAAACTTATATGACATAGTGCATTTGTACACTTTATGTTGTTTTCCACCAACCCTGTACATAATAAACTTCTTTTATCGGTAGATTTTAAATGGGTATCATTTAGTTATTGTTTAGTTAAATTTGCAGAACTTGTATTAGTACACAATTTTTTTTTTGCCCATTGTGCTATAAGTATCACAAAAAAACTAATTCCACGTAATTTAACTTGGGTAGTTAAGTGGTAAAACCCTGTGTCTCTTTCACAATTGGTTATTCCCAACTTTAGCCAATTACAGAAATAAAAAATAGGTGTTGTTCTGTGCAAGCTTTGAGAGTGTGATGATGTAATTAATCAGTTGTGAGTGGTAACCATTTTTCCTTTTAACATCTTGGAATATGAGAGATGCGTTATTGGCCATCTACATAATCCTGATATGAAAAATGAATCTCATTTTCATCAAATTTTAAACCATAGTTTCTGTCAATATGCAGATTTTATAGTTGTGATGAAATAAAGCTGCTGTATACAGTGGTGTTTTTGCATGAAATTCTGGTGTGACAATACCTGTGTTTCCATTTATGTACTGTATGTAGACTTCTCAAATGTTAAAACAGTTTGAAATGGAAGTATGTGGCAGACTGATTTTAAGAATTGCACATCATAATCCAAAAGAAGTCGTACTTGCCAAGTACAGAAGTTTGGAATAATTTCCTTTTATTTATACTAAGCGGTTTTTACGGTATACTGTAGCTAAAATTGTATTTGTCTTAATTGTTTCTGCCTGGAAGGATGAGAATAATGTGGATTATAAACCAATATCTCACTGTTTGATTCCTTCAGGATAGAGTCGCCTGTCTGGTATTTTCAATTCATGTACTTTTTTTTTTCCTGCATGTAGCACAAGTGTTGAGACATTTCTCCAATATAGTAATCTATTAAGCAATTAATTTCATGAATAACACATAACATGAACAATTATTTTATTAATATTTCTTTATACCACATTAAATCAGTTTTGCTCATTTTAATAGGCTTAGAAAACTGATTAATGTAATTTCTCTGAATCCTTTTTCCCAGATCTTTGTGATCTTCCTACCCAATTTAAGCATGTCGTTTGGACAAATGGAATGAGAAGGCTTGCTATTCTGGTGGGACGTGCATTGCAGTTTGGAGAACCTGTCCTCCTTGTTGGGGATACAGGGTAATTTATCTTAAAGGCCTTTTTTGTTTTTGTGGTAAATGAATCAGTGCATAAACGAGTCAGTAGTATTGTTATTCGTTGTCTCCTTGTCCATTGTGTCAAGTGTCCCTTAGCCATCATCATCAAAAGGAATTTTGGCTAAATCTATTTGAATGCCATAAGTTGTGCTTCTGCACTTTCTCTGGCAGATGATAAATGATGAAGGATAAGTGACAACTTCAAGAAAATAAATTTGCTTTGAATTTGTAATGTTTCCTTAATTGAAAGTGTTCTAGCTTTGGTTTGGGCAACCTTGTCCCTGAATACTTTCAGGGACACTCAGATATAAAATACGTACTGCTCAGAATTTCTTAATCGTTATAGAACTATCGGGGTTACCAGAATTCTTTTTTAAAAATGTTTTAGCAGCAGTCATTGTGTGCTAATTAAGAAATACATTAAAACAAACACTTCTCTGTTACTCTTGTCTTCTTTTTATAGTATAATTATCATAGTATTTTTTGGTTTTTATTTGAGCTTAATTTTTGCTTTGTTGTTTCCTACAAAACATTTAAGAAAGTTGGTCAAGTAGCTTGTCTTGTCAAAATGCTGTTTTTGATTTTTCTGGTATATTCATCATACTTTCTCTTTTTTCTTTGTGCACCCTTTACATACTGTATTCATGTAATCTGATCAGTTTTAAAAATAAAACTGAGTATGGTGTGTTTTTTGTGAATTAAAGAGTATTCTTAATCTTGCAGTCACAGAAAGCATATTAATCTTTCACAGATGCGGAAAAACAACAATTTGTCAGCTCTTTGCTGCTCTGGCTGGCCAAGAATTATTTGTTTTGAACTGTCATCTGCACATGGAAACATCTGACTTTCTTGGAGGATTGAGGCCAGTGAGGCATAAAAGTAAAGAGGTGTGTAGACAAAGCTGAACTTTAGCTATGCACATCATTGGCTAATAACCTGTGTAAATTAACATACATTTTGTGTTTCATTTTGACTTGAAACTAGGTAATGGTTGCTACGGTTTTCTAATGATATTTTTTTCTTATTTTTTGTTTGCAATAATTAACAGTTAATATGAATTAAAATGAATCCATCAGTGTAACCTGTTTTAGAAGGCTATTTGATTTGCATAATATCATTTTAATATTAGCACATAGAAGTAAATATTGACATTAACTTACTTAGGAAAGTGATGAAAACATGAAGCTTTTTGAATGGCGTGATGGTCCACTTGTATTAGCTATGAAAGAAGATGGGTTCTTCCTGATGGATGAGATTTCTTTAGCAGACGACTCTGTTCTGGAGCGACTTAACAGGTAAAAAAAGGCTTTTTTATTTCCCAAAATAATTTCCAAAGGCAGTAATGAGATTATGTTAATACACTTTAAAGATTTAAATTTGGAATGTTGTTTATTAACTCACTGAAAATTATATAGCAAAAGTTTTTGCTCCGTCAGTTTTTTCCACATTATTAATTTTTTGTAAATATTTTCAGATCCCCAATCTAAACTAATTTTTAGGTATAAGGCATTTTGACTGAAAAAAATACAGAAATTTGACATTATTTCTTTAGATTTTAAATGTATGAAGTGCTTAATACATCATGTGAAAAACAATTTCACCATGAGCTGCTTGTTTCATAATAAGCCACAGTAGCTTAATGTAATACATGGACTCTTAAGTAGGAACTCAAAGTAGAACATTCCAAAACTCTTTCTTTTTAATGCTTTCATACAGGGCAGGGCATTGACTGAAGTTCCAGAATTTCTTAATTTGCATTATATGGATTTAATTTTCTTTCATTAGAGCCCAAAATCATTTTAGATGATGATGTATCACTTCCCTTGCTGACAGTCATAAATCACTTTTATCTAAAGGTTCTAATGAACTTCTTTTGATCTTTGAATGACAGCTTCATTGTGATTCTAAGGTAATCATATGTATAGTAGAGCAGGTATGATATTAGTCAGGCCTAAATGTTAACCAGTTTATCTAGACAGTTAACTGGAATTATGCTTTGAACTAGCTTTAGCTCAGTAGTAGGTAGAGGATTTCATGTTTTTGTTTGCATGAACATCATACTCTTCTCTATATACTACTACAAATCGCTAAAATATCTGGTCAAATTTTCAGTGGGTATAATGAAGAAAATAAGATAGGGCTCATATACTTTGGCACAGTATTCTTAATTTGCATTTAATGGAGTAATAATATCATGTGTTATCACGTTAAGATCTAAGGGTTAACCAGTTCCTTTCATAAAGAAATAAACCCTGGAAACCTGTGTTTTAAAGAGGTACTACAATGAGTGATACTTAAATTGGGATATTAGCGCAGTTCAGTGTCTACCAGTTTTCGTTTACTTATGTCACTCTAAAATGCTTAGCTTTGCTGTTAGTCTGCAGCCTCAACTGCACTGAATGTAAAAGGACTATTATTGGGTATTTTTATTATGGGTTTAACAAATTGATGTTTGATTGTATGTTTCTGATGTCATTGCTTTTGGTGAAAGCAGTCAGGCTATGCATTACATTTTTTATTACTAGGGGGTTTCGCTTGCCAACTACCTCTCCCAGACCCCCCCAGCTATATATAAATCGCGATAGAGTGAAGCCGCGAAAGTCAAAGCGTGATAGAGCGAGGGATCAGTGTGTGTATGTGTATATATGTGTGTGTGCGTGTGTGTATATATATATATATATATATATATATATATATATATATA
>JANRMT010062791.1:46940791-46951076 GCA_026402145.1 Polypterus bichir lapradei | reverse complement strand
AGTGCCTAGCCTACTTCGATTAGGCTAGGAGTATGGCGGCGCGCAGCTGCTCAGGGCTTTCCTTTTCAGTGCACTTTTTTGTTGTTTTTGTACTTTTTTTTTTGTCCTTGATTGTGCACGATCGGTTCGGCGAACATCCGCTACACCATTCAGAAGCTTATAGACATCGGTGTCATCACACGCACAACATCCCAGACAACATAGCGAGACCAGCGGGCTCTCCGTGGTTTGTTGTCGGGTCTAGGAGACGACACAGACGGAGGAGGGAAAGAAAGCAGAAGCGGGGCCGCAGATACGGTGTTATGCTAAGGCTAAAAAACAACCATACAAGCCCTATACAGAACTTTTTTCTGCACTGAAGGAGCTGCTTTTAATTTCATTGTAGTTGTGTATAGTGACAGTAAAAGGCATTCTATTCTAGAAACAATTTCATACTGTACTCACCATTTAATTTGACATCTTTGGGCTGCAGGAAGGGAGGAGGAGGAGATATTTCCACACAATGTCCATCTTCGTTTCGAAATTACATCCACAAACACATGTATCTGGGCTCCGACTTACGCTTACTAACGCTCTCGGTTGTTTGTTTACAATCGCGCAAGCGGATACACGTGACCGCAACCGTTTCGTAATGCAAGATGTGGATTGTAAATCAAAATAAATTTTATTTTAAACTTCCCGATAATTTATTATAGATTTTATTAATAAAATCAACAACTAAAACACTTTTTTGAATAAATTCTTTATTTAATTTAAAGTACCGGCATGCAAAGTTACTTCTTCATCTGAAAGATGGCTCTGTGGTTTCGTCATTATTTACTTCCGTATTCATCGGCAAAACCGGCATTGCGCTGGAAATCTTGAATCTGAAATGATACTCGTTGTATAAACCGAACCCCAAACTCCAAGCCAAAAATCTAGGACGAAATTCTCGGCTTGTATTCCGGGATCTACGGTATATCTTTATATAATGCAAAATTAAGTGACTCGTTCACTCATCAACAAAAACACTTTATATTTTGGTTAAATAGCTAAAATTGGCAGTATTGTACATCTAGGGCAGTAGTTATCTGCTAAGAAAGGATACATCAATATTTAGTGGTAAAATCCCTACAAGAGGAAAACCAAAATTTCAAAAATGCTTTGACCATTTCGATTGAAATTTTGTGGCATTATAGATGAAAGAAAACTGGTCCATTTTTTTTTTTTTTAAAACTTGTCTATAATAATTATGTACTCAGGACAAGGGAAAAGATAACCTATAAAGTGGAAGAGAAAAGGTTCACCAAAGTTGATGTAAGCTGGGTTACACATTTGAAGTGCAGCTGGACATAATTTGTATGGTGCCCATGGGGGTGGAGAGAGAGAGAGAAATACAGAAGGATTTAAATTCCTTGCTAAAACAATATGCAACTGATGGAACCACCGCAGCTCCGAAGAGAGAGGAGATGGACATTGTACAGGTTGCCAGTCCAACCATTAGGCAAGTCCTCCAAGGGAGGTGACCCCTACCCCCCAAGTTCGATTTTTTTTTTTTTTTTTTTTTTTTTAATTTAATTTATTAATTGATTAATTAAATTAATTAATTAATTAACTTATTTTTATTCCCTAAACTGCACACGCGGAACTTGCCCTTCCTGGTCTTGCACCAGCGGATCATCGCCAATAGTAGTGGGCGAACCCTGCAGAGTTTGCTTTGTCCTGAATCACAGAAATGTTCACAAACTTTGCTGAGCTCCGCAAAATGCATTGAAGTCAATGAGGAAAGGGGAATTGAACTAGTTTTGAATTGCAGTGGTGCAGTGGTCTTTTAAGTGTCCCTGAGGGCTAGAGAAAAGTCTGCCAACATTGCTTAACTGATTGTGGTGATCTGAGCTATGAAGCAAGCAATGCTATCCCCTGCACCACCATGCCTCCAACAACAAAAGACTGAAGGAAGGACTACCACAAACATGGTGTACTTGGAGTAATATTGATGAATAAAAAAGCAGGGTGGCTAATTTTCTTTTTTCTATAAAGATTTTGGGGTATTTAAGTTTTGTAGTTTGGGCAGGGTTTACCCCTAAATATTGATTCCTATATGGCTGCCGAATAGAGTTAAAGATAATGACTGACACTCTGGCTTAAAATAATCCATTTTTGATGTCTGCTTCATGCGCTGCTTGACATCCCTATGGGTCTCTGAGTATGGGGTCATGACAGACACGAGTTGACATTTAACCTTGATGGTGTAATCGGCAGCCTCGATGTCTCTAGCCAGCTGGTTTTGGCAAACAGTGGCTGCTGAAATTCCAACCTGAAGTTTATCGAACACCTTAATATTCTCACTAAGCCAAGTCACTGACTTTCCACACTTGGGAGTAGAAACAGAGGGACTAGCACTAGACTTTGGTTGCATAGGTGCAACAGAAAACTTGATTTTTTTTTTTTTTTTTAAGCATACAATCAAAATATGTAGTAAATGCACAGATGTTGAGGATTTACTGTATAAATAATTCCAGCTTTTACTATAGATCTATTTTTCAAAAGAGTACAGTTTCCTGTAAGCTTGTGTTCCGCAATGACCATTAACAAAAGCCAAAGTCAGTGACTGTGAAAAATAGGCTTTGATATACTTCTGATACATCTGATCAACCAACAGCACTATAACTCCGGCCCATTGTCTTCAGGAATCTGTTATATGGCTAGTCAGCATATTATTGTGAAATTTGAATAAAGGGGATCTTATTTAAAGTGAACAAAAATAATGCACATACTTTGTTGGGAGGTACAGTTACAAAATAGTCAGCACTATTGCCTTATAGGTTCAATACACTTTTCTCCAGGCACTTTGATTTTTTGCCACATCCCCAAACTCACATCTTTAAGATTATGGCAACTTTGGATTGAGTGTGGATATACCTAGTGAAAGTCTGTCAGCCTGTACTGTAGCGACAACAAATTATTTCTAATGACAGTGGGCAGTTTCTCTCTTTTTGTGTCACAATTAACAGTATTATTATTTCTTTTACAGGCACAACAGTCAGTGTTGCAGATAATGTTCTTGTAGCCCGAAAGGCTTGCTTAGATTTTCTCCATAAAAAGTTTACCAGGTTAACAAATCTCAATGAAGAAAGAAGCAAAACATTTAACATTTATGATGTCGCTGTTAAAAAGGATGTTGTTTGTGGAGTTGACTACTTTGGAATTGATCCATTTTACATAGTTACAGGTAGGAAGAAATGGCCTGGTGTCATTTTACTTGAACACTGTAGTTATTGTGTTTGTATATTCTCATTCATTTTTTTTTAGTTTTTTAAGTTATTTTTTGATATATTTTACAAGAGTATTTGGATCTACTTTATTATAATTGGGTTTTGACAATGTTTTAATACTCTAAATTGTCATAATTTAGTATTGGAAGTCATTTTTTTAAATATTGCGAGTGTTGGACTGTCTTCTTTGCAAATAATGAAATATAAAATTCTCCTGTCTTTCTTTCCTTTGCCTTCACTTGATTATTACATAGATTTGCTTCATTGTCTATCAAGGTTGGGTCTGTATTATTGTTTAACGCTAGAATCACGAAAGCCTACGAAAAAACTTGTAAACCCGGCCCACCTTAAATCCCTTTGCACCTCTCCGTTAGCGTCCTGCTATAGCAGCCTGCTATACCATCCCCCCACTGCTGCAGAAAGGGCAAGAAGTTCTTCCTGCTGAAGCTTTGATTATCTTGGAGTGAAGCGCTGGTGTTTTAGAGGGGAAATAATAGATCATTATTTGGAACACATGTATTTTATGCGTGTTCCGTGTCTACAAGAATCTATGTAAACACATCCTTAAAACAGAAACGTTTTTTATGTTGTAGTAATAAATGACAAAATGTCGACATGAATTGTATAATGTGGGAAGGCTGAAGTCCAAATATCAAATAAGCACTTTCACAAAAGGTGCAACTGTAATATGACAGCTTCTGTGGTGCAGTCGTAAGAACTGGCGGGATCGATCCTGGGTGTCTCGCATATTTACCGTTTTGAGTACTGAGCTACTCTTATTGTTAATATTATACAATAAAAGCATACATTTTGATTTGCGTCTGTAATAGCCGGTGTAAATTTATAGTACTTGTAAAAGTTATTGTGTTTTTTTTTGTTTTTTTTTTCACTTCTCTCAGTCACGATACATACTACACCACCCCCCCAGATCTGACGCTGTTAGTTTTAGTATGAAACTGGGAATAACTGTAGATGTGAGTGGTGTTTTGAGACAATGGAACTGGAAATTCGTTGATCTGGAGGGATAAAAGCTAACACACAAATGCTGGTGTATCATGCCTTCTTCGTGTATCATTGTCACTTGAATTTTTTTTTATTCTGTTTTATTGAGTGTTCCTGCTCACGCTGAATTGGTATGCACCTTATGGGCCATGATGTCAAAGCAACACTGACAAAAACAGAGTCATAGGTGTATATGATATTTGGTATAATTTAATTTTATGACCTATATTTCTGAAAACATTGTTGCACTGATGACATTATTCATATTATTCATATTCATTCTCATGCCTTCTTGCGATTGTAATCAGTGACCGTATTTTTTTTTCCAATTTTGCCCAGTCTCCACATTTTGGTGCATGGTGGTGTTTCTTTTGTACTCCAGGACATGCAGAGGAAAGAATAGTACAGAGAGGTCAGTTCTGCATTACATGTAGTCATCAAATTCAAATATTTACAGTTCCCACACACCCAAGGACCGTCCTTCCTACATTTATGACGTGTACTTGTTGCAGTGTACACACTTCGCTCTATGCTGTGGTTCCTATTACATTTAAGGGGCACCTTACACTGACTGAGTTTGCTTTGCTGGGGGAAGGCGGTGGTCTTGGAACAGAAGCTTGTTGATGTTGCATCGTCTTTTTTTCTTTTTCCATCACCTTTTCTTGTAAGAAGCGACAACAAAGTTCCTCTGCAAGGTGAGCAAAGAACACTGTTCTTTTCTCAGTGGACCCGTGCATGCCTTGTACAATACATGTGTGTTCATCGCTGCTAGGTCAAGCATGTTATAGCACACAGCAAACGGCCACCTGCGTGCTCCTGCTCGCACTGAATAAGCTCACGCCTTCTGGTCCATGCTGTCAACGCAGCACTGTGGGAAAAAAGAGAGACAAATGTATGTGACATTTTGAAGAAATCATTTTATGACCTGAATAGTACCAATCAGAAAACGTCACGCTAATGCAGTATTATTTGAAAACTAACAGCCTCAGATCGGGTTTAAATTTATGCTGAAACTGTTAGTTAGGGTCAGATCTGGAGGGGGGTGGTTGGAGAGCATGAATGTGTCCTGAGAGAATCAAACTGAAAAAAAAAAGCTTAACTTTTACAAGTACTATAAATTTACACCTGATATGATCTAAAACTCCAGCACTTCACTCCAAGATAATCAAGACTTGAGCTGGGAGAACTTCTTGCCCTTTCTGCATTATGGGGGGCTGCTTGTGTTCGACACATTTACAAGACAAAAGACACTGATGTAGAGGTGCGAACAGATTTAAAGTGGGCTGGGTTTATGAGTTTTATTGTAGGCTTTGGTAATTTTAGTGTCAAGTTACATTATAAGAATATCCAGTATAAGTTTAGATTTTTTTAACTCCTATTTAGAGATGATACTTCAAATTTTAATTTAGAAGCTGATTAGAAGTACTCTCTGCTGTTCACTCTAGTTGTATTACAGCATGCTTACCTGTTTGCAGATTCTGCCATTTGAAATTCAAAATACCTTTATTTATTGTTGCTTTATGTCTCAACTGCTAGGATCTTGTGAAACAAGTGAACTTACTGATTATGCCCTAAATGCTGGCACTACATCAGTCAATGCACAAAGGCTACTACGTGCCATTAAAATGAACAGACCAGTCTTATTAGAGGGATCTCCTGGTGTTGGTAAAACAAGTTTGGTAGCTGCTTTAGCAAAGGCATCAAAAAATCATCTTGTGAGGATTAATCTGTCAGAGCAAACAGTAAGTTGACTTTACTTATCCAGAGTTTTGTCCCACTGTAACATGAGATTGATCATCTTGTTCTCAGTTTATAAGTGTGTTTTTATGGTTTTTGGTGTAATTATTTTTTTTAAGTTCATTTTTTTTTTTGCAGATTTGTAGTTGTGATGTTAATATGTTAAGACAAAAATAACAGCCAGGCTTCTGTCATCTTCTACACTGCGTCCATGCCGGTTATAAAGCTTCCTGCACTACTCTCAATCCTGTGCCACACCTCCAGGTGTCTTCCCCTTCCCCTGTCTCTTGCTTCCTGTATCACCATATCTTTCCACCTCTTACTTGCCCTTCCTGGTCCTGTTCTTCCTAATACTAAAATCTGTCTTTCCACTCTTCTTGCCCTCCTTGAGTTGTCCATGCACCATAGATGTCCTGCCCATGTAATCATTCTTGATATGCTTATTTCACTCAGCTCTTGACCAGTCTTCTATCTCAGATCCTTGTTACGAACTGTTTTGGCCATTTTCCCATAATCCGTCTCAAGCATCTTCAGTTAAACATGTCCAGTCTTCTCTTAATTGCTTGGACAAATGTCCAGCTTTCAGCTCTGTACAAAGCTTTTGGCACTACTAGTGTGTTATTGTCTATGCCTCCAAAGTCCTCTTTCTAGCTTAACAAATACTGCTCCTTCCAAATCTAATCTCTTCATCTCATAGCCTCCTTTTGCCTCAATCTCATTTCCCAAATATGTGAAAATCTCTACTCTTTCCAGCTCTTGACCTTTATATTTCATTCTGTTTGTTTTTCTTTTTGTTCCTTAGTCTTCATCCATTTTGTTTTTGGTATTTTGATATGTTTTTCTCAGCTTCTCTGATTCTGATCCAAATACTCTCAACAGCTCTACTAATGCTGCTATAATCACTGTCAGAAGCACTGCATCATCCACATATTCCAAGATCTCTCACTGGTTGAACAAACATGGTGACAGAATACATCTTTGTCTTATTCTTGTCTTTCCTAACTCCAAACCACAGATCTCTCTTTTTCAATCCTCATGCAAATAATATAGTACAGTAGTTAAATTGATTGCTAATTAGTAGTAAAGCAGCCTAAAGAAATTATACATTATCAGGTCCTTAGGTAGGAGAGATCTGGCTTTTGGTCTTGATTCATAAATGTTTTTTGTTCTAATTGAAGTAATTTGCTGTGTTTAAAAATTATAAAACGTAATGTTCATGATTTGTTTAGAAATGAAACCTGGACTGGTCTCGGATGTTTTACTTGCATAATGTTTTTTTGTTTTTTGTAAGCGGAAGGAGCAGGCACCACATAAAAAAATCACCATTTCCCAGTAATTGTGGCTTCTACTTTCTTGACAGTCTTGGTTTAATACCAGTGTTCTAATGTTAGTATAATTTTAAGCAAAGAACTTTACTTAAACCTGCAAGTAAGAGATGTTATATTACCTATATTTAGTAAATTGTCTTGAGCTTTTTCATATTTATTTTGGTAAATAATATAAGGAGACGTTTTACATCATTTAAATGTTTGATAGACAAACTGAAAGACTGACAGTGTTTTATATGTCTCAAGGGGTAAATTTAGCTTTTTTTCCCTGAAGTTCAAGAAATACTAAAAAATAACAATGCCCCCCTCCCCAAATACACACAAATAATTATATAAAGAAGAAAACTTTTGACTTGGCTAAAGATGAAAGAACAGTCAAAATCAGGCAATATAAAGTTGTACTGATGTACATGTTAAGGAGCCCCAGTAGCATTTCTTGACACTTGAGCTGAAAGTACTCATTGATACTGTGTCATAGAGAGGATATGTAGCACTGCTTATAATGGCCATCTGTGTTGTCTTCATTTTTTCCTTTGTTACTACCTCCAGTGTGTTCAGAGTGCATCCCATAACCAAGTCTGTCTGTCTTAATCGGCTTGTTGATTCAATGGACCTCTCCTGGAATTATTTTTCTAGTCCAGGTCATCGTAGCATATAAAATCACACTAGCTATCACAGAGTTATTGAACATGTAAAGAATGCCATTACAGTCGTACCTTGATATTCGGCGTTAATTTGTTCCAGAAGGCACGATAAGTGGCAAAAGCGATGAGTACCTAACACATTTTTCTATTAAGGAATAATGTAAGTTGAATTAATCCATTCCAGACCCCTATTTCAAGATGTCTCTAAGGTAGGAAATCCTTTGGTCATTCATCAAATTAACATTGTGACTTATTATTTCTTTGTCAGGGTGATATTTTTCAAAAAAAGTTTGCACTTCAACCCATTTTTCACACATTTCCTTGATTAATGAACTGGGGGAATCCTCCTTTACAGTTGCCTCCTCCTCCTCTGAAGGTAGTTTCTCATCCACTTTCTGTTGCAGCTCCCTCTGAAACTCCTGTAGCTCCTCCATGCTGAGCTTTTCTTTATGCTCCTCAGCTAGCTCCTCCACATCAACAACATTGACCTACAGGCCCATAGACTATCCCAAAGACACAATATCGTCCACAATACCTGTAGGCCTTGGCTCAGTCTCCAAAGCCTTCAAAATCTCTCTTGAGTTACAGTTTCTAGTTGCAGTTTCCTCCAGGCAGAGTTCATAGTCCTATAAGAGACATTTCCCCAGCCCTTATCAATAAGATTTATGTGGAAGATGTGAAAATGGTTCTTCCAGAATTCTCTCTAGGTCAGCTGTGTATCTGAGGTCACTTCAGAGCACTTCTGGAAAAGTGTCTTTGTGTACAGTTTTTTTTTTTTAAATTAGAGATGACCTTCTGGTCCATGAGCTGTATCAGAAGGGTTGTGTTAGGGGACAAGAATCTCAGAGAGATGAAGTTAAACATCTCCAACAAGTCGTCTTCCAAGCAGAGCCTAACAAGCAAAATAAACAGAGCCTTCAGAGGTAAATCTTTCTCCTGTAAATATTTTTTTCTAAGATGGGCCAAACACTTCGTTCATCCACTCTGAAGAAATGCAGGGTGACCTAAGTTTTACTATTAGCCCTCCACATCACATGTAGCTTGTTTTTATCATGTTATTTTTCTTGAAAATTCACTGGTTCTTACTGTGCTAGATTAGCAAAGACTTAAGTTTTAAATCCCCACTTGCATTCCTACACAACAACAGAGTTAACCTGTTTTTCATTGGCTTGTGCCCTGGTAATGCCTTCTCCTCTCTAGTGATGTAGGTCTTCTTATGCGTTTTTTCCAGAACAAGTATGTCTCATCACACTTGAACACTTGGTTGGGGAATAAAACCCTCAGTCTCTGCTTACAGCAGTGGTTAAACTCATGAACAAATACATCAGCATCTCCCCAAGCCCCCCCACTGGCTGCCTCTCCATGGCTTACCACACTATGTATATAGTTATAGTTATCAAACCACCTATGACTGGCTTTAAACACTAAATCTATTAACAAGTCTGGAAAGGGTGCTATCACCAACCTTATTGGGACCCATGATTGGACTGTACTTATTTGCACAAGGAATGGAGCAAAAATTTTAAAACGCCCAAGAAGGTGTACAGCTGACCAAATGGGGTTCTGAGAGCTATACTGAGACTAACACATAATCCATTGTTTTTCCTGAAAGGGGCATGCGCGTCACAGTGCATGCAAGGTCTAGGGAACGTGGCTAGTGCCAAACAAATAACAGGTACTGCAACAATTTTTTGTCATCAAAATGCAACGAATACCAAATTCGAAGCCGACAAGTACCAAGTTTTGACCAAATACTGTATATTTTTTTAATATACCAGAATTCTATATGTTTGGGACATAAAATATAGAGAGAAATGTACAATTTTTCCCTTAATTGTACAGAAGCATGTTTTTTTCTTTTATTTGATTGCGTGTAGAACAGTTTTCTTTTACTTATTTGTTTTCTACTGTGTGCACATAACTAAAGGGTAGATATAATGCTGTAAAAACTACCTTACAGGATGTGACAGACTTATTTGGGACAGACCTGCCTGTTGAGGGCGGAAAAGGAGGAGAATTTTCTTGGCGGGATGGACCTTTATTGGCAGCTTTAAAAGCTGGATACTGGATTGTACTAGATGAGGTATTATGTTTTATGTATCATTCATTGACTTTTATACTGTTAATTACATTTGACAGAATTTGTTGGTGGCCTACATTGAATTGGCAAATATTTGTGTATACTTTCTGTATAATTTGTCTTCACTAGCTTTTTTTTTTTTAATTAACTGAAGAAAATATATATATTTATATAATATATATATATTTATATAATATATATATATATATATATATTATATATATAAATATATATATATAT
>JANRMT010062791.1:46928186-46940391 GCA_026402145.1 Polypterus bichir lapradei | reverse complement strand
TCTCTCTCTCTCTCTCTCTCTCTCTCACTCACTGTTGACAGATTGCCTGTTTTTTCTCCTTAGTAATGCATCTAAAAAATTCAGAAATAACATCTTTTTAATGTATTCTGATTGTGGTTGTGGTATTAGTGGAAATATACATTAGTTAAGATACTAATCTTTTCCCAAACACTCTGTTTTAGTTGAATCTGGCCTCTCAGTCTGTGCTAGAGGGGTTAAATGCCTGCTTTGACCACCGTGCAGAAATTTACATACCTGAACTGGGCATGACTTTCAAAGTACAGCATGAAAGGACAAAAATCTTTGGCTGCCAGAACCCCTATTCACAAGGAGGAGGACGTAAAGGTCTTCCTAAGTCTTTCCTTAACAGATTTACCCAGGTAAACAATTATTCTTGAGTCTTTATTAAAATTAGTGTGCTTTTGATACAGTGCTTTTACACACGTTCCAACCCTAACTAAAATATCCTTGCTGTATTGTTGTTTTTACCACATCTTTATTTTTTAATTTTGGAATTATATTTACACATTTAGGTTTATGTAGACCAGCTTTCTGTTGAAGACATGATGGTTATTGGAGCTTCAGTCTTTCCAGCAATTGAAAAGCATATCATTGCAAAAATGGTGTCCTTCAATAACAAGGTGAGAAAATAAAGATTTTAATATATTTTCCATTCTGAGTAAGCAATCTGAATTATTTTCTAAGAGGTGAATGATTTAGATATACAGTACAACATATTTGTAGTCCAAGTTGTCTCAAGTGAAATCATGCAGGATGGGTAATAATGTGATGTTTCTGTCAGTAAACAAATGACCCTCAGTTAAAATGCAAAAATATTTCTTGGATGCTGCATGAATGCCACTGTTTGATTACTCCTTCACCCCCTAACTCACTGAGAAGTTTGCCCATACTTTTTCCGTTAATTTTAGTATTGAATACTGCTATTCTCTGTTGGCAGGTGCCCTTTTAAATCCAGTTGATTCAAAACCCTGCTACAAAGTCCTCATGCAGACTCAATCCAGTGATCATTGGCCCCCTGTTCTGTAGCCCATTGCATCACTACAGATCTGTCTTCCCACTCCAGTTCACTCATATTGACAGTCTTGTCATACTCCAAATTAATCTCTCCTATATAGGTTACAGATCTTTCAGCTTTATTGAACTGAGACTTTGTGATGACCTTCCATGAATGATTTAGTTCTGCTGACAAAATCCATTCTTTTCAAAGGCAATTTAAAACACATTTATTCAGGAAGGTCTTTGTCTGTGCCTGACATTCTTATTCTTTTTCTCAGTTTTTCTATTTCCCGATCCTTACAATTGAACTCTGTTTTGCAAACTATATTGTTTGCTTTTATCTTTTTGCTCTGTGTATTTTATTCCTGTTTATTTTTTTTGTGTTTCAAATATTTAACTTATCGTTTATATGGTGCTTATTCTCTTCATACTACTTTTTATCCATTGAATTTTATTTAACTGTTTTTGAAACAGCATCCTGTTTGATGCTTCTAAATAGTTGTGAATCATGGTGAAGGTTCAATAAAATTATAATTTATTATTAATATTACTACTATTATTAATTATGATCATTTTTACTTATATTTTAAACACAGTTGATTTATAATCCCTGTAAGTTCAATGATATTGTCAGTTTACCAACAAATTATTACCTTTGATTATTGAAAGAATATAGAGGTGGTTCTATCAATATAACTTTTTATCACTTAAGAAAATGAATGTTCAGAAAATGGATATTCTTTTGATATTTATATGCTTTGGGTTGTGATTTGCAGGAAACTGTATTTAAAAGTAAAAAGTTAATATGACAGTAAATATTTCCACATTCTTAGGGAAGTAATGTAAATAAAGTTTAGAGGACTAAAGCTCTTCATTATTTTTTGTATACCTACAAATTATGTTTTTGGTAACAGATCAGTGTTAGAACTAACTGTTGTTTATATGCCAAGGAGCCATTATCTCTTACTGTCTCTCACACACACACATATAAATATCATAGTTTGTAGGAAGTGAGGTTATGAGTTTCATTGTTTAATTTTGGGATGCCTCTTATATCTTTTTTATCTATGGATTGAGGCTGTGATTATTAGACTGAAATTGGACTAACTTAAGAATCAAAATAATGCACAGAACAAAGGATACACTCTCTTATAATGTCAGCTTTTACACCAAAATAGCAACTCTTGCAACTCTGCCTATTTTGCTTATTTAGACAAAGCCGGATAAATTTTTTCCTGGAATAGCATAAATGGGCTAGTAATCATTTGCAGTCTATCCATTTGTGAGCTTCAAAATTTTCACAGGGTATGGCTGCCATTTTGTAATCTCAAGACCGTCTTTGTTTTGAGACAAACTGATGAAGTGCAGAATCATTATGCAAGAGACTGCATTCTGTTCTAGCTAACATTTGGTCCTTCCCCTCTTTTTGTGAGCAAACATTTGACAATGCCCCCTATTCTGCACATATCTTTTAACCTCTTACAGTATTGCAAAGACCCCTGAACAAACCTACATACACAAACAGATGCATGCAATTCAGTTAAAATAAACTCACAGACCACATTGGATGTATACATTACAATTTATGCATTTGACCACACAGTAATCTTCTCTTGTTGTGTGGTGCCATGATCCCTTCTTTAAGCTTGGCTTAATGCTCCTTTCAGGTAGATTTCTTGGCACAGAGCCAGGTATTGAGAACCACATGCATATAACGTATCTGCATGCTGGTTTTTAAAGGAAGGTTGTTCATTCTCTCAATAAGACCACTGCCCCTTTCCTGGGGGCCAATTGCATGAGTTTGCCTTTCAGTCTTCGCAAGAAATCAACTGCTGGTCATATTAAACCTAGTATTCATAGCTAATCCAATCTGAACTCATTTTATCTACTTAGTTATTAGGTAATGGTCTGCATATAGATTATGCAAACTTAGAGGTCATTGCCACCAGTTCTTCACCAAGGCTCCCATCTTGTGATTTTCTTAAGAAATTCAGTTTGCCTGTGGTTATTAGAATTAAGTGCGAAGTATAGATGTATCTTTACACACCCTTTCAATGAAATTAATAACTGTTCTGGCTGTGACAAAAAAGACAGTGTCACCTTGGACCTAACATTGTGAAATCTTCTAATTTAAAAGACCTACTTAAACAAATATGTCATTTCTGTGAATTGAATACTTGAGCTGTGTACAGTATATGAATTTAATTAATGAATGTGTATATATAGTATAAATCATGAAAAAGTGCAAGACAAAATGTGACCTTGAAATGTTAAGTAAATATGACTTGTCCTGCTTTGTGGACTATAATTAGAGCTAAGTTATGCTGCTCAAGCTAGATTACACCTCAGTGAGGTTGTTTAAGACCTAGCCAAGCTAACGAATGCCTGTTATTTTAGTAGGCAGAAATTTATAAGCATAAAAGATTAGTGTTGTGTGTTGTCTGTTTTTACTAGTGTTATGTTAAAAAATCAAGCCTGAAATTTTTGCTTTACCAGCCAGTATACTGAAGCATACAATTACATATATATGTGTGTGTGTGTGTGTGTGTATTTCAGTTTTTGCTGTGTTTTACTCTGAGTCCTTTTAAGCCCCTTTTATTTTTTTGTAGTATGTAGAATGAAAAAAAGTTGCAATTAACTGCATTTGAAGTTTTTTTTTTTTTTTTTGTTTAAATGGAATATGCATCCATTTTTTAACATGCTTTTTCCATTTCGGTATTGTGAGTAGCCCATACTTTGCTATCCTGGCTGCATCACCTGTAAGGTTAAAATTTCACCATTTGAGACACTGTGTCACCATGTTTACATTTTATGAAAGGGTTTATTTTAATCCGTTTTTTCACAGATTATTGTTTTATTAGGACAATACTGCTCTGAGAAACATTTATGTGGTTTCTTATAACATTTTGCCTGAAGTGATGGTGGGGGGTTGAGGGGAACTACCTCAGGCTTCACTTTGTAATACTAACTCTGCATCTTAAATTCTGAAAACGGGCCATTTGTATAACATGGTTTCTACTTCACTTGTATTTAATATCAGATTTGTTTCTGCTTATTGTAGCTTGTGCATGCAGTGTCTAAAGAAAAAAAGTGGGGTTATAAAGGAGCTCCATGGGAGTTTAACCTTCGAGATATTTTTCGCTGGTGTCAGCTGATGCAAACTGACCAGTCTCCAGGATATTATGATCCAGGACAACATGTATGGCTGGTGTATGCTGACAGGATGAGAACTACTTTTGATAAAGAACAGGTAATTTTTTTTACATTTTATATAGTTACATCCTTGGTGCTCAAATCCTTTATTAATGAAATATGAATTAGCAACTCGCCCTATAAAATAAATTTATGAATAGCCTGAATTCAGTTATACATTACTGTATTTCTAAAATTCTATTATGAAAAAAAACTGCCAGTTTATATCAACCGTAACTAGGACTGTGGCAGTATAGGAGGTTCTGCAATTGTAACCTATTCTTTAAAAAAAAAAAAATCCTGTGTGTGCCAGTGCTTACTGACTTTTCTCATGAAAGCTAGCTGTGCAAGCTGCATTTTTAATAAATTGTTGCGTGAAGTTATTTGGTTAAGTTCTATTGTAATCAATGATAAAATTATTTTAAACTTGTGCTGAGATGGTGTATAAATAAAGTAATTGATAATTGCATAAGTACAATTATGAAATAACAAATTCTTGTATTAAGATGCTTAATAAGAGTCCTTTTTAAATTACTAGTTAAAATAAATTTATTGTTTTAATAAAGAATTCTATCTTGCTGCTATATTTGTCACAAAAGAATTGTAATGTGTACCTTTTGTCTTAATTTTAACAACTATTTGTGCAAAAAACAGTAATTATTAATTTTTTATTATTTATTTTAGATTGTTTCTGTTTTTAAAGATGTTTTTGGGGAAGAATTCAATATTTATATTGGATCAAGGCAGTTTCATATCACCCCTCATCAGGTCCAGGTGCGTATTTAACCCAAGGAGTTCAAAAACAAAAACTCTCTTTTAATATAGTCAATGCTGATATATAACAAGTAAAATTTGCACAAATTATTTATAAATTTCAGTGTGAAAAAGGTGGACAGAGTGATTTAGTTAAAGCTGTGGTTTGGTTATTCTCTTAAAAAAATTAAAGGATGATACTTTTACATTAAAAGTCGTGATAAATCACAGCTATAATTATTTATCAACTGTGTATTCTTCTTGGTACTAAAATATCTTTATTAACCTGCTGGAAGTAGAGTCATCCATACTCTGATTTTAATGTAATATTTTCATTGTTACCAGTTTACATTACTTTCAATGGAAGTGTGGTAATGGGCTCAGAAATTCATTATTAAATTAATTTTCAGACTCTGATTCTACAATGTTCAAAACAGAATACTTGATTTTAGCATGGCTCCAGTATGTGTGTCTGAGGAAAATCTAAATTTATTTTCATGTCTTTAAAATTACAATTCACACTGGAAAATGTATACTTTTTTGTGCATTGAGTAGAACTCCTGGATGTTTGCATTAATAGTTTTTCAGGTATATCATTTATTTAAAGTATGGCCACTAGGGGACATTACAGATCCTCTCCAAACCCCAGGCACAATTACTCAGACTTTAGTCAGAGTTCAAACAAATGTTTTTATTTAGAGAAAATACCTCGCTTAGGTCTGCTTTCCTCAAAATCCATGTAATTACGAAATATACATATATGTGTGCACAAAAGTACATGCAAACATACACACATTATACTAGATTAGATAAACTTTATTAACTCCATGGGGAAATTCAAATGCACACACTGAAAGTAACGTACAAGTGAAGATAGCTGACCTTTTCTGTTCATTTTGATCTGCATTTATTTGTGTGTATTATAAATATTGTATAAGTTAGTGTTTCTGATTGCATGTTATTATACAGTACAATTGGTTGTATTGTATAATAAAATCTGTTGAGTGATTTCCTGTGGTATCACTAAAGTAGAATTTATATGGAAGTACTGTGTGGACCATTCCATACAGATATTTTTTAATAATGAAATATTCTTTCCCACATTTTTTAATAATAAAATATTCTTTCCTTAGGTGGGATATTCAATCCTTTCCCGCAGAGGCCCTGCATCAGTGTCATCAAATACACAACTGTCTCTGCTCCATCAAACCTTACAGCCTCTGGAATCTGTTATGAAATGCATTCAAATGGGCTGGATGGTTATCCTTGTGGGTCCGGCCGCTAGTGGTAAAACCAGCCTGGTACAGTTAATTTCCCTGCTTTCTGGTCATAAGTTAAAAGTTATGGCCATGAACAGTGCCATGGATACCACGGAGCTTTTAGGTGGTTTTGAACAGGTAATGTTTTGAATTTATTTTGAATTATTTTGGTTTGACAGAGGTAATATATGAAACATTTTTGCTACAGGAGAAATTTTATTCTCTTCATTTTATTCAGTTTCATTTATATATTTGAAATTCATTGTAAGTAACAGTTGTTTTGGAATATTTAACATACAGTGCTTTTTTTACATTTTTTATTCATATGCTTTTGATATAGTTTACAGGAATAGCATATTTGTCATTGTCTTTGCTCTTGAATTTTCTGCAGGTTGAAATCATGCGTCCATGGAAGCGTGTATTGGAAACTCTTGAGAATACATTTTCCATGCTTATGCAGAAAGGCCTATTATTGTTAGAGGTGGCAACTCAGGAAATAGAGGGGTTGCTACATAACTGGAATGTCTTAAGAAAAAACTGTGGTCATGCTTGTGCAGCTGAGGAGGGTAAAGGAATCAGTTCTGAGACTGTTAAGATCGTTGAGTCCATTATTGTACTTTTACAGAAATTGGATGTTAAACTTAAATCACCAATAGGTATGTATAACAGATAATAGTGGTTTTACATTTAAAAAAAAAATTTACTTGGTAATTATACAGACAGGCTTAGCTCCATAAACAGATTTTTAAATAATTCAGTGTAATTGTTGTTATGCTTCAGTAAGGTGTGTAGCTCTATTTTCAAGATTAGGTATGTTCTATAATAATTTACCAGAATGTGAATGTTTATTTAAAATCTAATATATACAGTTTATTAATACATCTCAGGTGCATTCTTTTCTTCTTCCAAAGAAAGATTTCCAGACATTATAGTTAACTCCTTTCATTCATTCTATTCATTAAGTTAACCACAATCCTTCTCATTTCACACATTCGCACAGTGGTCACTGGTGGTGATCAGCTGTAAATTTGTGACGTCTGGATCAGAAGAAACTGCTTACAGTTTGAGCTAATAGAACTCCTATACTCAGTGAGCAAGTACTTTACTGAAGCCAGAGTGCTTCCTATTGATGGATGTCAGCTGAGCTTTCTCTCACTTAACCCCACCTTTTCTGTGCAGCACTGCCACATTCTGTTAATTTCCCTTCCCTGTAGAGTAAACAGACAAAATTGAAATTTTTATTTAAAATTAGAATTGGAAATTACCTTATGTATATGTAGAAAAATTCTACACTAATTTTTGGCATAATGTTAATAGTACTGCTGAACTGTTCAGAGCTGCAACATCACAAACTGTTTAAAAGTTTTTTTTCTGCTGGTATTTTCTCTGAGTGATTGAGGGCATCATGTGCAATGCTTAGTGCAACTGCCTAACTGCACAATGACAGTAGGTTTAAAACCCACCCCAGTCACAGGGTTAAATCAGGTCTGGAAGATGGATGAAAAAATAATCTGTATAAAATACTGAGGGCTGGCTGTGTGTCACTAAAAAACAAAAAAAAAAAAAAACACTTGCAAACCCATGGGCCTTTAGCCTTGATCTTGACCTAAATCGACCACTTATGCTGTGATACACATAACACAACCCATAAATTGGACATGCTGGTTACCTCAGCCGTGGAATTCGGCTTCAGGTCCATCTCACATCAGGCAGTAAGCGATATGTGGCTGTGCCCTACATGTCAAACAGCGATATGGTGCACACCGCTGTGTGGAATAGTTCAATGCTGCGACAGTGAGGCACATTTTATAGGCCAATTGTCATACACGACCAAAGATTTGGAGATGCTGGCTTTTGTGACATGTTTGTGGGTTTAGGGTCCATCGAGCAAGTGGTATGTCTATTAGAAAAACAGTTGTGGCATACATCGGATGGCTGTAACGGATATTGCAGCCATATTGCCAGAGTGATCTATGGTGCTTGTTAGAGGCACATGTACCACCTTTTTATGAGGACGGGTGGTCTGAGGGTTACTAGTTCTAAGAAAAATACTTTTTTTAAATCTTGTAATATATTTACACGTGATAAAATTTTATAGTATGGAAGAAAGTAGAAGTGAAATATACTTTAATTTTGCTGCAGACTTGACCAAACTGATTGATGATTTTAAGGAGTTTAGAGAGCAGTGGACTAGAGCGAAGGATGGTCAAAGCCGTGGAACTTTTGAGTGGATTGATGGAATATTAGTACAAGCTCTACAGTCAGGTGACTGGCTTCTCATGGATAATGTTAACTTCTGCAGGTCAGTAATGCTGTATTGTCTGAATTTAGCTATAAATTGCCGGTACATTTTCTAGCTTGAGCATCCATTAAATAATATTTGCCTGATTACAGCATACAAGTTTCTTTTTAAACTGGTTAACTATATTTTTTTTTTGTTTTTTCTTATGATCTGTCTTGTTCTAATCTGACCTCTAAATTTTCTTGTGTGCCTGAGCCAATTTTTGCTTTTGTCCATTTAAGAAATATGCTCAAAAGTATTGTGTATGTTTTATGTGAGATATTTGTTCACCTTGTGGTTCCGTCACTTTTTTTCAGTCTTGCATTCTTCAACATGCATATTTTTAAATATCCAATACTACTACTTGTATTAATGTCTTTATGATCATTTTTGTAACTCCACCTTCTTAGTCATTAGTATCGTTAATGTTAAATATGTTTGTTGACATTGCAGCTTAGGATTTAAGCTTGTTAAATGGATGACTCAATACATTATTACCATTGGTTTTCATGCAGAATGGTGCTATGCAGTATACTTTTTGCCAGTGTGTGCTTACAACAGCAACAAAAACATTTATGTATATAGCACATTTTCATACAAATGATGTAGCTCAAAGTGCTTTACAAGGTAAGGAATGAAAAATGTAAGAATAAGATTAGGCAATACTAAGTAACAAAGAATAAAGTAATGTCCGATGGCCAGGAGGACAGAAAAAAACAAAAAAAAAATAAACTCCAGGGGCTTGAGAAAAAAAACAAAATCTGCAGGGGTTCCAAGGCCATAAGACCACCTACACCCAACTGGGCATTCAACTTAACATAAATGATCTAGATCAGTCCTCATGATTATCAGGCTTCATGTGGAAGAAATTAGATGATTTGGCCTTCAATGCATCAATGTAGGGACTACATGGTGCCTTGATCAGTTGGTGGTGGCGCAGATTGGCACCAGAGAAAAAGGAAAAAGAACAGCAGAGAAAGTATGGGTTAGTACGGATTGTGGAGATATGCAGAGATATGATAAAAATGATAATTAAATGCATATACAGAATATCAGGGTTACACTTAAAAGAAGTGGTGAGGCAGCCTTCTGCTGTTATGCATCTGAAATCTGGAATAGCTTACCAATGGGTTTACAAACGATCAATAGTAGAGAATAAAACTCTCGGATTACTAGCATTGTTATTTATAATTTTAGAGAAATAGCGCCACCTCTCAAGATGGATTATGTTGTATTCTGTTATTTTAGCCTTCGATATCTCATAGTGGGCAATCAATTTAGTTTTTCTCCATTTATGCTCAGCTGTTCAGTATGTTTTTTTTTTTTTAAATCAGACACTCTTTGGGTCTTCCATGGTGTAGCAGTGCTGGAGGATTTTTTAACTGTCTTTTCAGGAGCTACTATTTCAGCGGCACCTCACACTCTAACATTAAAATTGACCTCATTATTTACATTGTCATTACTATTATAGTAAGCACTACAAACAGACTGGTTGTTTAAAATGTTTGTAAACTTTGAAGCTGCAGATGAATAAAAGAAGCGTTTTTTAACAATACGCTTCTCATTAATTTTATCTATCAGTATTTCTATATTAAATAGTAAGTGAAAATGGTCAGATAAACAGATATCCACAATCTGCCTAACATCAACTTTTAATCCTTTAGTAATCACTAAATGCAGAGTGTGCCCTTCCTTTGTTTGTTGGCTGGCTAAAGTGCTGGCTCAGAATTCATCTAGCCATGAGCTGCAGTTGTGCTGCCCTTTGATCATTTTAAAGCCTGTACGCCGCTCTCCTTTTTGCCACTTTGTGTCTCTTCTCGCGTTGTGCTCGCTTCTCTGTGATCATAAATATAAAATCGATCGAATTGTGTCCAAATTGTGTTTTCTTTGAAATTAAACTTGTCACTGCTTTAACTGTTGCGGGACCGCAGATTCTCATAGCGTATGTTTCATTATTGTGTAAATCTATGTTTTGTGCATTGAATGATGCGAATGCGAAAAGACTTTGTTTTCTGCTCTTTGCCTTTTATTTCTGACCTTGCTTTGTCCTGCTATTTTTTCAATTACACCTGGTCCTGATGATTAATTTCCTTTTGTTTGCAGTAATGCGATTTTTTTTTTTTTTTTTTAAATCGTCGACGTTTCATTTAAAACGTATTGTCCTTTATATGCACTGAGACACCTGTATGTGTGTGTGCTGCTACCCTTTACACTTTTTTTTTTTTTTTTTTTTGCTGGCCGCGCTCTGATATTGCTTGTAAGTAGGGCGTGTCTTGCAAGAATCTCATGTTCTGTATCCCCACGATCTTTCGTCTTGCGGGTCTTTTATTTGTCTTCCGTGATCTTAACATGAAGATCACGTATCATCTCCTAGTCATTCCCTGCCACAGGATTTTATATAGTAGAACCTCGGTTCACAACCATAATTCGTTCCAAAACTCTGGTCGTAAACCGATTTGGTCGTGAACCGAAGCAATTTACCCCATAGGATTGTATGTAAATACAGTAATCCCTCGCTATATCGCGCTTCGACTTTCACAGATTCACTCTATCGCGAATTTTAAATGTAAGCATATCTAAATATATATCACGGATTTTTCGCTGGTTCGCGGATTTCTGCGGACAATGGGTCTTTTAATTTATGCTACATGCTTCCTCAGTTTGTTTGCCCAGTTGATTAATATGCCTAGCATATTTAAAAGCACACGTATTGATTTTTTGATTGTTTGCTTTAATCTCCCACGCTCTCTCTCTGATGTTCTCTGCGCCTGACGGAGGAGATGTGAGCAGAGGGGCTGTTTGCACAGAGGCTGTTTGCTTAGAAGATAGACGCTCCTCTAAAAAATGCCGCTTTATTGCGGTGCTTCGGAACGTATTGATTTTTGATTGTTTGCTTTTCTTTGCGCGCACTCTCTGTCTCTCACTCTGAAATTCTCTGCTCCTGATGCGGGCACTCCTTTGAAGAAGAGATATATTTGCATTCTTTTAATTGTGAGAAAGAAGAAAGAAGATCTCTGTCTTGTCATGGAGCACAGTTTAAACTTTTGACTAAAGGGTGTTATTTCATGTCTAGAGGGCTCTAATAATGTTAACAGTGTGGGAGAGTTTATAAGGGCTTAAAATATATAAAAATAACCATACAAACATATGGTTTCTACTTCGCGGATTTTCATCTATCGCGGGGGGTTCTGGAACGCTACCCCCGCGATCGAGGAGGGATTACTGTACAATTAATCCGTTCCAGACCATACGAACTGTATGTAAATATATATATTTTTTAAGCTTTTAAGCACAAATATAGTTAATTAAACCATAGAATGCACAGCGTAATAGTAAACTAAATGAATAACACTGAGAAAACCTTGAACAACAGAGAAAACTAACACTACAATAGTTCGCACTATAGCGCTACCAACCACTGGCTAAAAGCACTTTTTTAATGAGTTTTAAGCACAGGGAAAAAATGAACATTTGAAAAAATCCGTAATTTAATAAACCACCAAGAAAAATAATATTGCAACAATGCACGCTACGAACCAATCGCTGGAAGCAGAAGTGAAAACAAAATCAAGCCCAGTGCATTCTTTAACTGCCTTCCTACCTTAATGCATCCAGCTCTCTCTCACGCTGCCTCTGTGTGTGTGTCTGCGCGCTGCCTGTGTGTGTGTGTGTGTCTGCGCGCTGCCTGTGTGTGTGTGTGTGT
>JANRMT010062791.1:46883392-46928176 GCA_026402145.1 Polypterus bichir lapradei | reverse complement strand
CTGTGTGTGTGTGTGTGTCTGCGCGCTGCCTGTGTGTGTGTGTGTGTGTCTGCGTGATGCCTCTGTGTGTGTGTGTGTGTGTGCGTGTCTGCACGCTGCCTCTGTGTGTGTGTGTGTGTGTGTGTGTGTGTGTGTGTGTGTGTGTGTGTGTGTGTGTGTGTGTCTGCGCGCTGCCTCTGTGTGTGTGTGCCTCTGTGTGTATGCATGCGTGCCTCTCTCGCGCTGCCTGTGTGTGTGTGTGTGTGCGCGCTCTCTCGCTCTCTCTCTTGCTCGCAGCACAGGAAATGCACAGGGAGAGACTGAACATGTACAAACCGAAAGGGAAACTGGCTTGTTCGTATACCGAGTGTGTGGTCGTGAACTGAGGCAAAAGTTTGACGAACTTTTTGGTCGTAAACAGAGTTGTACGTGTACTGAGACGTTCGTGAACCAAGGTTCCACTATATATATGTGTAGTGAGTATTTCTATTTGCACAAATATTTGTGTTTACATTTTGTTTCCCATGTATGCATTTAAAAAAATTATATAAAAGTGTCTTGTTATCAACAAAAGCCAAGTCACTAGGAAAAGAAGAATAACAAAAAAGGAATTGATCTATTGCAGGCATGTTTTCCTCCTGTAATATTGTGTACAGTGTAAGAAGCTCCAGTAACATAATATTATTATTGCTTATTATTTGACTGATTTCTTTATTCAAGGCGACTTACAACATTTGAGATGCAACTGGTTGCATTTCTTGTGTTTTTTTCTAATTGGAGCACAGGCAGATGAAGTGACTTGCTCGTCGTCACACAGTGTCAGTAACTGAATTAAACCCACAGCTTCAGTGTTTGAAGACCAAAGCCTTAATCACTACAACACACTGCCTGCCAGTTGCATCACACCTAGGTGAAAAAAAAAGAAACCAAAAAACCTGCTAGTGGATTGTTATTCTGTATCAGAAGTATTATCTAACTCACGCAAACCCATTGTCTTAAGAAATTCCGTGGGTGAAGCTGGGTAAAGCAGCTAATCAATTAAATAAAATAGAATTAAGTAAAACATTTGTATGAAATTATTTGCATCTTTATAGGGTTACACTTAGGGAAAATATTTTACTTTTAAGGGGGTCACTGTAGCATAGTGGCAGTACTGCTGCCTGACAGTACAGAAACTGGGGTTTGTGGCCCATGTGTTCCATACGTAGAGTTTGCATGTTTTACCCATATCTGCGTGGATTTCCTCTGGGTGCTCTGGTTTTCTGCCACAGTCCAAAGGCATGCAGGTTAGGTTTAGTAGCACTACAAAATTGGCCTTAATGTATGCGTGTGCACGTTTGTGCCCAGCGATGGACAGGTGTTCTGTCCACCTGGTGTTGCTGCGTTGTACCTTATAATTGCTGGGATAGATTACAGCTGCCTTATTAAACTGCCCTGGGTAAGTGGGTTTGGAAGATGAAAACATGGATGAATTTTACTTTTACCGTTACTACAAAGTTGACACATGCATTCTGTTTACAAGCTGCCTTTTAATAAATCATTGATGCAGTTTTCCCCTGTACTGAATTGCTGTCATGGCAATATATGGAAATGTAACTTTTTTTGCTGTATTGTGAAATGTTTTTATGTAGGGAATTTCAGACTTTAACTTAAGTTTTGCAAAGGTAAGTGAATAGGGTTGGGTTAATTGGAAATTCTAAATTAATCTTGTGTTTGTGTGTGCGTGTGTGAGTGTGCCCTGCAGTAGACTACTGCCTCAGTCAGAGTGAGAGTCTTCATTGTGCTTGATGCAGCTAGGATAGGCTTTGTACCTCAGTAAACTAGATAACATGGACTTGATGAATGATCTGTCCTCATCAAAACTTGTTCTTTTCTAGCCCTTCTGTATTGGACCGTTTGAATGCACTTCTGGAGCCAGGTGGTACTCTAACTATTAGTGAAAGAGGGGTCATTGATGGAAGAACCCCGAGTATTGTGCCTCACCCTGATTTCAGGTACACTAGCTTAATTGTAATACTTTTATGTTTTCCTCTATCGATCACTTCATTTTCATTTCACTTCTGCTTACACAAAACTACTTGCATATTTTCTTTGACATCTCCAAATCATGTGTTATATTTTTATAATTATAAATATTCCTCATGATCCTTGGCCAGGAAACTACAAATTTTATACTTGTTACTCAATTTTTCAATGGCTATATAATAAATCAACTTTTATTTTTTACAATTGTAATGAGAAAGTTTATCAAAGCAGACTAAAAAGCATGTAGTATGTGATGTACCACATATTGTTGGAAATATTTTTACCAGATTATTTAAAAAGAATGTGCTGTTACAATTTTTAAAGTGTTCCAGTATAAAGATTACCAAGCAGGGTAAACACCTGGGATTTGACAAACTGCTCACCCATTCTGGGGTTCGTCAGGGGTGTGTTCTTGCTCCTACTCTGTTCAGTGCTTGTATGCACTGGCTGTTGGACAGGGTCATGGGGTCCAGTGGCTGTGGGACATCTGTAGGTGAAGAAAGATTCATGGATCTTGACTTTGCTGACAATGCTGTGATCTTTGCGGAGTCTCTGATCGTGGTGGTCGAGAGACTGAGTGAGGAGTCTGAGTGTCTGGGCTTACAAGTGTCGTGGATAAAAAACAAAATCCAGGCCTTTAATGACCTCTTGGGGCACAGCCATTAGCAGTGTGTGTGTTTACGGAGAGAGTTCTGACCTTGTTGAGGGGTTTACTTACCTTGGCAGTGACATTCTTGTCTCTGGTGACTCTTCTATGAAGTCATTAGACAGATTGGGAGAGCATGGGGGTTCATGAGGTCGCTGGAAAGGGGTGTGTGGCTCTCCCAATATCTATGCAAAAGGACGAAGGTCCAAGTCTTTAGAGTCATGGTGCTTCCTGTCTTGCTATATGGTTGCGAGACATGGACGCTATCCAGTGACCTGAAGTGAAGACTGGACTCCTTTGGTACTGTGTCTCTCCGGAAAATCCATGGGTACCGTTTGTTTGACTTTGTGTAGAATGAGCGGTTGCTCATGGAATCCTGAATGAGGCACATTACCTGCATTGTGAGGGAGTGTCAGTTACGGCACTAAAGCCATGTGGTGCGTTTCCCGAGGGTCATCCGGCTCGTAAGATCCTCATTGTTGGGGACCCAAGTGGCTGGATCAGGCCAAGGGGTTGCCCACATAGCACCTGGCTGCGGCAGATAGAGGGTCATTTCCAGAGGGTGGGACTGGACCGTGTGTCTGCCTGGGGGGTTGTAAACCAGGATCCCGAGTTGTTTTGTCGTGTAGTGGGTGCGGCTACGCACCTTACCAGACCAGTGCATGCTCCCCGACTTGACTAGCAGTAGTTGAATGAACAAAGGATTTATTCATTTTTGACATTTTTCTGATGTGAAAATCAGTACTTGTAAAATGTATTCTAAATTATGTAAAGTATGATTAACCAAAAGCATCCAAGAATTAGACAAACATAAAAATTGCAAATTTTTTTCCCCCCATTTTGGTAATGTGGTACTGAATCTTGATAGGAGTATTACAGACTGCCAAAGAGAGATTTTTGGGATCTCTTAGTATCGATCAAGTATTAAATTTAATCCTTAATTCATTTTGGTTGCTGGATGTTAATTTGTGATTTGGATATGAAGCAGATCTAACTTATAAGCATTCAATAGTATTGTATTTAATAATAAACAAAAACCTTTGAACTATTTGAAATGACTTTTTTTGTTTTTATGTTTTAGGCTTTTCTTAGCAATGGACCCAGTTCATGGTGAAATCTCTCGTGCCATGCGCAATCGTGGTGTGGAAATTTATGTCCATGGTGAAAGTGAAGTATTTTCTGTGGATTCTTTGGATTTCAGGACATTGCTTCAGGCACAGGGCATTACTGGTGACAGTATTTGCACCTGTTTACTTTCTATATACACTGAGATCAAAGAAACTATTTTAGGTAATTTAAGTACATTTTTTGATGTAACTGGATGATAGACTTAACATTTTTTTTTTCCTTTTTGACCTAATTGGAAAATGTTTTCCGCCAGTTACCAGCCAAAGAATATAAACATGTCTAACTAGTGAGTCTACTATATAACACTAGATGACTTGCCATCATAAATTTATGGGATTAAAACAAAAAAAGTAAAGTTAATGAACTCCTGTTCCAGGATTGTTGTATCAAAAACATCAAAAATGATAAATACTTCAAAGATTGGCACAACACATTTTGTGAAAGCAGCTGAAAGAGTACACTATTGATCTAGAAGAATAAAATGTAATTTTGTGCGTGTTTTTTTTTTTTTTTAAATTGTAGCATTTTACAGAATATCACTTATTGTTATTTCTATAGGCTGTCCAGTCAGTTCAGTTTCTGCACTTCTTCATGCTGCTACTCTTTTGGTTAATCATCTTCAACGGGGGTCATCTTTGTATTTTGCACTTCAGCAAGCCTGTTGGGAAGTCTTTGTGCTTTCTCAGTGTTATTCATCTAATCAAAAGGTGACTTGTTTTTGTTTTTCCCAATTGAAATTTAGTTTTATTAATTTTGGAAAGCAGTATAATTACCTATTTGATTGAAGAGTGTAAACAACTGATCATCAACTTTCTTAATGTTTCTGTTTAGTATGAACATACTGTAAATGTTTTTTGTTGGTACAATTCAAGTCTTAGCATGTAATACAAAAAGCCAGAGTTAATTCTGTGGATGATTAATAGTGGACAGTCCATTGTTGACATGGATGGATTTGCTGCATCAGGAAGAAGTGCTTTAGTCTGAGTCTCAAAAATCAACCTTTGCCAATTTATCAGACAACTGATTACTTCCTTTGAGAATGATTGCTTTTGTCATTTTCTTTACTGTCTCTTTGTAAAGATATTGCTCATTAACTTTTTATATTTTTCATGCAAGTTAGTTTTAGCATACCTTCACAATGATCAATAATTGGAAAAGCAGATACTGTTGGTATATAGTGTAATATCTTATATGCTTTTGTCTTCATTTAGTAGGGCAATGATATTAAAAGTACATTGAGCAGCTGCTGGCCCCTTTTGGTTCCAACCTGTGTCACTTAGATTAGTGGATTTCCTAGTGTATGATTGTTTTCATTCATTCAAATCTACTTTATGTCCACATCAGGTTATGTTTTATAGTGGCAGAATCATACATTTCTAGCACCATGATAACTATGGTATGTAAAGAAGCTTTTGTTTCTCATCAAGTATTTTACTTCCAGCAAGTGCAAGAGATTGTGGAAAAACATCTCACATCCCTGAAATCCAGCAAAACTTGGGAATGGAAATTGCTATCACCAGGACTTTGGCCGGATCCAGTACCTTCTGCTCTCCAGTCAACTGAAGATTCCTGCCTTTCCACCATCATCAGAGATGGGCAAGTGCTTACCTATTGCCTGAATATGTTAAGTTTGAGTACTAACAGGTGAGTAATAAGTAATAAGTTCCATTGCCGTCGTATCAAAACTCCATCTTATGAGTTGAACCTTTTTGTGATATTATGTTTGTATATCATTATGTAAATTGGAAAAATTCAAAAATGTTGCTGCTTCATGAAACCAGTGTTTAATTTCTTATTTATGTAGCCAATGCCAATCTCTATTGCAAGAATATTGACCTTTGTTTACACTCTAATTAACAGTAACTTGATTTTTTTCATATTTGATTTTTTTCTTCTCTCACTGTTCAACTTAATTTTTGTATTGAACTTTGCTTAATTGCAAGAGTCTACAGACATCTATCCTGAATGTTGTCTGCTCACCTATATACTGTATAAGTAATGCAAATTTCATTCACTCATTCATCAACAAAAACACAATTGCATTTAGCTAAAAAACTGAACTTTGGTAAGGTGGTACATCTATGCCAGTAGATATCCATTAAGAAAGAATATGTCAGTATATCAATATTTAAAGATAGACCCCCAACAGAAGAACTAAATACCCAAAATCTTAAAAATGCCTTAAAAAAAAGCAACGTGAAACATGCAAAGTTTGGTGAAGCTAAAAGATAATCTTTTTTGTTAGTGCTTGCTGGGCACTGTGTCTATAAACAGAGTCAGTTTTGCTCAATTGTTCCAGTAAGAAAGATATTTAATAAATGCAAACCCTTATCCCCTTCATCTTATCTGCAACCTTTGCAAATACCAGTGTGGGAAGTACAATTCCCATCAACGCTCACAAAGTTTAAATAAGAGCACTGATAAAAGTACTGTTGCATCAAAAGTAGCAACTGCTCCATTTTTTTCCTTAATCATTTTGGAATAACACTTTATTTGTCTCACTGGATTATAGCGTTTATTTTTGAGTGTTTCTCAACTTTTCTGGCCTTGGGATCCAGTTTTATCTTTTAACAGCAAAATGAGTAGCATGTTAGTCTTTTGTTTTCCTGATAAACAACATATGAACATTGGATACATTTGTGGCTTCTTTAAAGATTTCTACTGTGTTTATTAGTTGTTGCTATGTTTCATACAGTATAGGATTTGATAAGAAACGAGTACCGCAAGTACTGCATTATTAAAATGGTAATACATACAGGTATTTATAATTGCGCTTAAAGAATTCTGAATGTATAGCTGATAGACTGAAGAAAAAACTATAAATATAGTAAATGTTTACTTAAACAGTAAAAAAAAGCTTTAGTGCAAGTAATTTTTAAAAATTATTAAAACCTTTAAGTGTAGGTATATTTACATTTAAGCAATGTACCAAAAACAATTAATTGATTGTGTGCGTGTACACATATTTATTTATTTAAATACCCACTTCATTAACCCCCACACCCCCAAAATTCACCTACCCTTCCCTCCTTATTTGCTATATATTGCTTTGGATTCCTGTATGACTAATCATTTTCTTCTTATGATGAGATGACGACTTCTGATAGGAGTAATAATAAATAATAAAACTATTTTAACATACCCAATTCATTTTTTCCATTTGTGGATTTCCAGTTACAAATAAGTAAACCATATCACACACCTTTGCCTCCATATATATATGTGTATATATATATATATATATATATATATATGTGTGTATGTATATATGTAAGATTAATATTAGTATTAAGATTTCCACAGGCAGTGCAGCTGTCTAGAGTTGGGATTTAAGAGTTGTTTCCTAAAATCTCCCTCCCTCTCTCTCTCTCTCTCTTTCTTCAGATGTCGACCTTTAATATTGTCTGATTTGCAACAAGTACTTCAGTCAAGGTCTTTAGACAACTTAACATTCATTTCCACCAACTTGGAAGAAAATTTTAATGAGATGATGTGCTTGATCAGTCCTGCTGTGTGGCTTGTAACTGAAAGGGCATCACATGAAGACTGGGTTCTCCGGGCTATTTGGCTGAATCACTTATCCAAGTGCTATAAACACGTAAAAGGTTTCTACTTTTCTAAAATTGGGCATTATGTTAAAAAGTGTTCTTATTAGTAATATGATAGGAATAGGTAATAAGAGAGTGTAAATCATACATTCTGTTTGTTCATTTAGAGATTTAATTTTGTAAAAACTAGCTGCATCCTTAAAGGAAAACATTAATTGGTTTGATCAGAGCTATTGAGTTTTCAAAGTAATGTATAGTCTTTAAAAAGGACAAGTTATTTAAGATATAGTTTAAATAGCATTTTACAATCCTAGGCTTGGAAACAGTCTACTGTCTTCTGTTTTTTATTGCTAAAATTAATTTTTAAGACATGTACTATTAATCGCATACTTGTATGTAAATCTTAATGCCTGATGTGTTTTTTTTGGTTAAGAACTGTTGAAGTGAACATAACTGCTCATCCTGACTAGATGAATATGGCAATTGATGCATAATCTGTTCTGCATTCAAGATTAGATTCTAGATTTCAAAGACTTTCATATAGGGGGAGGAAGGTTAAAAACATATTTTTTGCAGTTCTATAGTATTCATTCTTGGCAAAAATAAATCAACACAGTGCCTCATGGATTAGGTGACTGACCACCCATACCATAAATTCTTATTCTGTAAACCCACCCAATCCAAGTTTACAGCTGTAGTTGACTTAAACCTCCTACTTACTCCTGACACACAATGCTGAAGGTGCACACCAACCCTGAACATTATCATTGCTCAGAAAATTTAATGTAAATGTACTTACTTGCACTTGTCAGATTAATTAGATTAGATTTGATAAATTAATTATATGGGGAAATTTAGATACATACAGAAGCAGAAATGTAAAAAAGGAAGAATACATATTCACAGGACAAATAATACAGCCAATCCATCCATCAATCAAATGATAAATAAATAAGAATAAATAAATACATACATACATAACTGTATATTTTGCAGATATTTCAGAATGAATTTGAAGAGTGCCCTGAGAGGAAGCTTTGAATTGCCTGATAAGGAATGGGCAGAAAAGACCTCCAGAAGCGGTTCTTAGCACACTGTGATTGAGTGAGCCTTTGGCTAAAAGTGTTCCTAGATAGTGACTCTTGGAGGGGATTTTTCATGATGGCATCCAGTTTTGCCACCAGCATCTTTCCTACAACAGCTTCCAGCATGTTCAGGGTTCACCCAGTGATAGAGCAGGCTTTCCTGATAAATTTGTTCAGGCATTGTACTAGTTTTGAAATTAGGTTGCGTTCCCAGGAGACTACAAGGTAGAACAACATACTGGCTACTGTGGGCTGTTAGAAGTTTTCTAGCAGCTTACTACAGGCATCAAAAGATCTGAGTGTTAAACACCTTTAAGTGTTACTTTTTGTCTTTCAATGATATCATGGGAAAATTTGTTTTTGGTTTATCTAAATTTAATTATGTATTTATTTGTTGCTGTAGATATTGTTCATTTTCACTTGGATGCTGGTTCCAAAGCCCTAAGATCAGTTTTTTCTACTAAGCTGAGTGGAATAATATGGAAGTACATTAAAGAAATGCAGCACCAAACATCCGGTGAGTGTATTCTTTTATGAATACCTTTCAAAAGTAAAATCTAAGTTGCTGTGTTAACTATCTATTTAATTTGTGAAATTTACATATAACATTTATCAGAATTTCACATATCTGTAACATTAACACTTGTAAGTCCTAATTTATTTGTAGGGGACAATGAAAACTGCATCTATCCTGCTTTTGTTATTGTCTAAAAATGTTTGGTGAGCAAATGTCTACTGTTTTCATAGTATTTTATGCTAAAGATCAATTCAAGAGATATTTGCAACTGTACATAAATAGGGTAAGTATTTATCAACAAAAATCAACTTTTAGGGTTTACAAAAGCTGCTCAAAGCATATTTTCTGGAACTGTTCATATCTGTAGTTTTACCCTGGCTGGCAAAAATTGCTATTAATAAGATGTTGTCATGCTTTCTTTATCTTGGAGAGTAGCTTATACTGGCTCTGAGTCTGTCTTATTTGTCAGCATTTTTCAAATATCCACAGGTCTTGGATCCTAACACATTTTTCGAAGTGCTGAAATGTGCTGATGTTATATTCTGTGAAACGAATCATGAACAGAGAACTGCTTTTATGGTGGTGTTGGGTTAAAAGAAAAAAACCCAAATCTTAAAGTATTTGAAGGGAAGAAGTAAATACAGCAGCTTAGACAAGTTATGAGTATAAACAGCTAGTTCCTTTAAACTTCAATTTTTAATAAAAGAAGATTTAAGCAGGTCACTATTAATTTTAGAAATGAGGGTAAAGCAATGGAAGTCCTGTTTGATGTTAAACTATCAGGATGCTTGCTTCAATGAGGCCTCCCACCAAGAGGCCTATATATGTGGATGTTGCCAGTTAATCCAGTACTGTGAGCTCATGGTCAGTGAACTTGAAGAGTAGGAAGAGAACATAGATAGCATGTATTATAGTAGAGAATTTGCTGATCTTGCCCATGTGTCTTTTATAGAGAGAACATTTATTTATATAGCACGTTTTCATACAAAATGATGTAGCTCAGGATGAAAAAAAATAAAATTTGGCAATACTAATTAACATAGAATAAAAGTAAGGTCCAATGGCTGGAAAAAGAACAGAAAAGAAAGCAGGGGTTAGTACAGATTTTGGAGCCATGAAAAGAAATTCTAATTAAATGCATATACAGAATATCAGGGTTAAACTAAAATGATGCTATGAGAAAGCCATGTTAAAATATTGTGTTCTTAGCAGTTTTTCTAAAGTGCTCCACCGTATTAGCCTGGCGAATTTCTATCAGTAAGCTATTTCAGATTTTAGGTGAATAACAGCAGAAGGCTCCCTCACCACTTCTTTTAAGTTTAGCTCTTGGAATTATAAGCAGACACTCGTTTGAAGATCTAAGGCTACATTTATATGTGAAAGGCATTCCGAATTATATAGCATGGAGCGAGATTATTTAAGACTTTGTAAACCATAAGCAGTACTTTAAAGTCAATTCTTAATGGCACAGGTAACCAATATAGTGACATCAGAACCGGAGAGATGTGCTCAGATTTTCTTTTCCTAGTTAAGATTCTGGCAGCTGTACTAGTTGCAATCGATTGATGTCGTTTTTGGGTAGTCCTGAGAGGAGTGCGTTACAATAATCTAGCCGACTGAAAACAAAAATGTGAACTAATTTTTCATCATCTTGAAAAGTTATAAGGTATCTAACTTTTGCTGTATTTCTTAAGTGAAAAAATGCTGTCCTAGTAGTTTGATTAATATGTGATTTAAAATTTAAAAAAGTGTCACAGGAGGAGACTCTAGACTACTAATATAGATGGGTTAATATCCGACATAAGCTCAAGGTAAGAGGTAAACACTGTCTAGGGGCATCAGCCCCAAGTTGTGGGTGTACAAACTGTTTGTTTATAGGACCTTACAGGGCTAGATGGAAATTCTGAAAACTCTGAGGTGATAGGCATGAATGAGGAACCCCAATAGGTTACTTCAAAGCCTTAAAAAAGTAAGTAGTGATGATGGAGGATTGAGACTCAGGTTTGCTCCAGGAACAGAAGAGAGAGTCTGTGTGTATGTTTATGTATACGATCCTGATAAAAAAATATGTAAATAACAAATAGGTTAAGTTTGCAAATGATGCTAAACCAGAATTTAGAACTGAGTAAATTTGCTTATATTAAACCAGCTGCATGTGGTCTTGGGCGGGGGAGGACAACCCAAACACTCGCTAGTAGTTTTACTATATTTGTGAACTTGGAGAGGCATCAATTAACTCTTAAGAGCAGAGCAGAGCTGAGGACATGGACCCACCTGTACTTTCTGCCCCACTGGCTTTTGCAAGAAGACACTGGCAATGCCACTTCTTAGCCGTATCACTGACATGCAAGTTCTATATGTTTGTTTAAGGAAAGTACCTCTAGATAGACAATGTTTTTAGTGAAAATTTTAAGCCTTGCCCTCCGTTGCTGAGATGTTTCACTTGCATGTTGTTGAACTACAGTGTTTGTTTCAACGTTGTCTCTCTTCATCTTTGTCATTAGCACGATGTTGTTGTTGTGCAGTGGCGTTTGCTGCACACAGGTCTTTCATAGTGAGAAGTAAGGTACTTGCATTCTCCATCTAGTGGCTGTGGTTGAACTTGAGCGCAGTGGGCTGCTCCTTACCTATAAACACACAAACTCACACAGGTCTTACAGGTCTTTTCTAAAGCAAAATTATAATTGTACACAGTGGAAGAAGAGTTGAGTTTGTCCAGTCTGCAGTAGTCCAGAGCCACTATTTCAAGACCCTAATTTTGTCCTTTAAGGAATGTCCTTATTGCTACTTACCCTGTCAAACCTACAGCACAAAGTCCTCTTCACAGTAGAAACTGAGACTTGCTTTTTTTGGGCCCTGTTAAGCTGCACTTGAAGCTGTTGTGCTGTGAGGAAATACCACATACAGTTTTGTTTTTCATATTACAAAACAGACATAGCAGTACTAGAAATATTCTTCAGAACAATGTCTAGGCTGATTCCAGAACTGCAAAGTATGAGCTAAGAGGAAGAATTAATACTAGAATTATCAAAGCCTATGAGAAAACTCGTAAATGCGGCCCACCTTAAATCACTTTGCACCTGTCCGTCAGCGTCTTTTGTCCTGTAAATGTGCCAATCCCCCCACCGCTGCAGAACGTGCACAAAGTTCTTCCAGCTCTTGTCTTTACATTACAAACACATTGTTTAAACAGAAACGTTTTTCATATTTTAGTAATAAATGACAAAATGTAGGCATAAACTATACAATGTGTGAAGCCTGAAGTCCAAAGATCAAATAAACACTTTCACAAAAGGTCCATGGACAATACAACAGCTTCCGTGGTAGTGGTAAGAATTGCTGACTTGTAATCAAGAGTCTCCGGTTCGATCCTGACTGTCCTCCTATATTTACCGTTTTCAGTAGTGAGCTGCTCTTATTTTTAATATTATATAATAAACATATACATTTGGTTTGCATCTATAACAGCCAGTGTACATTTATAGTACTTGTAAAAGTTAGCCTTTTTTTTTCTCACTTTTATTGTCTCAGTCACGATCACGATACATACTACCCCACCCCACCCCAGGGATCTGACACTGTTACTTTTTATCTGAAACTGGGAATAACTGTAGATGTGAGTGGTGTTTTGAGCCAATGGAACTGGACATTCCCTGATATGGATGGATAAAAGCTGACACCCAGACGCTGGTGAATCTTCCGTCTTCGTATCTCACTGTCACTTGATTTTTTTTTTTTTATTCAGTTTTGAGTGTTCCTGCTCACGCTGAATTAGTATGCACCTTATGGTCTTTGATGTCAATCTCACACAGACATAAAAAAATCAGACATAGGTATACGAGGTGTGGCAGAAAAGTAATGAGACTGGCAACACTGCAAGCGATCTGGCAACGCTGCGCTGTTGTCCTTGATTGAGCACTTGTATCAGTACCCTCCCACAGCTCAGTGCGAGTTTCAACTCCTTCCGTTAACTACGTGATTTTTGTGACTGCTATTAGCGAAGTTGTGTTTTTGGTTGTGCGTCACGCAAAATGGAACAGCGGAATTTGGAGCAACGTTGTGCCATTAAATTTTGTGATAAGCTTGGAGAATCGGCAAGTGTGACATTTGAAAAGTTAAAACAAGCCTATGGGGAACATTCTTTATCCCGAGCTCAAGTTTTTCGCTGGCACAAATCATTTTTGGAAGGCAGAAAACACGTTGAAGATGAACATCGTTCAGGGAGGCCTTCAACTTCGAAAACCAATGAAAACATCGAACGTGTGAACGCTCTTGTGAGATCATACCGTCGTTTAACATTAAGAATGTTGAGTGAACAATTAAATTTGAACAGATTTACCGTTCATCAAATTTTGACTGAACATTTGCACATGCGAAAGGTCTGTGCCAAAATGGTGCCGAAAAACCTCACAATTGAGCAGAAGGACAATCGAAAAAACAAGTGTCTTGATCTTCTTGACAAAATTGCTAATGAGCAAGATTTCTTTAGTCGTGTGATCACAGGTGATGAATTATGGATTTTTGAATACGATCCTGAGACCAAGAGGCAAAGTCAGGAGTGGCACACTGCAAACTCTCCTCGACCAAAGAAAGCTCGAATGAGCAAATCGAAGATCAAATCAATGCTGATTTGTTTTTTTGACAAAAGGGGAATCGTCCACAAAGAATTTGTTCCTCCAGGACAAACTGTCAACCAAGTTTTTTATAAAGATGTCCTTGAAAGGCTCAGAAAAAGGGTCATTCGCGTGAGACCAGACATTGGAGACAAATGGATGCTCCATCATGACAACGCCCCATGTCACACTGCCCTCTCCATAACAGAATTTTTGACCTCAAAAGGCATTCCTGTGGTTCCCCAGCCCCCTTATTCACCTGACCTCAGTCCGTGTGACTTTTTCCTTTTTCCTAAACTGAAAAATGTCCTCAAAGGACGTCATTTTGGGACTTTAGAAAACATCCAGAAGAGTGTAACGGACATGCTGAAGACCATACCAGTTGAAGACTTCCAGCGCTGCTACCAACAGTGGGAACAATGTCTCCATCAGCGTGTAGCTGCCCAAGGGAACTACTTTGAAGGGGATAACATTGATGTTTGAAAAAAATAAAAACTTTGGTAAATAAAAAATCAGTCTCATTAATTTTCTGCCACACCTCGTATATGATATTTGGAATTATTCATTTTATGACCTGTATAGTACATTTCGGAAAACATTGTGGCACGGATGCAATATTATTCATATTCATTCGCGTAACATCTTGCAGTTGTAATCAGTAACTGAGTGTTTGTTTTTTTTTTTTTTTCCCCTCCAATCTTGCCAGTCTCCACATGTTTCTGTATGGTGCTGTTTCTTTTGTACTCCAGGACATGCAGAGGAAAGAATAATACAGAGAGGTCAGTTCAGCGCTGTATGCAATCATCAATTTTAAATGTTAACAGTTCACACACACGCAAGGACTGTCCTTCCTACATTTACAACATAACTTTTACAAGTACTATAAATGTGCATCGGCTGTTACAGACGCAAACCAAATGTATGTGTTTATTGTATAATATTAACAATAAGAGCAGCTCACTACTGAAAACAGTAAATATAGTAGGCAGTCAGGATCGAACAGGGGACTCTTGATTACAAGTCAGCAATTCTTACCACTATGCCACGGAAGCTGTTGTATCGTCCTTGATCCTTTTGTGAAAGTGTTTATTTGATCTTTGGACTTTAGGCTTCACACATTATATAGTTTATGCCTACATTTTGTCACTTATTACTAAAATATGAAAAACATTTCTGTTTTAACAATGTGTTTACACAGATTATTATAAAAATGGAACACACATGAAATGCATGCGTTCCAAATAACGATCTATTATTTCTACTCTAAAACTCCAGCACTTCACGCCCAGATAATCAATGCATGTACTCGGAGAACTTTGTACACGTACTGCGGCGGTGGGGGGGATGGAATAACAGGCTACTTGCAGCTTGTCTTTATTGGCACACTAGCAAAATACCCGCGCTTCGCAGCGGCGAAGTACTGCCTTAAAATTTTTATTAAGAAGACAATTTAACCTTTTTAAACTGAGGGAAAATATGCCAATAATTATTTGTTAAGGATCTCTTTGTATACCATGTTGTCAGTTCGGCCCGGTTGTAACATGACCAAGCTGTGCGCTGAGCTTACTCTTGAGCATGTAACTTACAGTTGGCCATGTGAACAGTAATCT
The DNA here is from genome assembly GCA_026402145.1 of Polypterus bichir lapradei. Taxonomy (NCBI): domain Eukaryota; kingdom Metazoa; phylum Chordata; class Cladistia; order Polypteriformes; family Polypteridae; genus Polypterus; species Polypterus bichir. The sequence goes on along the minus strand of JANRMT010062791.1, from coordinate 46,913,025 downwards.
TGTCTCAAATCTCACAGCTTGGATTGCTGCTGTCATAATCGGTTTGAGTTTCATGGTTTGTTTCAATTACGACAGTATTTGCAGGATTTGTTGTGTTGAAGTGACATTCTGCATCTGTCAAGCGTTGTAAGCACACAACCGGTTTCATCGATAAAATCACATCCAGCTTTTGAGAGTTTAAACATTCATAAACATCAAAGTGTCCACTACTGAAATCGTCACCTGTGAATCTAAGATGTTTGAGGCATTGGCGGTTGTCAAAAGGTGTAAAATATTTGGCCATTTCAGTACACTTGAAAGCGACAACCGAACAATTCAGCGGCAGCCATCAACTCACATGCAGAACTATAGGGTGAAGGGCTTAAGCATTTCACTCTTATAGTGCTCCTGTGTAGTATAATTATCTCCTGTACCGTCATCAGTCCACACCTTGAACTTGTCCCAGTCATTCAATACATAACACACAATGTTCCTCCGGATATCAAGAGTGAGCCTGATATGGCCGTGCAATATGTAACAAAGAGAATGGAAAAGGTAGGTGCCATCTCCGGGCATGGAAACCACTCAGTAAGTGACAGTTCTTTGATCGATAGTGATCACCTCGATAGACATGGTAATGGGGGTTGGAATGATAAAGGAAATGGGTACCTGAGCAATGTAAAGTAAGTCCAAAATACCAACACAATAACTATAATAGTAATAAATGAACAATAAAACAGTGGAGAAGCCGTGGATTAAACAAAAAGGCTGTAGTTATCAGTAGGGAGACGTGAATCCCATGGCGAAGCAAGGAAGGGAATGTAGAGACCAGAGCGACAGACGGTCTTATATAGGCAGGCAGCCAACAACGTGGGAGGCGTTGGGATGGGGGACCCAACGCCACCTCACACGGTGACCGAGCTGCAGGCTATGGACGTATATATGTACATAAGTAGGATTCAGTTAGCGTTGGGAACCCGTGTACCAAATTTCTTGAAGATGGGCCCATAAGTAACAAAGACTGTTGAAAAGTTCAATATGGCAGCCGACAGTGGCATCATACCACCGAAATAAGTACGTACATTGGTTTCGGTTAGTAAAGGGAAGCCGCCTATAAAATTTCGAGAAGATCGGGCCATAAATAAGAAAGTTCAACATGGCGGACGTTGTTGACCGTTATGATCATTACGCGTAGAATTACGAAATGAAACCTGCTTAACTTTTGTAAGTAAGCTGTAAGGAATGAGCCTGCCAAATTTCAGCCTTCTACCTACATGGGAAGTTGGAGAATTTGTGACGTTTGGAAAATTCAATATGGCGGCCGACAGTGGCGTCATACCACCGAAATAAGTAAGTACATCGGTTTCAGTTAGCGCAGGGAAGCCGCCTACCAAATTTCGTGAAGATGGGGCCATAAATAAGAAAGTTCAACATGGCGGACGTTGTCGACCGTTATCGACCATTATGACCGTTACATGTAGAATTTCGAAATGAAACCTGCTTAACTTTTGTAAGTAAGCTGTAAGGAATAAGCCTGCCAAATTTCAGCCTTCTACCTACACGGGAAGTTGGAGAATTAGTGAGTGAGTGAGTGAGTGAGTCAGTGAGGGCTTTGCCTTTTATTAGTATAGATTTACAGGACAAAAGACGCTGACGGAGAGGTGGGCCAGATTTACGAGTTTTTTCGTAGGCTTTGGTAATTTTAGTGTTAAAGGCTTTTTGAAGTGTTCAGAATTATGAAGGGAGTTACCATGGTGGATCCCAGCTGTTGTTTTATTATGTTCATCTGGGACATGCGGACATAGCTGGAAATCTGGTATTGGTAAATCATATACAAATGTTAAAAAGTATGTTTTCACTTGGAGAATTACAGACATGAGATGAAGTCATTTACCAAATAGTGCTATAGAGAGTTGGACTTTAAGGACCATTGGAACACAACTTAATGTTATTTTGGAGAAGTAAGATGAATATATTTGATGAGATTTGCTGAGCTGGTTCTCCCATTTTAATTAAAATTGTTCTGGTAGTCTAATTCTTTAATACTCAGTCTTAGGGTGTGACAGTTTTGAAAGATAAGATTACAATGCTCTAGTTTTTGCATTATTAGGAAGTCATTGTCAAGTTTATAACAATTAAAGTGAAAGTGCTGCTTTGTTTTCTTTCTTCCCTTAAGATGAATATATAATTTCAATGGATGTACGTTGGAATCTACAGTATTTGGATATTTTAAAAAACTCTATAACCTTTGACTCAGTAGAGGAATTTCAGCATTATATGGATGGCTTGAATTCAATGGTTAACAGGTATATTGTTGACTTCTAATCATTTTTGAGTTTTTTGAGGTTTGATATAGTAGTATAACATCTGCTTGTTTACTTCTTCTTAGAGTGAGACTTCTGATGGACCGTGTGAAGCAGGTGCACATTGAAGAAGCTGTCTTATACAGAGAAAAAAAAATAGGAAACAATAGTATTTTAAGAATATGTAAAGCCTTTCAAAAAGGTAATATGTTGAATATTATAGAACATTTATACTAGTAAATGCCATATATTACAACTGCTATTTTTGTGTATTTGTTGATGTAAAGTTGTACAATATGCAACTGCAGGACAGTTGAAATACAAAATTATATAATACTCATATGTTTGGTAATTTCTTACATTTTAAAACATTAAAAAATTAGTTTCCATTATATTAGTTTCAGGAAAAAATAGTTGCCTTAGAATTCACACTTTCAACAGTAGTGTAAGTTGTACCTTTAATGCCTACATTCCTTATTATACTATATGATGTGTTACTTTTACCTACCTTTTTATTTATAAATAATCTTTGGAATTTTACTGAATAACAAATTTTACATTTTGTGTCATGTCAGTTACATTGTTATGGACAAATAATTGGTTTTATGTGATTTATTTTAGTATCAGTTGTATTTTTTTTCCTTTTATGTTTTATTTGGTCTTGTTTTGGATATCTATCTATTAATCCTGGAGAGAAACAGTAGGGTGACGATATGTGATCTTATAAGATCACGGAAGACACTTAAAAGACCCGCGAGACTAAAGAGATTGGCCACTGAGCATCTCTCGGGGACCTTAAACATGAGACTTTGTGCCAAGAGATTGACCCAGGACCGTCTCGTGATGACGTAGAACATGAGATTCTTGCAAGACACGCCCTACTTGCAACCAAATAACAGCACAGGCAGGAACACACTCAGTCACACACTCAGTCGTGTTTTGGCTTTGAGCACACACAGATCCAGGGCTCTCAGCGCATATAAAGCGTATAAGGACAATACGTTGTAAATGAAACTTAGACGACTAAGCGAAGAAGAAAGCAGCGCAGAGAAAACAGACTCATGTTGGAGAGACAAAAAAGAAGAATAATAATCTAGGTGCAAATTCAGAAAATAAGAAAAGTAATTACCAGCCCGGAATAAGTGGAATTGAAATAAAGCACGTCCATTTCGGATGATGGCGCCATACACATGCAGAGCAGGTTAGAGATTATGAAAGTAATGATAAGTAATTACTGTAGTGGGCTGGTGGCCTGCCCGGGGTTTGTTTCCTGCCTTGCGCCCTGTGTTGGCTGGGATTGGCTCCGGCAGACCCCCGTGACCCTGTAGTTAGGATATACCGGGTTGGATCATGGATGGATGATAAGTAACTATTAGCCCTGAACAAGTGGAATTAAAAAAAAAAAAGCATGTCCAAACCAAGCAGAGCAGGTTAGAGATAATGAAAGCAGTGGAATTCGAAATACATACATATATTTCGAATACATATTTGGAGAAAGTTAAAGAATATGAAAGTAGGAAAAGTGGAAAGTATAAAAAAAACAAAGTAAAGGTCACAGTAGAGCAAACAAATGGAAATTATTACTCAAAAAAGGGAAAGTAATTACCACGGGCCAGGTGTCATTGAAACAAAAGCAGGATAAAGCGAGGTCTGAAATAAGACAGAGTAGAAAACAAAGTAAAATGTCATAAAGAGTTTAAAAAATAAGGGGCTAAACATATGCAGAGCAGGTTAGAGATAAACCATAGAAACACATGCAGAGGAAGATACAGAATATGAAAGCAGAAAAAAACGACAGTATCAAAACAAAGTAAACATTGCATTAGCACAAAGAAAGAGAAATTATTACTCGAAAAGGTGAATAGAGATCAAATATATGGATATAGGTGATATGTCAGAAGTATGTAAATATTGTAAGGCTTTGAAGTTTAAGTCAAGAGAATTTCAAAAACTGAGTTTACCCCCCATCCATTTATTGGTTACTTTGCAAAAAAAATTATTAACTGCTGATGATGTAGATCATTTTGTCTGTGCTGAAATTCCAAACAGAGAAACCTATCCTAAATTATGGTACAAAGTCATTAAACATGTCTCACTGAAAAGATTCAGCTCATTGGGACTCGAAAGATTCCAAATATTGATTTTACAGAAGTTCTGAAATAAACGTGAAACTAATGAAATAGCAACAATTCAAATTAAAAAAAAAAAAAAAGTATGTATCTGGAAAAACAAAATGGGGGTTGGCGAGCAAAGAGTGTTACAAAGTTTAAGTTTAAGATATCAAAATTATAATTATAAAAGTAAGGTTCTGTAATTGATGTGATTGTTACTGTTATTTGTCCCTAAAAGGTTCCCTAGAGTTTGAAGATTTACCTTATCCAGTTCTGGCTCACATTGCAAAATTCTTTGCTCACTGGGATTGCCATATGGAGCATATACTACAGACTGGAAAGTCATTGATACTGGACGAAAATCTGTCTGATGTTAGTAGTTCTTTCCTTCCATTATTTCAGGCAAATTAAGAAACATAGGTGAATTATAACTACTTGTGCTCATGTATTTCTCCCCTGGTTTCTTGCTTTAGTTACAGTGCTGTGTTCTATGGAGAGACAGACTTTGGGATATTTCAGACCGTATTCAAGCAGATTCTCATGGTTTAGCAGTATTTGCCTTGCACTGGCATTGGGTTCAGAAACATCTTATTTCTAAAATACCTACAATGCTCATTGGAGGTGAATCACAAGAGTAAGTAACAAAATGTAATATATTTCTCAGTACCAGAGTTTATAATTTTGGCATGTTTAATTCATGATACTCTGAACTTTATTATTGTTTGCTATTTGGTTATAAAATACTAAACAAAAATTAAAAGGATTTATGTTGGCTATGTTTTTTACCAGTTTCTGTTGACGTTCTTATTAGATGATGTTCTAGCTTCCTGACATCTAATATGTGATGTGGAACACAAGCACATCTCCGTAGTTATGCTTGCTTGGTGCTGTTGTTTGTTCAGGTGTACAACATTGGAAATTATGGTTTGGTACACCCATATCTTACTGTAGATATAAGCCCTCTTTCTACTCACTGTATAAACATTATCCAACTAAACAATTCATGACATACATTGTGAGCAGGACATTTGGCAGGAAGATGGTTACAGGTTGAAAGCTTTGTTGACATTGTCTATTATAAAAACCAATCTTGGGAGGGAGACTAGGTAGACGAGACATGATCTTCTCGGAAGACACTTTGATGTCCCACAAGAGACAGTTTAACATCACGCGAGACAAGGCAGTGAGACAACATTTAAAACAAATTCACGGACATCTAACCTAGCAGTTGTTGGAATGCTGTTGGCAGACACATTTCATGTGCTCCCTGCTCTTAAAACAACGACGGTGTCAAGCAGAACACGCAGCTTGCCAGCAGCAGCCTAGCCAGCAGATGATCCTACCGCTTTTCCTTAGCGTGCGTTCAGCCCCTCCCCCCCTCACAACGCGAATGACACGAAGTGGCAAAAGGACAGCTGCTGTACAGGCTTTTAAATGATCAACACACAGCGCGACAAACAGAACGTGTAGCTCGCCAGCAGCAGCAGAAAGACAGCAGCTAATCCGACGGCATCTCCTTAGCATGCATTCAGCCACGCCCCCTTCACAACGCGGGCTTCGTTATACATCCTGCGAGAAAGAGATTTAACCACACCCAGGGCTGGAAATAAAGGACAAGTATTGTTTTTACAGAAGTTTTAAAGTAAAAGTGAAAATAATGCATATTTAACAATTCCCATGAAAATAACAATCTCTTTAAATTGTATATCCGGTAAACCAAACCCGGGCGTGGGAGAGTGAAGCAAGCAGGGGGCAGAGCCCCCTAGTATTACATAAAAAAAAAAAATATATAAGTTCAAAACTCTGCAATAAAGTCTGGTTTTGGCTGAATTATTCATTCACAAATTCACTGTGACAGCTAGGTCTCTGCTTTCCTAAACAGTTTATCTACCTTCTTGTAGCTTGTTTCTTTTTAATATGTAATTAATGAAAATCTTGTGTCTACAGTTTTCTAGTTACTACTGACTAAAAACACCTGTGTGGGTTGTTGTGTGTGTATGCGTATATAATATATATGCTGTTTAAGTAGTTACACTATTGGTCAACAATTTTAGAACAGCCTGAATTTTCCAGTTTTTATTGATATTTAAGTAGTTTAAATCCATTGAATAACATGATATGGCACAAAGGAAATAAACTGGCAGAGGTTAAAACAACATTTAAGGTTAAGAAAAAAAAAAAATTATGAGTTATACATAAAAGCCTTTTTCAGGGAACAAGTAATGTATTAACAACTTACAGCTTTTCTGCAGCAATGGACGTTAATTAAGCCTTGAAAGATAATGTAAACAATTTTTATGGGTGTCCCAACTTTTGTCGGTTACTTGCAAACCTTCTGTCTGTGTAAAACCAATACTGGAACAAGCTGTTTTGCTACACACATTGAAGCATTATTTGCATGATATTGCATTGTATATTGCTATCAAAATGATGGATGAGAAAAGGCAATTCACAAAGAAAGACAGTTACAAACTTTAGAAGTGAAGGCCATTCCTTTAAAGAAGTTACAAAGAAAGCTAAGTTATTGGTAAGTCCAGTTTCCTACATCATCTAGAGGAACCTGGAAACTCTCACAGGAACAGGTCTGGCAGACCCAAAGCTGGAATAGAATCAGAACACAGAACCAGATATAAAAAAAATTTCAAAATATATTGTATATAATTATGTTTATATGTGTGTTTGTTCAATTAACACATTAAAACATTTCTGCAATTCAGATTTTTAGTCATTAATTTGTAAGTGCATCATAAGTAATGCAGCAATGCCAAGTTAATCCGTGCCTGTTAATAGCAGAAGCGGGTCACTAGCACTTGACAGTTGCTTATGTTGTTTCTTGATAATGCACTTCATCCACACTCCCCAGTAGATTTGGTACTCGTCTCTTATAATATGGAATGTACCCATCTTGGAAAGTGCTGTGTACCATAAACAATCAATAAGCGATGTGATATGTCCTGTATTTTTGTATATATCGTTTAATATAATACTTATGGTATTGTTTTCCACAATTTAAATCAATCCAGTTAATACAAGTGGTGTGGATGAGTTTAATTTTCGTACTGTACTGATGTTTCAGACAGACAAACACTGCATGCTGAGTGAGATTGCACATCAGTGCCTTCCTTGCCATTAAAGCTTCATTTACACATTAACAGTCAAAAAAATTAAAAATAGCACAGTATAGCAGAACACCCAGAATAAGAAGGTGCATTTAGCATCAGCACTACTTTGGTAATGTCTGTTAATCCAAGTCTGCACATAAGAGAGGCTTTTGAGGTATAGGTGTGAGTGGGAGACAGAATGCCAGCAGGTCAGCCCTGGCTCTGGTGTTGAATAAAGTTGCTGTCAAGCTTTTTCGATCATCCATGGAGGGGTATCTGACCAAGCAGCCAAAGAGCAGATGACACAGAATGAACTTGCTTGATTCCTTATACTCACTCACACTTCCCCCAAAGCTTACATGGCATGTTGTTGTTTAATCAATTGTATGTTACCTACTGTAGTCTACATTTTCTGTACTATATTGTTACCAATAAAACTAGGCATTAATCAGTGAAAATTAAACATACTAATATTTTCACCCATTTGGAATGAAGGTAAAGACTTATTTTATAATTCGTAAATGATAGATTCTGTGACAATGTGCAATTTGAAATATCTAAACATCCCTATCAGATACATATTTAGAAGTTTTTCTCAGCCTATCTTTTGTTGTTTAAAGCCTGATTTTTATACACATTTTTAATTTAACAGCTGCCAGTTAGCTTGTGTGCATCATGGCATTAAGCAGAAACTTAGCTATATTTGTACACAAAAGCTGAACCATGATTTTATGTTTGTTTTTTAATATCTGTGTAATTTCTAGTGTTTCTGGTACTGTATATTGTCTTGCAACATAGAAATTCAAACCATATGTATTAGTTTTCCCAAATATTGTGGGGGAGGTGTGTTTGGTGGTCTTTGGATGTTCTTGCTAAACTATTTAATAAACAAACTGGAATAATTTAAGTGTTTATTAAAACTGTTTTGCATTAGAAATTAATCACTGAGGTATTTCTGTTTTATAGAAAAAAATAATGTGCTTAAATGAAATATAAATAGAGATTAATATGCAGTTGATTTTGATAAACATTCAATTATGCGATTGTGATTGAATTTTTTAATCAAGTATGTATGTGTGTATAAGTGTATGTATGTGTATGTGTGTAAACTGTTGTGCTATGAGTTACTTCTCACACAAGCTGGTGACCCTCAGAAGCTTGTCTTCTGATTGGGTTGTGACTTTGGGTCTGCCAGATCTCTTCCTATTCAAGTTTGTTCCAGTGTCCAGTGTCACCTACTCACTGGAAGTGTTAATTTTGACAATACATTTTGATTTAGTTTTAGTCACATTTTAGTCATTTAATTATTGTTAGTGTTAGTTTTAGTCAACAAAAAGTAAATTTCAGTTTAAAAAAAAGTAAATCGGCTTTAGTCGACTAAAACTAAATTAATCAAACAGTCCAAATCAGATGGATATCTCATTTCACATACAAATATGCACAGAATATACTGTACCTCTAAGCTATTATACTAGTATATACACTAATGACAAGGACTAATAACTTATTTCTCTTTTCTTCATCATGTAAAGCACTTTGAGATACATTATTTGTATGAAAGTGTGCTATATAAATAAATGTTGTTGTTGTTGTTGTTGTAATGAGCCAAACCACATGTAGTGATTATTGAATATAAAATGAAGAGTAGGTGTAGAAAGGATTTACTTCAAAGATCTTGGTCAGATAATAGCAGCTGTGGTCTGTCATCAGTTTTTTGGCCCTCAACATGCCTTTGCTATGCGCTACAAGATTTTACTTAAAGATAAATATCACATAAGTGCTTTTACCACATTCTTCACATTTTATGGGTTATGCTCATAAACATTAGTTTGCCCTCAAAAACCAAACTTATAGCACAAATTTAGTTTTAGCATCTTCGTATTCAGCAGTGAAGCAATGCTGTTTTGCCGTACTGTACATGTATATATCATTTTAATTGGGAGATGCATTTCAAGTACTTAAAGCACTGAAATCCTAAATACATTTTATGTTAGTATTAACAAATGGAGCATCTCTTTTCATCAGAAGTAACCAAATGGTGACCTGCCAAACAACCAGTTTGTTTGAAACTTGCCTCAGTTTTTAATTACTACAACTGTTGTCCCCACTGCCACTGTGCCCATATTAAGTGGATGCATGCAAGGTGATTTCACATGCAACCCTGAACTATAGTTAAAACCAGTTACAAAATTAATGGATGCACGGCCAAACGTGTATATGTGCTCATTACAATCATGGAACGAATGAGAAGCTCCCGTTCCTTAATCAGGACTGTGTAGGACACTGTATTAAAAACAATTAACCCCCCCATCATTTCATCTGCTGTAACAAATGCGTGACACTACAAGCTAAACAGTTGCAACTCACATCTGAACTGCACAAATCAGTTTCTTAAATAACTTGTCATTGGATAAAACTGGCAGTAACAAAAGCCTCTGTCTGTTGGCTTTTTTTTTCCTCATCAATGAGCACATTTTAACAAGTCGCATGATAAAATTCTCGAACACACATTGCCAGACATAACTTGTGGTGCTGTATTATCACTACTGTTTAGCTTTTTTCATATGTAGTTTTTACTCGCATTTTTGTCACATATTATTGTGCCATTTGAAGCTATTTGTATCTTTGTGGTCACATAAGAGTGCAGTACCGACCATACTATCGATGTGACAGCCCTACTAGCAGCACACCTAAAATTAACTTGATGGTTTAGTATTAGCAGGGTGAAGGAAAGCCAGAGGTAAAGGTATCTGCATCAGGCATGTCATTACCTAGATAATACATACCTTGGCATGAATCACGGGATAGTGCGCCTCTAGAAGCCTCTCAAGTTTGTGGAGTTTTTTTCCTGTGAGCTTTATTCTACATGGCCTACACTTGGCTTTATTTTTGTCAGCATTGTAATTAAAGTTGGTCCATATGTCTGACCCCTTTATTCACTTGAGAATCACGTTGGTTGACATAGCGGATTGGTGTGGATCAGGATTCTGGCTTACATGATGATTTCCTAATGGAGCCTAAAACAGTGTTAGCTAATTACATGCGTGTGTTCAAGATTTCAAAATTTAACCTCTGCACTCATGCTTGTTATTTGTTTGCTGACCACGTCATATCTAACAGAGTCATGCAAAGAGCTTCACATTGCTCATTGTCCAGTTCTCTGTTTCTAACATTTTCGCTTTGTTTAGTTTTCCTCAACAGTGATTTTAAAAGCATTCATCTTAATTTTTGTCATTAGTGGCACATTTTAATTTAGTTTTTATTCTGTTTTCATCACACAAAAAATGTCGTTGACGAGTATTTTTCATCTTAGTTTTTATCAACAAAATTAACACTGCTTCCTGAGATCAATAGTTTTGTCACAGTGAGGTCACTTATAAAAGCCCTAATGGGCAGTTGATGTATGCCGGACTTTGAGAGAGGGCATTTGTATATTACCTCAGAGGACTGCAACAGAATATTCATGGTGAGTGCAAAGAGGATTAGTGAAATAATGCATCCAGTGATAATCCCTTTCTCAAACCTGTGCAAGCCCAATCTTATTTATCCATTGGAGACTCTCAAGCTAAAATTGTTATAATCAGCAAAGATCTTTAACTTTTCCTAGAATGTAGTACTGATTGAGAGCCTCCACAACAAGCTTGCGGGGTATGGACCTATAGACGCTGGCAAGGTCCAATCACAGTACAGGCTGGTCCTCATTGTTCTCCCTAGCTTTCCTGATCAGCAGAGTTGGTACACTAGTATGTTTCAGATATTCTGGGCCTTTTGGGACTCCACTTTTCTCGACTTCAAGAATCAAGATAAGCATTCTGAAAGAGGTAGTCAGTCAGGTACATGGCAAGAATACTAAAGAAAATCTTACCTTCTGCAATGAGAAGTGAGATCTTTCTAAACTGGCTGATATTCTTTGAGTCCTCCTTTTAAAATTTAGGCCCCTTCCACACATCTCCATTGGTCTGCAACCTTGCCTCTCTTCCAGAACACACTAATGATCTTTCACTTTAGTCTCCTCAAAACTCTTCAGCAGTGTTTATAAACCTTAGATGGCTTTCCTCACTATCTACTGGATCTCCTTGACAGTGAGCTACATCTTGTCAAAATCCTTGCTTGGTGAAAATGGTCCAAACAAGGACTCGCACAGCTCTTGCTCTCCTTGATCATTTCCTCAAGGTTATCCTGAGGTGCTCATCCATTTTAGTTCTTGAGCCTATAAGATGCCCACTCTGCTTCTGCCGTAATAGCTGTTTCATAAACTTCATTAGGCTTGCTAAAAATGCAATTCTTTTCTGGCCCTTCTCCTCCAGTGCTTTTCATATATATATATATATATATATATATATATATATTATTTAAAAAAATCTTGAGACAAGACTATTTTTAAGAGATTTCTTCAAGTCCCACGAGACAAGACTATTGCCAAGAGATTTTATCAAGTCCCGCCCTCCTGTCAACCATTTAAGGTTAACAGGCCATGCCCACGGTCCTCACCTCTCATTCGAGTAAATGCTTTTGTCAGACACAGTTCTTGCGCTTTCAGCTCTTACAAATTTTTTACGTTTTCCTCAATTTAAGTTCTCAATAAAAGAAGACTTATTATGTCCAAATCTTAATGAAGAATTTCATCCTGTAGGGTTATCAACAGAAGAAATGAGTACACGGACAATCCTAGCACCAAGAAACGATGAAGTCAAACAAATATATGTGAAAATTGTCAATACAGCAAATTGGTTAAATATGTATCAATAGACTATGCTGAAACAGTTGGTGGTGATTGTGCGGAAGATGAAAACATCAACTTACAATATCCCATAGAATATCTACAACCGTTAACACCATCCGGTCTTCCACCGGCCAAATTACTGTTGAAAGAAGAATGTATCGTAATGCTATTGCGTAATTTATGTATGAGTAATGGCCTACGCAATAGGACAAGATTAGTTGTATTCAAAATTGGTCGAACAATTCTGACGTAAAATTTTAACAGGCGACAAGAAAGGTAATGTAGTACATCTTCCGCGGAAAACATTAGACAGCAAAGGAAATCTTAATATGCCATTCGTTTGAAATGTTTACAGTTTCCCGTTAGAATAGCTTTTGCTGTGACATTTAACAAATCACAGGGACAACCATTCAAAAAAGTTGGTTTATTTATTAGAGAGAAAGAAACAATATTCATGGGCAGTTATATGTTGCATTTTCTATAATTACTTGCTGTAATGTAAAATAGTTAGGTCTATTATTCATATATAACAATTCCCATGAAAATAAAAATCTGTTTAAACTGCAGAGCCACGAAGTGGCTAGCGCATAGCGCCCGCACGGGGTTTGGTTTACAAATCGAGCAGGGGGCAGAGCCCCCTAGCATAATAAATAAAAGAAAATGTTAAAGATTATTCCCATGCTGAAAAGGTTAAAGACACAACATAAGGCTACACAGTTGAAACATTGCATCTATATAACCTTTTATGCTTTTCAGGTTGGAAATATCTTTTAAACTTTTTTACTTTGCAGGTGCAAGCTGATGCAGCCCTAAACTCAATTTTCATATATTTTTTATATGTGTATATAGATTTGTGTATATGATTTATTTTATTATGTTTGGGTATTGTACATTTTGTCAGGTGTTCTGAGGAGACGCACTAAGAATTTAGTGTTCTTTGTAAGCTATATTTTTTAATCATAGGTGTTGGTTGTACGCATGGCAGTACCCATGCATGGTGTAGCTGAGCAATGAATGAAACTGCAGATGTGTGGAGTTATTTCTGATGTTTCTGGGGAATATGTGGTAAACAGTATTGAAAAAGTGTGATACAGTGTTATTTGCCCTTTTAGGCCAGTGGATTATTTTTACTATAACATTCTAGTATCCAGAAAGCCTCTAGCTTATGTTAGTGGTGTTACCAGTAGAGTTCATAAAAAAAATAAAAAAAAAAAAGCAATGCTTTGAGAAATTTCCATGCTGTCTCAGTTTAGTCAACATCCATTCTAAAGCTTTTCTTGGGCACTGGAAAACCAAAATACCACTATACTGAGGTATAATGTCTTTAATTTCAGGGGCTCTGTACAATGACTGACCCAGTGCTCTGACCCCAAAACATCATGCAAAAAGACAATTTCCTCTCTGGGATTAACAAAGCATACCAAAAAAAAAAATCCATGTTTACTTCATTGCCTTCCCTCAACTAAATTGAAAAGTGTCTTCTTGCGTACTCGTGTTGTAAAAAGAAAAACATGATGGCATTTACATGTCGTCTATTTTTAGAACATAAAAATTAAATGTAATATTCAAATTGCAAACCCATTTTTCATTATATTTTATTGATGTCTTGTTATTTCAGCACATACTGTACTTGGGGATGTAAGAGATAAACTAAAGTACTCAGGAGAAAATCACCTTAGACATAGAGAATATGCAAACCCCACACATAAAACAACCAGAAGTTTGTTCAGATTTCTGAAATAAAATGAAGAATGATAAATACTGTGCTTTTTGTTTTTTTTTGTTTGTTTGTTTTTAATAGTTCACAGATTTTTTTTGTTCTTTTTTCACAGATATTTCAGTGAAATTCAATGTGTTGTGATGAATATTGAGAATTCTTTATGCAATTCTGATGTCTCATTTTCCGTGGCAACTAAACTGCAGAATGTTCTTGGAAAACCACTTCCATTTAAGGTATATAAAGGAAACTTATGTGCTTGTGTGTGTAGAAATGGTTTGGCATGAGTTAAGTTCAGTAAATTTACACGTTTATTGTAATTGTTTCACTGTTGCAATGCAGAATAAGCAAAAATTATTCGGTTTCAAACTTTTGGCTAGCAGAAGCTTTTATGGCCTGTACATGTATCTGAATATTGTGTACTATAATATCATCCATAATAATAATAGCATAGTTTTAGTGTCTACAAAATGTTAATGAATTGACAAAATAGGCTTCCCATACAACCAGACACACACCATGAACTCAACAAATTTAATGGTCTTATATACTGGAATAACCTAATAAATGATGAAATGGTAACTTACTTTATTAAAAGCATGTGACATTGACAAGAACATATAATTGCATATGTTTAAATATTTTATTTGTGCCACGCAAAACATATTTTGAATTCTGAAAATCATAAAATTAGTGGGAGGTCTGTTGCACATTAATTATGTGATCAATTACAAAATAAGTTACTAGGAAACATTTTGATCTCTAGTATTCTAAGATGGTTCACATACTGTAGAGCAAGCTGAACTTTTTAATTTTGGCAAGAAAGTCTTGTTTTCACCATGAAAAAATATGTTTTTGTACTGATCATATTGGTGATGGAATTGTCCAAAGTAGTGCTCATTTGTCGGCACACACTTCTTTTTTTTTTTTTTTTTTGTTGTTCTTGCATTCTGCATCCTGTATTAAGCACCTTTCCTGATGTGTCTGGCATGTCGCAGATGTCACTGCTCTTCTTTCATCATGGTGAATGATCAATAAACACTTCAATCATTTCAAATTGGTTTCTTGAACATGACAGTGAGTTCACTGTACTCTATGGCCTCCATAGTTACCAGATCTCAATCCAATAGAGCACCTTTGGAATTTGGTGGAGCAGGAGATTCGCATTATGGATGTGCAGGCAGCAAATCTGTAGCAACTGCATGATGCTGTCATATCAATATGGACTAAAATCCCTGAGGATTATTTCCAGCATGTTGTTGAATTTATGCCATGAAGAATTATGGTAGTTCTGAAAGCAAAAGGAGGTCCAACCCAGTACTGGCAAGGTGTACCTTACCTTAGAAAGAGGCTGGTGAGTGTGAAACTTGGCATCAATAAACTAGTTTGGAGAAAAAAAGAGGCCTGTAGAAATATGGTGAACACGAGAGAGAGAAGCAGTGGGTGTGTGAAACAAAAAACTAAGTATGTGAAGGAAGATGCAGATGTGGCATTTAAATGTCTTTTGAAAGGTTTTTGTTAAAACCTGAAGAAAAGAAGAAAATGACACAGGTGTTGATGTTGATGGTATGGACACCAAGTCTACTCTGGGCCTTTTTCACCCTTTCAAATGGCCCTACCTCTTAAATTAGTAAACATTTTACAGTTCAATACTTTGATAAATTATTCTCACAACAGATTTTATCCATAGTATGCAGGATTTGAACCCCAGGCATCGGAACTCTGGCGACAAACTAATCAGTCATTTTCCTAAACCTGCTTATTCTGCATTTTTAGAGTAGAGGGATCATGGAGGATCTAGAACCTATTCCAGCAGTATAAAGAGGCAAGGCAGAAACCAGCTTTGGTTACATGGCCAGTCCATCATAGTCCACACATATCCACGTGTTATTTCTAGGCAATGTTTAGAAAATGTTTTCAAAATTATATTCATAATTATTGTTAATTAGCTAGTGTTATAGATCTGCATAGTTGAAATTTTGACATTTCAAAATAGTGTAAATGCATAATATAAACATATCAATGGCAATATCATAACATAATGAGTGTTTCCATGTTGTAATATGCAAATATAACTGTTATATAAATGATGCACTATATGTCTGTGTGAAGAAAAAATAATACTAGTAATAAAAATGTGCCTTTCTCTCAAGATACTGACTAGTTTGCACAGCTCCTGTTCTGCGGCACTAAACCAAGGTTTCTTGACCTTCTTTAATAAACTGTAAGGGATGGATGGTGGGAAATGGCAACTCATTATTTGTTCTGCTTTACTCAAAATTAATTGTAATGGCTAATGATTGAATATAAAATATTGCTTAGTTTTATGCTAAGTGAAAGATACTATAAAATATCAGTACAATACAAATTTATTTAATAGCAATTGGAATGTTTTTAAATGACGCCAGATGGAGTTGATGAGCCAGATACATTCTCTAGGTTTTGTGTAGTTGCCCATTTCTTTTTTTAGAAGTGACCTCTATGTGGTTCATTCCGTTTTGAGTTCTTTAAGGTTCCCATTTAGTTTGCAGCCTGTGTATGGCTAAAATCAACTTAGTGTTTCAGCTTTTTGGTGGTATTTATCTTGAGCATGATAAACCATTTGCCACTTAGTATGTCTAAATAACTATACAAGTTGCATTGACATCTTAAAATGCTAGATTACTGAGCTTCATCAAAATGAAAATAGTGTTTCATGCAGCATTATACATGTAGTATATTAAACAGAAATGATGTATACTTCACCTACCCATTTTTAACCAACTTAATTCATTCAAGGCAGGGTCTATCCTTGCATGCTGTATTACGGAGATTGTTTAATTTAATCCTTATTTTAAACTTTTTAATGTCATTTTAACCTCCTTAGCGTTAGACCCAAGTGTCACTTGAGAAATGGTATAGACGCATCCTGCGTAAGACCCGAGGATTACTCTGGCTGTAAAAGTGCCAACAATGTTAAGGCTGAGCGTTACTTAGGCAACAGTATAGGCATGTTTTATGTATGTGTCAGACCTGAGTGTTATCTGGAAATCGGTTTAGACACATCTTCTTCTAGCCTCATAATGGCGTCTCGTAAGAAATGCCTCTCATCAGCAGTGATGACGAAGTGAATTTGTCTTCAGGAAACCGTCAGTGAAACAAAGTGATTTTTGGAAACTGAAGTGACACTTGCGCATTTGCAGTGTGCTGTTCATATTATTATTTATCATTATTATACTTTCTACACTTCTGACTTTGTGCTCATAGTGTTTTATATGTTTTACTGTAAAATAATGAGATTTAAAAAAAGGTAATTTTTCAAGCTAAAAAATGCAACACTTTTTACATGCCTTTTTTTGAGAAAAAATGTAATTTCCATGAAAATTCTGTGATTCAAAGCTGCTATTGCAAAATTGTTGTATATTTTCTGTAATGCCCTTTTTATGTACAGTAGTGAAATTGTTTCAGAGTCTTGAATTATGTTTAATTTCCATATGAATTTTGATGTTCCTTTTAATGTGTGGAATATTTGCTATATTTAGTGTTAACAGAAACTTAACACAAGCATCAGTTTTAATTTTTTAAGTGATACTAATATAACTGTTTGTTTATCAACAATGTACACTTGTATATTTCTTTTGTAGGTTGAGTCTGTTGCTGCAGTTGCATCCCAGCTAAAAACGTTCTGCAGCATTTTGGATGTATTACATCTTAACCCAAAGAGGGAAGACTCCCGGTGGAAGTATAAGTTAAACCTTGTAAAAGCTGCTGCTGATGGAGTACTCCTTAAAAAGAGCCTTCTTAACATCTGGTGTCTAGTTCTGCAAGCAAACTACAAGATGGAATACACTGATACTGGTAATCTATTGTGACAGATCAATAAATAGCTCCACTTTGAATCTATTAAGTATCCATTTTTGTTTTCAAGCATGATATTACATTTTAATTTGCTCTCCATGGGTCTCATGTATAAATGGTGCATATGCACAAAAATGTTGCGTGCTTCAGTTTCCACGCTCACATCGTGATGTATAAAAACTAAACTTGGCATAAAGCCACACACATTCTCACAGCAGCCTTCCCCTTTGCGTACACACTTTTCTGCTTGGTTTTGCAAACTAACGGCACCCACTGTCAAACCAGTGCTACTGTTTCTGTGTGGTCTCCCTTTTTTCAGATTCGCATCAGTGAGGCAGGATTTATCAAATACACCGAAATTAACTGCATATAGTTTAACAATTTAATTCACTTGATTGTAATCATTCTGTAACAGTATAATGGTGCACAGAATGAACAAACTATTCAAAATACCACAGCTGCTTTAGCTTTGTTACTCTTCGCGCACACTCACAGTGTTTTAACCCGTTGTGTATGTGTATGTGTGTGTGTGGTATCATAGCTGCACAGCAGCTGATCGGAAGGCTCTTCGGCAGGTTGTGTTGAGAGTGCAGAGGATTACTGGGGTACAGCGTCCAGCCCTGGAGGATTTTTATATCACATTCTGCCTAAGGAAAGCAACCATCATCTGCGTGGACTCCACTCAGCCATGCTGCAGCCTATTTGAACTTCTCCATTCTGGCAAACTCTTCAGAGCCTTTGTTGCATAGACCTCAAGGCTCAGAAACAGTTTCATCCCAAGAGAAATAAACCCCCCTCAATCAGTCCAAGTGCTCCCGGTAGAACTGTTAGTACTTATAATTACAATTACCTCACAGTAAACTTGCACTACAACTGTAATACTGCACAACCTGAGCCACTTTGTGAACAATTGGCACTATCTGCACTATATTTACATGTTTATTATACTTAGGCTTTCATATTGGTTTTTGTATTTTACATTTGTCATTGTTTTTTATAGTATTATTATTATTGTTATTTTATCATTTTATAGGAAAATACGTTTATGGAGGATATGCATATTGAATCTCATTGTACCATACAGTGACAATAAAACTATTCAGTTGAATTCAATAGAAGAGAGCACATATTTTCAGATGATTATAACTGACTTCTAAGTTGATTTAAATTTCCAATAGCTGTCCTCTTGGAGCTGTGTGCTGTTAGAATACTAGGATGTACGAGGTGTGGCAGAAAAGTAATGAGACTGATTTTTTATTTACCAAAGTTTTTATTTTTTTCAAACATCAATGTTATCCCCTTCAAAGTAGTTCCCTTAGGCAGCTACACACCGATGGAGACGTTGTTCCCACTGTTAGTAGCAGCGCTGGAAGTCTTCAACCGGTATGGTCTTCAGCATTTCCGTTACACTCTTTTGGATGTTTTCTAAAGTCCCGAAATGACGTCCTTTGAGGACATTTTTCAGTTTAGAAAAAAGGAAAAAGTCACACGGACTGAGGTCAGGTGAATAAAAGGGCTGGGGAACCACAGGAATGCATTTTTTCGATTGTCCTTCTGCTCAACTGTGAGGTTTTTCGGCACCATTTTGGCACAGACCTTTCGCATGTGCAAATGTTCAGTCAAAATTTGATGAACGGTAAATCTGTTCAAATTTAATTGTTCACTCAACATTTTTAATGTTAAACGATGGTCTGATCTCACAAGAGTGTTCACATGTTCGATGTTTTCATTGGTTTTCGAAGTTGAAGGCCTCCCTGAAAAACTTGAGCTCGGGATAAAGAATGTTCCCCATAGGCTTGTTTTAACTTTTCAAACGTCACACTTGCCGATTCTCCAAGCTTAACACAAAATTTAATGGCACAACGTTGCTCCAAATTCCGCTGTTCCATTTTGCGTGACGCACAACCAAAAACACAACTTCGCTAATAGCAGTCACAAAAATCACGTAGTTAACGGAAGGAGTTGAAACTCGCACTGAGCTATGGGAGGGTACTGATACACGTGCTCTATCAAGGACAACAGCGCAGCGTTGCCAGATTGCTTGCAGTGTTGCCAGTCTCATTACTTTTCTGCCACACCTTGTATACTTAATATCATTTTTATGATGAAATCCACTAAAATATGCGTATTACATTTTACAGATAAATTGTTAACTTAATGTAATAATATATACTGTTAATTAACATGCAAGGGCATGGTGGTGCAACAGTAGCGATGTTTAATACATGCTTTACTGCATTTCATCATGAAAATGATATCTAGTATACATCTTACTACTCTAAAATTTTCATAGAGCTGTAATATCATGAAGCATAAAGTGATTAATGACTGGGTTGTAGAACACACAGAATGAAGATTTAGTACCCGGAGTTGCAATCAAGACAGTAGAAATGTATGCACTTAGTATCATTTTTTTGTTGGCTGCAGTGTGGAATGTCAGTACCTGATTTGCACAATCCACGTGCGTATAGTGTTATTATAGGCTACTTGTACATTATGTTTATTGAATTCCACATTTCCCCTGAAATGAACTTTGGCAGTTGCTGCACTGTGAACAGTTCTTAGAGGGCTAGTGTCTTTTTTTTTTTTTTTTTTTTTTGTCCTTGCACTTCATAACAATGCATTTGCATTTTTGCCATGCAGCTACTGTCACACCGCAGTGAAGCTTCACATGACCAAAGTCACGAGACATATCACAGCGGTTCATCATAAAGTGCCAAATGTATCAATTTCATTATTCATGTCCATGTCTGATGACCAATTCACATCATCAATAGTGCTCAAGATCGCATAGAAACATTCATGAGTTTTTGCAGCATGATGTTAGCAGAATACTGTCTCATCACTTATTTGGGATTAATACTGTAAAAGTGTATCGTTCCTGTCACGCAGAGAACATAGAAAACATAGAATTCTGAGCCTGAGTCTTGCTGGGGGTTGATCTCCCCCAACCTCAGTGTTTAACACTAGAATTACCAAAGCCTATGAAGAAACTCATGAATCCGGCCCACCTTAAATCCCTTCACACCTCTCTGTTAGCGTCTTTTGTCTTGTAAATGTGCCGATCAAGACAAGCAACAATCAGCCTACTATTCCATCCACCCACTGCCACAGGGCACAAAGTTCTACCAGTTGCAGCCTTGATTATCTGTGAGTGAAGTGCTGGAGTTTTAGAATGGAAATAGATCGTTATTTGGAACACATGCATTTCATATGTGTTCTGTTTCTACAATATTCTGTGTAAACACATTGTTAAAACAAACGTTTTTCATATTTTAGTAATAAATGACAAATGGTCCATGATGTCAAAGCCGCACTGACAAAAAACAGAGACATCGGTATATATGATATTTGGAATTATTCATTTTATGACCTGTATAGTACATTTCGGAAAACATTGTGTTACGGATGCAACATTATTCATATTCATTCACATACCTTTTTGCAGCTGTAATCAGTAACCATGTGGTTTTTTTATTTTTTCTCTTCTCGATCTTGACCAGTCTCCACATTTTGGTACATGGTGGTGTTTCTTTTGTACTCTAGGACATGCAGAGGAAAGAATTGTACAGAGAGGTCAGTTCCGCTCTATATGCAATCATCAAATTCAAATGTTCACAGTTCCCACACACACCCATGGACCGTCCTTCCTACATTTACGACATGTGTACCTGTTGCAATGTACACACTTTTCTCTATGCTGTCTTTCCTATTACTGACACTTACTAAGTTTGCTTTCCTGGGGGAAGCGGCTGTCTTGGAACAGAAGCTTGTCGATGTTGCATCCTCCTTTTCTTTTTCCATCGCCTTTTCTTGTAAGAAACCACGACGAAGTTCCTCTGCCAGGTGAGCCATGAACACTCTTCTTTTCTCAGTGGCCCTTGTGCATGCCTTGCACAGTACATGTGCGTTGATTGCCGCCAGGCTGTAAAATCAATGCTAAAAGCAGTAGTCCCGAGCACCTATCTGGGCAACGGTATAGCCACGTCTTCTCCTCTCACCTGTAGGCATGCCTAGTAATAATAGTGCCTCGCTAAAAACGTTTTTTAGGAGCCCCCAAATATTACACGCTCTTGACAGTGATAGGAGCAGTGTTGATTAAGTGAATCTTTTTTCAGTCAGTGAAATTGAAATGGACAATGAAACCGAAAGTGAGTCTTATGAATTTGAAAATGACGCTCACTCGGTATTTGCATCATTATTATACTTTTTTGCACTTCTGACTACGTACTTTTAGTGTTTTTCGCGTTTTACAGTAAAAAATAAAAATGTCATTTTTGAGCCAAAAAATGCAACATTTTTTATATGTTCTTTTTGAGAAAAAAATGTAACGCTAACGCCTTTTGTTGTTTCACAGATTGTTTACGAGAACTGAACATGTTTAATAATTTCTGTTAATAAACAAAGCAAAGAAGTTTAATCTTCGGTACTATATGTAATAGTCTACACAATCTTTAAAATGTGGCTTTTTGATGTCCACAAATGTTCAAGTTTTTACAGAAGGTTAACCATTCTTGTAAGAAAACACTTTTACTGTATCAGTATTAGGATTGGTATTGGCGATACTGGCCCCTGTATCATCTGGTATTGGATTGAGAAAGAAAGTGAGCAGTATTACCACCACTACATTGCAACTAGGGAATCCATTCCTGGACGGGTTTATCCATTCCCGGGAATTCGGGAATCCCGCATATCATTCCTGGGAATCCCGGGCTCCTGGGGATGACACAGTGCACGGGCATCTCACATGTGAACGGTTTTAGAACGACCGACACTTATTTTTAATAAAACTACTGCCATATGTTGACACCAATAAAAGACTAACCTTATCTACAAGCAGTTTATGCTGTAATATAAGTACATGTATCTAGTTCAGGGGTGCCCACACTTTTTCCGTTTGCAAGCTACTTTTAAAATGACCAGGTCGAAATGATCTACCTACATTAAAAATGCTTATATATATGTATATATATATGTATATAATATAATATTGCATAGTTTTACTGTCAAATAATGCAAAGAGTACGCGACACGTATTTTGCCTTTTACGTTGCGCCACGGCGTGTGGTTCGTTTGACAGCATGTAGATCGGGGTAATTACATTCATGGCATTCATAGTCTGAATCACAATCTGATTGTATGGGTGGTTACCTACCAGGTAACGCTTGTGTCGGCAAACATCCGCCACGGTGCCCTCTTCAGTTGTGAGAAGCGGATCATAGAATGTTGCATAGTTTTACTGTCAAATAATGCTAAGAGTATGTGGCACGTGTTTCGCCCTAATTCTGGGCTAATCAGGCGTACACATTTACTGCACCCCCCTCTCAGAAATCGAACTTAGGATGTCAGCGTCAGAGGCGATGTCACGGCGTGTGGTCCGTTTACTTGACAGCATGTAGATCGGGGTAATTGCATTCATAGCATTCGTAGTCTGAATCACAATCTGATTGTATGGGTGCATGTGGGATGACCAGTGTGTTAGAAAGAAAGAGATCTCAGACTGGCCGCCCTGTATGTCAATCAAGTGTCAAATGCCATAGGGAAGATATATGATAGACTAACGTTTAAAAAATTTTTTTTTTGAATGCAACGTGATCTACCTGATCAGATACTGATACACTTGTTCTAAACATTGCCCGTGCTTGCCGTTGTTTTGAAACACCGCCATTTCAGCTTTTACTGATGCATCCAGTTTCTTGTCATCATTCTGTGATGGCAAGTTTCTTGGCACAGATAATGCGGATGCAACAGACTGATGCATTGCAATTTCAAGTTGCTGTTCAAAGCTGTTGTCTGACAGACGTCAATGAAGTCTGCCCTGTCCCGGCATTTGTGAGCTGCCGAGTGCAGACTCCTCCCAGTCCACTATACTCAGTCTTAGTTGGAGCCGGGAGACTGACAACTGAATTAATCTGCAAAACACTACACCGTAGGCCAAAAAACGGTGACACTTAATTATTTTCAACTATAACTCTGTTATTTCTTGATCGATTTTTACACTTTTACACTCTATATATGCGAGCTTGGCCGTTCCTGGTTTCCCGGGAATAACAGCAGTCCCGGGAATGAAAAATGCCTTAATTGCAGCAGAACTGCAATAAACCCACACCTTTTCCTGACAGTCCTCTGCACCAATGTCAGAATGTATAATTCAAGAAAATGCTACATATTGACATGTGGCGTAGCATTGTGAACTGCGTAATGTGTAATGGTAAACCTTTAAATGAAAATTATATTTCAAAAAATTTTTAAATGTAGTATATAAATAATATGTAGTATGTAATTCTTTAGGAATGCATTCAACTTATTTGTACTATTGTTTTGTAATGTTAAAAAAAAACAAAAAAACATGAAAATACCATCTTGACGAAAGTACTGCCAGATTTGTTTGCTTCATTGCCAGCCTGGGATATGACAGTATTTTTTAAAGCATTAAAAAGGCCGCATTATTCACAAAAATTAACGTGTTAACTTTCCTAGGTCTCATTTATAGTAATGTAAATCACGACACACACCCTGATTTCATTTAGTATATGGCATTTGAAGGTGCTAGCAAATTAAAGTGTGCATTGCAGGTGCATGTTCAGACAGGGATCCCCAGTGTCTCAACTACAAAGTCATGAGTGCAGGAATTTTTCACACTAATACACTAATACAGGTAAGAAATGTGGTATTGTTCTGAATTTAATCAAAAACCATTACATTAGAAAAAGTCATGTTTTTGGAATAAGAATCTGATCACGATGCCATCATTTTTTATGATGTTTTTTTTTTCCCCAAGTGTCAGATATTGAGAAAATGGGACATACCCGTGTATAAATGGCAATTACTTTTAACTATTGTAACAAAGTGAATAAGACAAGGAAGTTAAATTTGGAGCAAGCTTTTACTAGTTTTAGATTTGGAAAGAAAGGAGTTGAACTATTTGAATCTTGTACAGTGCTCCCTAATCAAACTAAATTGTGCTTTATACAGGAGCAAGATGTGGTCACTGCTAACATAAGCAATTAAAAAACAGCAAAATGTGGTGAACATTTGTGTGATGACATTCATTCAGTTGGGTTTGTAGTTGCGAAAGGCCTTCTTGACACAGCAGATTTTGTATCCACATATTTATATCCACTTGAAAATCTAAGCCAAAGTACATTTGCTGTTGCTGTATTGATGATTTTTTTATTTATTTATAATGCTGATTTTAGTTTTTAAATACGTGGAGACTCTTAGCTTTTTGTGTTATGTATTGAATAAAATTGTTTTAAGAGCAATTTTTTAGCAGCACTCTTTTATCTTCTCCTTGTGCTTTTGTTAGGTTGCTTTCATCAGTACATTTTTGTCCCGTGTGATAATGTCACGCTACCTTAGAAAATTGCACCACATTTTTTTACATTTTTGTATTCATTCCCTTTTTTATAATTCATTTGTTCATTCACATTAACTGACCAACATTTCATTTCTAGATATAGAAGTGTAACATTTAATCAGCCATAATTTGTGTTTGCACATTGTTTAATCTGAGATATGGTTAAACAACACTGAGTTGGGATGAATGATTTGTTTTGTTTTTTGAATAATCCACCACTTTATATGGGTTTTTGTCTTGGTCATTCTTAAATAGTGAGTTTATGAGTAATTATTTTATGCTCTAAGTGCATTTAAAGCTTCTGCAAGCGTATCTAAGTATAAATATTCAGAGCAGCTAATAATATAATGAAGTTTATCTTCTATCCTATAATATTCTTTGCAGATCATTACTATAGCAGTTCTGATTTTTTTTTTTTACATTTTATTTAGGTTTCCTTGCTTTTGTTTTTGCAGTTGTCATGATAACAAATTGTGTACTTTACTTTTTTTTTAGATATAGAGAAGTTGAAAGAGATTATAGAGTCGCAGAGATCACAAATGTCAACAGATGGGCTACTGTTGCCTAAGAATTTGGAGAATGATATCATGACTGAACCTTCTTGGATTAATCAGTCATCCCTCACACAGCTCAAAATGCAAACACAAATGTGGCCGGCTATGGAATTCCTGACCATTATAAGCCAGTATAAACTGGTGGCAGACATTCTAGAAGAGATGACATATTCTAGGTATGAGTCCTAATTATGTGGCAAGTTTGTCTGCAGTCATTTGTTGTTGTTGGTGATATTTTTTAATCATTTAAATAGATGTGTGTTGTTTTGTTTATATTATCAGCTGTGATGTTGAAAACCTTTTAAAATGGTTTATCCTATAGTAAGAACACACGATGTTGGCTAATTGTTAAACAAATATATTTTATTAAAATAAATATGCAGCATGATTTAATTCCTGCTAACATCAATTGTTATTGAAAATATATTAATTACAGTGCTGTATACCTTATTGCTGATTCATTGTATGCACTTTTTTGTTATTTTTCTTCACCAGGAAAAGAAGTGATATATCAAACTACCATCTGCATCTTTGTCAGCATATAAACTTTTGTTTACAGTCAACTCCCACAGATCCAGAACAGATTCAGGACCTTTGCTTTATACAGCAGAATTATGCAGTAAGTATGATCAGTGTATTTGTTAAATTATATTAAAGCATGAGGTTTTTAGCAACATTTTAAGAATTTTTTTTTAGCTTTCAGTGAATTTTATTTCCAGGTCCATGGTGCCATGCAAAACTTCACCATTTTCAGGATTTCCAAAAAACATGCATTTATGCTTGAAGTATTACATTTTATTAAAGGAATACTCCATCCAAAAATATATATTTTTTATGTTACTTAATCCACGTGTTTTGCAGTGATAAACAAGAAAATCTTATGTTTTCATGGAGAATTATTATGTAATACAAGGCAATAATAACCAGTGCTCTTCAGTAGAAAATGATATGGAAAATGTCCATGGGGGAAAA
Source organism: Polypterus bichir lapradei (assembly GCA_026402145.1). Classification (NCBI taxonomy): domain Eukaryota; kingdom Metazoa; phylum Chordata; class Cladistia; order Polypteriformes; family Polypteridae; genus Polypterus; species Polypterus bichir. Next base: position 46,886,368 of record JANRMT010062791.1, on the reverse strand, counting down.
AAATCTCCCGTTACTCGTGCCACATAATCCATGTTAGTTATAAAGTAATTTGCTTGCATCATGCAAAACTCATGTATTTTTGCTAAAATATTGCAAGGTGCTTTCAGAAAAATCAGCACACATCATAAACAAGAAACTCATTCATATATAATACCAGGCTTTTGAATTGAAGGCAGGACTCTGCAGTAGAGATGAATCTTTAATTCAATTATGTCTCTTCCAACCCTTAAGTTACTGTATCATTATCAAAAAAGCTTTTGGATGTTTTGGTGTAATGTCAACATGTTGTACATATCCATAATTGATTTTAGTTTAAATTAGAGAAGTTTGAAATTTTTATCTCTAAAGTAAGCAATGAAGCATGTGTTTTTGCTGATATTTCCTTTAAGGGACTTGTTCTTTGCAAGTTCTGAATTAATGTACAATATCAGGCTATTAAGTTGCATATAAACCAAGGGTTTTACTGCAGTATAACCTGTTTCAGTCAGTTAAAAACCTAAAGGTTGGGAGAGTTCATATTTCAGAAGGACAAAAATAACTTTGTAGGATGTTCACCTTTTAATTTTTTGAGCCATTTCAATTATCCAATCAAAACATAGATCTCAGTCAGATTGGCTCTATAGTAGTATTTGAAAATTGCAGCGCACAAGCCTTATCCAGCTAAAGTGCAGAACCTGGAGCAAATCTGCCTCAAATAATGACCCAAAATTACATTTTGTAAAGCTGATGCATACTTACGCAAAAGGCTTAAAACTGTTATTGCTGCAAATAGTGGCTCTACAAAATTTAAAATTGTAGTATTGAATACTTCTCTTAAAATATTTTTGTAACATAAAACAATGTCACTTAAAACTAAAACTAATTTTGATTTTCAAGGCTTTGGGGGAACTATCACAGAGAACAAAATTAAAGTATATAATTTGTTATTTAGTAAAAGAGAATTGGTGTGGGTATGACAGTTGTGCAAGGCATTTCATATAAAGAAAAGGTATGGGGTCAAAACTCCCATTTCAAGTTTTAATGGGCTTAGGATGAGCATACACTGTCCATCTCCTCTCAAACTTATGTCTCATTTGCACTACTGGTTGAACTGTGGTCTACTTGATGATATCGGGGTGATTGTTAAAACTAACAGATCTTTTGCAATTTTAAACTGTCACAAATGATGTGATATTTCACTGCTTTTACAGTAGGCTAAATGTAGCAAAGTTCGCTATCAGCATTTGCTTTGCCTAGTGGAGGCTGGGTGTGGTTTTAGCATTGGAACCCCTGCAGATTTTGCTTGTTTCTTCCCCTCGAGCTTATCTGGAGCTGCATCTAGAGCTTAATTTGAAAAACCATACAGGAATATGTAGCTTGGACTAAATCATATAGTGTAAGCCCAACCTTATATGTTTTAGGCACCCCTGCAAACTTTCAGAATGATGTGCGTGTGTTTCTGTCCATTAGGATTAAAGTTTGTGAAAATATATAATTGTATATATAATTACCCAATTTGAATGAAACTTAGGGCACAGTTATTAGCATTGTAACATGTTAGAAATCAGTAGATTCTGAGTAAAACTACACTGTTTGCTCGCAAATGTTGACTACCAAAATCACAGCTCCCGAATCTGACAAGTCATTTGCTAGATACATCAGGTTTTTTCATTTTTTGCATTGTTGTATAAAGTTTACCCATTATTATTTATTTATAATTACAGTTACTCAATGAATCATTAGGCAGTAAAGAATATTAATATAAAGCTAATATTATGCTGTTCATATTTTGTAAAGTCTTATACAAAATGCTCATGATTATTTTTCCAAATAGCTCCCTGCAGAAGAAATTTCTTTAAGGTGGTCAGAGCTGTTATCTAGATGTTTATCATCTTTCTGGAGAAGCAATGTAACTACTGATCCAAGTTTCTGGCTTACATGGAACCCAAATCTTAACATACATGTAGAAGAGATGGCTAAATCTGCAGTAGCTAAATCACTGATGGTATGTGGCAAAAATGTGTTTTGTTTTATTTTTGGTATAAATTTTTTTTTTTCAGTTTTTGTAATACATCACTGTAAGCTGTGTTAACATGTTAGCTGCACAAATGATATTTAAATGATACTATTATGGGTTTGTTATCACCAATAACTATAGTCCTAGAATTGCTGCTACATTAAATCCTGGAAACCTCAGTTTAAATCCTACCCTTTGGGCTGTCTTTGTAGAGTTTTCGTGTTTTTCTCAGGGTTTATTTTAGTTTTCACGTTTACATTCTATACATGTCACTTACAGCTGGAGCCTATCCTGGTATTCAAGAAGCAAGGTGGGAACCAGCCCTGTCCTTTCATCTTTTAGCATACTCATGTACTTGCCCATATTCTACTCAGGCAGTTTGTGGACCCATTGCACTAAACATTACATTTCTATGCCACATCATTTTTGTTTCATTAGATACTTAATTACCGTAGATCCCGGAATACAAGCTGACCTGGTATATTAGCCGATCCCCTTCTCTACCGACTAAATTACATGTATTTGCCGATGACCGGTATTTAAGCCGACCCCCTTCTCCAAGCAAAATTTTCTAAATTTCCTTAAAAGTGTCTCTTCGGGTATATTTATAATGTTTATCGGCGAGAATTTGAGACTGCCGGCATTTTTGATGGAAACTAGGAAGTGATTGCGGAGAAGTTTGGTAAATTGGAACCTTTGTGTTGAAACTATATACGCAAATATGGTACATCGGCGGGTGGATTTCCGGAGACTTGTTATAAATTTGATTAACTTAAATACGCAATACAGTGGACCCTTGACTTACGAACTTAATTCCTTCACAAAGGCTAACCCATAATGCGTTCCAAACCTCCCACTACAACACTTACTTAACCTTTTCATAATAAAAAACACCAATATTTTTTCTAATGTACTAACCAAAAAGTTATAAAAAGTGCCTAGCCTACTTCGATTAGGCTAGGAGTATGGCGGCGCGCAGC
>JANRMT010062791.1:46869704-46882992 GCA_026402145.1 Polypterus bichir lapradei | reverse complement strand
AGTGCCTAGCCTACTTCGATTAGGCTAGGAGTATGGCGGCGCGCAGCGGCTCAGGGCTCTCCTTTTCAGTGCACTTTTTTGTTGTTTTTGTACTTTTTTTTTTTTTTGTCCTTGTTTGTGCACGATTGGTTCGGCGAACATCCGCTACACCATTCAGAACCTTATAGACATCGGTGTCCAGAGCCAGACATCTGTTTTGAGTGTTTTTCATCACACGCACAACATCCCAGACAACATAGCGAGACCAGCGGGCTCTCCGTGGTTTGTTGTCGGGTCTAGGAGACGACACAGACGGAGGAGGGAAAGAAAGCAGAAGCGGGGCCGCAGATACGGCGTTATGCTAAGGCTAAAAAACAACCATACAAGCCCTATACAGAACTTTTTTCTGCACTGAAGGAGCTGCTTTTAATCTCATTGTAGATGCGTATAGTGACAGTAAATGGCATTCTATTCTAGAAACAATTTCATATTGTACTCACCATTTAATTTGACATCTTTGGGCTGCAGGAAGGGAGGAGGAGGAGATATTTCCACACAATGTCCATCTTCGTTTCAAAATTACATCCACAAACACATGTATCTGGGCTCCGACTGACGCTACTAACGCTCTCGGTTGTTTGTTTACAATCGCGCAAGCGGATACACGTGACCGCATCCGTTTCGTAACGCAAGATGTGGATTGTAAATCAAAATAAAAAATTTTATTTTAAACTTCCCGATAATTTATTATAAATTTTATTAATAAAATCAACAACTAAAACACTTTTTTGAATAAATTCTTTATTTAATTTAAAGTACCGGCATGCAAAGTTACTTCTTCATCTGAAAGATGGCTCTGTGGTTTCGTCATTATTTACTTCCGTATTCATCGCCAAAACCGGCATTGCGCTGGAAATGTTGAATCTGAAATGATACTCGTTGTATAAACCGAACCCCAAACTCCAAGCCAAAAATCTAGGACGAAATTCTCGGCTTGTATTCCGGGATCTACGGTAAGAGTAGTTGTTGCCTTTGTTAACTCTGATTGAACTGGCAGCACTTGCTTCTCATTTAATAAACTATTAATTAAATCATCTTTCCTAGTCTAAATAAATTCTTTCAAAATTCTCTGAAACCCTGTTTAATGTAGTGATCTGTTCATCATTGCATTATCCAGAAAACTTCTAAATCTAGATTATAATTGACTTCATCCAAGAAGATTAAGGAAATATTTTAATTTTCAACAATGGGAGAATACATAGCAAAATAGATAATTTAGAAAGGTCTTAAGAATGAGAGAAATGTAGTACTTAAAAGTCAAACTTAAGAGACAGTTAATGAATAATAAAATATTGCTACTACTTATGTAATATGACAAATTTTATTATTAAAATAAAACTATAAAAATACTTACCTCAGTAGTAGTTTTACACCACTAACGATAGTATGTAAGGTGAAACGACTAGTGGGCACGCTTGATTAGCCTTTGGCCAAGCTAATGAATATTTTTTTTTTCCCCAGTGAGCATAGCTCTTAATTTATTGTTTACTTAACATACTAATCCTGTAGGTGGTTGGTGGTCCATATCACAAATATTTTCATTTATGTACAGTTAGGTCCATAAATATTTGGACAGAGACAACTTTTCTCTAATTTTGGTTCTGTACATTACCACAATGGATTTTAAATGAAACAACTCAGATGCAGTTGAAGTGCAGACTTTCAGCTTTAATTCAGTGGGTTGAACAAAAAGATTGCATAAAAATGTGAGGCAACTAAAGCATTTTTGAACACAATCCCTTTATTTCAGGGGCTCAAAAGTAATTGGACAATTGACTCAAAGGCTATTTTATGGGCAGGTGTGGGCAAGTCCGTCGTTATGTCATTATCAATTAAGCAGATAAAAGGCCTGGAGTTGATTTGAGGTGTGGTGCTTGCATGTGGAAGATTTTGCTGTGAACAGACAACATGCGGTCAAAGGAGTTCTCTATGCAGGTGAAAGAAGCCATCCTTAAGCTGCGAAAGCAGAAAAAAACCCATCCGAGAAATTGCTACAATATTACGAGTGGCAAGATCTACAGGTACATCCTGAGAAAGAAAGCAAGCACTGGTGAATTCAGCAACACAAAAAGACCTGGACATCCACGAAAGACAACAGTGGTGGATGTTCGCAGAATCATTTCCATGGTGAAGAGAAACCCCTTCACAACAGCCAACCAAGTGAACAACACTCTCCAGGGGGTAGGTGTATCGATACCCAAGTCTACCATAAAGAGAAGACTGCATGAAAGTAAATACAAAGGGTGCACTGCAAGGTGCAAGCCACTCATAAGCCTCAAGAATAGAAAGGCTAGATTGGACTTTGGTAAAGAACATCTAAAAAAGCCAGCACAGTTCTGGAAAAACATTCTTTGGACAGATGAAACCAAGATCAACCTCTACCAGAATGATGGCAAGAAAAAAGTAGATAGATACTTTATTAATCCCAAGGGGAAATTCACAATAGAGAAGGCGTGGAACAGCTCATTATCCAATGCATACCACATCATCTGTAAAACACGGTGGAGGCAGTGTGATGGCTTGGGCGTGCATGGCTGCCAGTGGCAGTGGGACACTAGTGTTTATTGGTGATGTTACACAGGACAGAAGCAGCCGAATGAATTCTAAGGTGTTCAGAGACATACCGTCTGCTCAAATCCAGCTAAATGCAGTCAAATTGATTGGGCGGCGTTTCATGATACAGATGGACGATGACACAAAACATACAGCCAAAGCAACCCAGGAGTTTATTAAAGTAAAGAAGTGGAAAATTCTTGAATGGCCAAGTCAGTCACCTGATCTTAACCCAATTAAGCATGCATTTCACTTGTTGAAGACTAAACTTCGGACAGAAAGTCCCACAAACAAACAGCAACTGAAAGCTGCTGCAGTAAAGGCCTGGCAGAGCATTAAAAAGGAGGAAACCCAGCATCTGGTGGTGTTCCTGAGTTCAAGACTTCAGGCTGTCATTGCCAGCAAAGGGTTTTCAACCAAGTATTAGAAATGAACATTTTATTTCCAGTTATTTAGTTTGTCCAATTACTTTTGAGCCCCTGAAATAAAGGGGTTGTGTTAAAAAAAAAAAGTGCTTTAGTTGCCTCACATTTTTATGCGATCTTTTTGTTCAACCCACTGAATTAAAGCTGGAAGTCTGCACTTCAACTGCATCTGAGTTGTTTCATTTAAAATTCATTGTGGTAATGTACAGAATCAAAATTAGAAAAAAGTTGTCTCTGTCCAAATATTTATGGACTTAACTGTATCTTTAAGGGAATGAGCTTTAAATAAAAATGTATACATTTTAGTATAATAAATATGTAGATACTGATCCAAAATAAAATTTACTTTAGAATTTTTATGATACATGTATTACCATGTATGTCTCTTTGGTAGAAATAATGCATGGATGCAAAATATAGCATATAATCATACCTGTTTAATCCAAGGGGAGATGGAGCCTACCTTGGTGGGACCAGACATAAGGTAGGAATCATTCCTGAATGAGATGCCAGTCCATCGCACGGTCCACTCATATGCACACCCACGCTTATGTGGCCAAGTTGGAATTGCCCACCAACCAAACCACCGCATTATGGGGATGTGGAAGAAAAACCTACATGGACACAGTTAAAATGTGCAAACTACACATTGACAGCAACCAGGCACATTACCAGCAAGAACTGTAGTTCTTAAACTGCAAGAAATAAAATTCAGGTATTTAGTGTCTCTGTTTAAATATAACAATAGAAGATGCTTCATGGACGTATTTGGGCATTTTTGGTGAAACTGCCCAGCAAGATAGATTTATAGTAAGGCTTTGAAATGTTAGGAAGGTTGGAGTCCACAGATTTTACATTTTCTCCAGTTTTTTTTTTTTTTTTTTTTTTTTTGAAGCTTGTTTAGTAAATATCCTAGGATAGTTTTTGTATGAATAGAAAGATCTTATTTCAAAGTATTGATTGTGAGTAACTGTAATCTGATGCATCAGCCAATCTTTTAGTGAAAGATTGGCATAATATTCTTTATATTAACTGAAATTTTTAATGTTTGATGTAGGGTCCAGGAATCATGAATCGAGCTGTGTGGCTGAAATGTTTTTTTGAACTTTTGACCAACTGTAAGACGGCAAACTGCTGGAGTTCAAATGATGCTCAAATTCTTTCATCTTCTCTTGTGTCACTGGGAGAATGGTCACTGCGAACTCAGCAGCTGCTGGACATCAGCAATGTCTTGTGGACCAACATAGGTGTATCGTCCTTTGCAAATTTTAGGTATGCTAGATTTACAGAAGGTTTCTTTTCTTTGTGTTGGCTAGATAACACCTTACTAACTAATTTTTTGGTTTGTTTTATTTTTGTTATGTTGCACATTATTAACATTAATTCTCACCTCAGACATTTGTTATAGTCTATAAATAAATGTATAATATGGGTTGAGATTGGTGATGAACGAACTTCAATGTGTTCGTCACCTCAAGTTCATTGAGAAATTAAGAAATTACGGAAGTGTTTGCAAGTATAGCTGAACTCACTGAAATGCATTAAAGTAAGTGGGGAAGGACTAACTGAATCAGATTTGACTTGGTTATAATTGTGCAGTCATCTTTAAATTCTCCCTGAGAATTAGGGAAACGTCTGCTAGCTGGACCCGTTATTGTGGCCAGAAAGGTGACCTGAGCTGTGTGGCAGCATTTTATGGGCATTCTTCAGGGAACAACTAATAGGTTAAAACCTACAGATGGTTCTGCAGCAATTAAAGTAAATTATGCCTTGCACGTTGAAGCATACAGTTTGCACAGGTGTCCCACCTTCTGTTGATTTTTTAGAAACCCTCTGTCTCTCTTAAAGCAGAGCTGGAACAGGTTGTGTTAACTACACCCTCTGAAGTACTACATAGACACTATTACACTGTAGAATGTTGTAAATTCCTGTGATACTCGCAAGAGCACAGCAATTAACAAATAAAATGAGACAGAGCATTACTATAGTTAGAAGTGTATGGCTTTCATTTAGAGAAATTGCAAAAAAGCAGGGAGGAGGAAGTTTGATGGTCTGGGGATCTTTTGCTGAAGGCAGAGTGGTATTATGAATAAGTGCTTCATCAGCAATGAATGATTTCTTTGGTTGGAACCAAAAGCTGAAGCCACTGCGGTCCTACAAGACCAATGTTGGTCAGCCCTGATTTAAAGAGTCTGAGTCTTAAATCGCAAATAAATTAAGTTAATTAGTAGCAAAAACTAGTCACTAATTTGAAAAATGGTTAGAGTGAAAACCTGTAGCCACTGTGACTCTTCAGGATCAATGTTGGCCAACCCAGTCTAGACCTCTGCCACTATACTTTGGAATTTAGTGTTTCATATAATCATATTGTGTGCAGCATTGTTGTTTATATTTATTTGTCACTTGATAAGGAAGCTGCTATTTGTTTGTCATGCAAAAATTGATGTTTTGTTGTATTCTCTAATTTTTCTGTTTTAACATGTGTGCTTGATTCTTGCAGAGAGACAGACCAGAGACTTCAAGGAATCTTGTTACACAGACATCTCAAGGCTATTCAAATTCTTGTACCTGATGAACTGAAGGAGGAGTACTTGGAATACTGCAGGAGGCTAATTACTAAGCGGGATGCATCTGCTGTCCAGTACATGCAACAGATTTTTAGATCTGTCATCCCATCAAAAGTTCTGCCTGAGTCATTTATATGTGAAACATTAACCTGTATAAAACTCTTTGCTAGACTGGATGCAATTTCTTCCCAGAATGTGCAGTCTGGAATTTTTTGGGTTCATATGGGATTGTTGCAGATGTTAATTTGGATGCCTCAGACATTGTTTGACCCTGCTTTGAAGAGAATGTACAAGCTTGGCTATTTGCAGAAAGAGGTGTGTATATAATATTTATCTTCTTAGTGATCTTCTACATTTGAAATATATGGTTAAAGAGCATATTAATCATAATTTTAGTGTTGTCCTTGGTGCAGTTATGTTTAATAACACATTTGGCATCTTATTTATACCATTGTACATTTAATTCACTTACTTATTTTACCATTCTTCTACAGTGAAAATGAAATTTGCTATTTTCAGGTACTGGTTTTAGTAAGATGTGAACTCTAATTAGGATTTTTCTATAGCGAGGCTGAAAGACTAAAGAAAATACGTCAGAAACCTCCAATATTTGCCTTGACATGTACCTACTAAAGTATGTAGGATTTGTTTTGTATATTGGATAAGGATAATTATTAGTGCTAGACCAACAAATCTTGGTCCCTTGTTAAAGGCTAGATTCTTTCCATTTGGAAATTAAATTTCTTTTAATTTATTTAAATTTATGCAAGAAGTATGGGTGAGTCTAGATTTTGTAGCAGTAGATGATGTTCCCAGTAACAAAAAAAAAATATATATTTTCAAGAGAGTGCTTTGGGGTACATATTAGGTATATAGCCCATCTACATTTTGGTAAAATATTGATTTTTGGTACTTGTTTTGTATATACTTATGCCATAAACAGTACAAATTTCAGCAGAAGTCACATTTATGGTGTTTGCTTGTGTTTGAGAGCCATAGTTATAGATTAAATACTTTTGTAATATTTCTGCAGTGTCTAGTTATGGTAACCTTAGAGTTTAAGCTTATATTATACTGTATAGCTCACAGTTCCTATACAGTGGCATGCAAAAATTTGAGCACCTTTGCTTAAAATGTCTATTACTGTAAATAGTTAAGTGAGCAGAAGATGAACTGATCACCAAAAGGCATAAAGTTAAAGAGGACATATTTTCTTTTCAACATTTTATGCAAGAGTAGTGTATTGTTTTTGTTTTGTACAATTCTACAGTGAAAAAAAGGAAAGGATCGCCATGCAAAAGTTTGGACACCCTGAAATATTGGTGATCTCATAACTTTTTTTTTTTTTTAACCAAGGTCTCAGACCTTAATTAGCTCATTAGCACTATGGCTTGCTCACAGTCATCGTTAAGGAACTCCAGGTGATGCAAATTGCAAAGCTGTATAAATTATCTGACTCCTCAAGCCTCATCCCAAGAATCAACAGCCATGGGCTCCTCTAAGCAGCTGCCTTAGCACTCTGAAAAATAAAATAAGAAGATAGCAAAGCATTTTCAGGTTTCTTCAGTTCATAACGTTATTATGAAATGGCAGTTAACAGAAATGGTGGAGGTCAAGATGACCAAGAAAACTTTCTGAAAGAACTGTTCATTGGATTGCTAGGAAGGCAAATAAAACCCCCTGTTTAACTGGAAAAAACTTTCAGAAAGATTTAGCAGATTCTGGAGTGGTGGTGCTATGTACTATGTACAATGAACTATGGTGCAGCGAAAAAATATGACCTTCATTGTAGAGTCTGCAGAAGAAAACCTTTCCTGCATCCTAGACAAAACATTCAGCCAAAGTAGAACTTTTTGACCACAATGTGCAACAGTATTTTTTAGAGGAAAAGAACACCTCTTCAAATATTAAAAGCATGGTGATGGATCAGATATACTTTGGGCTTGTATTGCAGCCACTGGCACAAAGAACATGTCATTGGTAGAGGGAAGAATGGATTCAAATAAATACAAGCAAATTTTGGAAGCAAACATCACACCATCTTTAAAAAAGTTGAAGTTAAAAAATAGGAATGGTCATACAACAAGATAATGATCTGAAACACACCTCAATCTACAGTCCCCCGACCTAAACATCATAAAAAAATCTGTGGATGGATCTCAAAAGAGCAGTGTATGCAAGATGGCCCTAGAATCTTGGACAATTAGAAGCCTTTTGCAAGAATGAATGGGCAAAATACCCCAAGTAAGAACTGAAAGACTCTTAGCTGTCTACAAAAAGTGTTTAAAAGCTATAATACTTGCTAAAGGGGGTGTTACGAAGTATTATGTTGGATGCCCAAACTTTTGCTTCAGGCTCTTTTCATTTTTTTTGGAATTTAGTACCTGTGAATGATTGAATTGAAAATGTAATCTTGTTTAAAATATTAAAGAAATGCTTTGTCTTTTAATTTTATGCTTTTTGGTGATAAGTTCATCTTCTGGTCACTTAAATATGCATAGTAACTGACATTTTAAGCAACGTGCCCAAACTTTTGCATGCCACTGTAGGTAACACACTACTTTGATGTGATCAGTAAGATAGTGTTAAGTAAAGCGTTGTTCTATAAATTGGCCGATGCATTGGTTTCATTTCAGTTAAAGACCTTGCAGAGTGAATGGACTGCTCGTCAAATGTCATCTCAAGTTTTGTGTGGTGAAGAACTAAAAGAAGATGGATTTTCGCAAAAATTGCACCATCCACGTCTTAGGTAAGCAGTGAGACAATAATTCTGAGAAGAGAGAATTTTGTTCCAGTCTACTGTGTCACTTAAGTGGCTGTATTCACTTATACATTTCTGTTGGTTTCTGTAGTTCTCCATGATTTATTCTGTACAATAAAAGTATGCTATTAAGTAACATCATAATCCCTTGGCATTCAAGAAATTACCATTTTCCAAGATATTAAAAAGATCAAATTTAGAAAGGTATTGCATTTCCAGAGGAAAAACCTTTGCAAGTACAGTTTATGCAGATTCAATGTATGCAATATCTATTTACTACTTTCCTAAGAATTAACTCCCTTTTTTAAGATGGACATTTCCAGGCCTAGTTCCAAATATCTATCTTTAAAATACATGTCATGACAGGAATAAAAGTCATCTTTGTCCAATTAGAGTATGTTAACTCCAGCTTAACTACATTTGTCTTGGGGAAAGTTGCATGTTTGATTTGTACCTCTAACAGAGACTACATCAAGATAGTAAAAGAACATGCAAAGAAAATTTGAGCTACAATTGGTAAAGCCACAGTTTAGTTTCCAAAGGGTTGAAAATCTATCAAAGCACAATAAAGTGCATTATGAAACATGCTATAAATTCACCACATGCATGATTGTTTGTAGAAAAGATTGCCCTCCAGACCTGAAGAACACAAGTTAGACTTGTGGCATAATTCCTTTGTCTTTAATGCATCTGGACGTCATGGGAGAGTGGCAAAATTGAACCCATTAAATAAAAAGAAAAGTTTCCATAAGATTTCCACTAAAGTTTATCACAAGTCAAGATGAATGAGGTCCTATAGTCTGCTGTAAAATTGACCCCCTTTCCCTAAATACTTCATTTGTGCTTGATACAAATTTCATCTCTGTATTATAAAAAAAAAATCCTGTGGGAGGGAATGACTGAGACGATACGTGATCTTCACGTTAAGATCACGGAAGACAAATAAAAGACCCGCAAGACAAAAGATCGTGGGTATATAGAACATGAGATTCTTGCAAGACACACCCTACTTACAAGCAATATCAGAGCACGGCCAGCAAAAAAAAATCAGTAGTGTAAAGGGAAGCAGCACACACAGATACAGTGCATATAAAGCGTATAAAGGACAATACGTTATAAATGAAACGTCCATGACTAAAAGATCGCATTAGCACAAACAAAAGGAAATTAATCATCAGGACCAGGTGTGATTGGGAAAAAATAGCAGGACAAAGCGAGGTCAGAAATAAAAGGCAAACAGCAGAAAACAAAGTCTTTTTGCATTCGCATCATTCAATGCACAAAACATAGATTTACACAATGATGGAACATACGCTATGAGAATCTGTGGTTCCGCAACAGTTAAAGCAACGACAAGTTTAATTTCAAAGAGAAAACCATTCGGTCAAGTGTATATTTATGATCACGGAGAAGCGAGCACAATGCGAGCAACAGAGACACAAAGTGGCAAAAAGGACAGCGGTTGTTACAGGCTTTAAAATGATCAAAGGGCAGCGCGACAGCAGCTGACCCCCCCTTCACAACGCGAGCAGAGTTATCTGTCCTGCAAGAAAGAGATTTAACTATGCCCGGGGCCAGTAATAAAGGAGAATTATTGTTTTTTGTTTTGTTTTTTTTTTTACAATGTCACGTGAGACAAGGCAGTGAGCCATCATTTAAAAAAAGTCCACAGACATCTAACCTAGCAGTTGTTGGATTGTATTTGGCAGATACGCATCATATGCTCCCAGCTCTTAAAACAATGACATGCGACAAGCAGAACAGGCAGCTGGCAAAAAGACAGCAGATGATCAGATGGCATATCCTTAGCATGCATTCAGCCACCAAACTCCCCCCAACAAAACGCAAGTAGCATCATATGTCTGGCGAGAAAGAGATGCAACCACACACGGGGCCAGAAATAAAGGACAAGTATTGTTTTTACAAAAGTTTTTAAAGTAAAAGTGAAAATAATGCATATGTAACAATTCCCATGAAAATAACAATCTCTTTAAATTGTATATCCGGTAAACCAAACACAGGGATGGGCGAGCAAGGGGCGGAGCCCCCTAGTATTTTAAAATAAAAACACCTCTACTCCGTATAAAAACACACCAGGTGAATCACAGATTCAAAAGAAACAGGGGTATAAATATGCTTATAAGGAGATAGAAAAGGTAGAAAATAATCAAAACTGTACTACCCTACTGGTCCTGAATAAACATTATGTTAATCCATAACTTACAGGACTTCTTTCCTCTTAGTTCTTACTAGAATGGCATGAAACCACTCATCCATTGACCTCAAGATTCCCTTTTTTGTCCAGCATGTAAACAGATCTTTCAGTAGATATCTTAACTTTAAACCTAATTTGTAAAAGCATTAGTAATCTGTGAGTGCAATATGTATTTTTTGTTTACATATTACTAGTTTGTGGCGATTTATTGTATTTTGGTTGTGGTTATCATTCCATCTGGGTCTTTTGTTGTTTGAGGCATTGTGACGCAGTGATTGGCACTGCTGCCTCACAGCTCACATCTCATTTCTGTCCGCAGTAATTGGTCTATCATAGTTGTCAAACACTTGCTAGCCCTCAGATATAATTAAAATATCAATGCAACTTTCTAATTCACTAAAAAGTAGTAAAGTTCCTCCTTCCTCATTGACATCAGTGCATGTTGCGGAGGTTGGAAAACTCATGGTGAAGGAACCTTCAGTGTTCTCTCATCACTAGTAAAAAGAATAGACCCACAGCTCATTTCATACTGTTTATACTCTTAATCCTATAGAGAACACTTATATATTCAACTCTTGTTGGATAATGAATTAGCCCACTGGAACTAAAAACTGGAAAGATATTTTAGTCTGCTATAACACAAACATTTGTCAAGGGGAGCTTCAGTATCAGTTTGTTTTAAAACTACTCAGAATATTCAGAAAGAAACGTCACTCTGTTTTTCTTATCTTTTCAGATTCCTCTGTTCAAGAATGAAGTTTTTGAGGTCTCAAATTGCAGAACTTTCTAGAAAGCAAGCATACAGACCAAATGACCAGCAATATGAAAATTTGTACAAAGATATGCATCATTTTACTACTAGCATTGCTCAGGTGTCTTGGGTTCAGGATTTGCTATCACGTCTACTAAAAATGCTTGAGACTAATACAAATGTAGAGATACAAAGTCTGTTAAATGAAGAGGCAACATGGCAGCTTTCACTCCATCATTTCATCAATAGACTTACAGAAAAATATCCTTTATATCCAGATATTGTGAGCCCTGTGAGGGCATCTGTTCTTCAGATACAACATGGGATGCGACTTGTTGCATCAGAGGTTTCTGCTACTCTTTTCCATGTGCCTCATTTGTCAGAGTTTATGTCTTGCCTTCTGGCATTTCCTTCTTTGTCCCCTGGTTTTCCATCTTATTTGGCCCGCGCTGAACATCTGTGCTCTAAAGTTGCCTCGGAAGTACTAAAGAATACTGGAAAACTTCTTCATTTGAGCAAGGAATTTGATGCTTCTCCTGACCAAGTACAGCTATTGTTGAATGCACTACATTTCCTACTTTGCCATGTCTTGTCCTTGGGATACTTAGACTTGGACACCTTAAGTCTGTTTAGACACATATGTCAGGTGGGTGTTTCTTTTGCTTTTTGTTTTTGATTGATTTTTATGGATGTCACTGTATTTGTTTATTTTTGTTTCAGGTTGCTAGGTACTGCTGTTGAAGCAGATTAGGCAGCACGGGCACCCTCAGTCCAAAAGAAGGCATTAGCTTATTTATTGTACGGCATACATACAGACTCAATTCAGATTATTTGAGCAACTGGCAAATATGGCAATGTGTTTATTACAATTCTTTACACAAAATATCCCCTCTTCACTGAATTTCCCATCATCTGCTTTACAGAGTTTCTAATAATTATGACCTTGTTCGACACCTTTTCTCATAAAAATTACCAAGTATTGCAGACTTTCTCATAACAATATCTTGCTGTCATTGACTTTCTCATAACAATTTACCCTTCACTGTCTGTTTCTTCATTAAAATGCCTTTGGCTCAAAGGACATGTTTGGCTGCTGGAGGTGAGTATCACCTAGTCACTTCTTCTCTCTAATCCTGAGCTGTTAAAGATTGAGGGCCTTTGGTTAATTCTCACCACAACTTTGTACAGTTAATGTTTACTTGTTGCACTAGCATCTCTTAAGGCTGATGTAATGGACAGCCATGTCAGGCAGTAGCATGCAGCTTTACTATTAAGGGCTAAGCTGCAGAGAGCTTGCTGTGGTGCCTCTTGACTACAGGTCCTTAAAAATTAATTCTTACATAGTTTTAAACTAGTTTAGTATATTCTTATGTGACTTTATTATTATTCATAAAGAGGCACAGACATATAAACTTAAATGCTCTATTACGCTACACGCCATTGTGGGGATGATTGCACCCAATGGAGACGTGGTCGCTCCTCCGAAATCTCTCTTAAACGGTGATACAATGGGAAACATAGGAGGTTTAAAAAAAAAAAATAAAAACCCTCTTTGCTTGATCAGCTGCTGGTTTGCTGCTGCTGCCGTGCCACAGTGATATGCATTTTCTGTGGCGCTTCAAGCGTTTAAAAGGCTGTACATCAGCAGTCTTTTTGTCTCACTGCCTTGTCTCTCTTCTCCCCCAGACATCCTTAAAAACTATTCGATCTCTTTTCGCTGTTCCACTATTTCACCAAGTAATATTTTCTGTTTGCGCTAATGCAATCTTTAATATCATTTTTTTGAGACTTTAGAATTTTCCTACTTCCATTATCTCTAACCTGCTCTGCATGTGTATATAATATAATAGATATATATATATATACTAGGAAAATACCCGCGCTTCGCAGCGGAGAAGTAGTGTGTTAAAGAAGTAATGAAAAAGAAAATGAAACATTTTGAAAATAACGTAACATGATTGTCAATGTAATTGTTTT
>JANRMT010062791.1:46803576-46854704 GCA_026402145.1 Polypterus bichir lapradei | reverse complement strand
CATGTAAATTAACAGTACATATTCTTTGTTTTCCTGTTGTTCAACAGATGACTGTCCAAAAAGCAACTTGTCCCTGTCTTCAGTGACTAGAACTCTACAGGCTTTTCTGGAAGATGCAACTTTGGGGGAGTTCCAAACAAGGCTTGAAATGATTCTGTCATTCCATTGCCATGTGTTGCTTATTCCTGATCAAGAGGGTAAAAGTGAGTCTCAGTAAAATCTGCAGTATTTGCTGTTGCTTCTTACAGCATAAATATTCTTTCAGTAATTGTTATGTTAAACTCTAAAATTTTTGTTATTGTTTATTCCCAGAGGCTTTGTCAGGTCTTCTTTGGAATTTGTTTAATTACTACAAACAATTTTCATACTCTATTCAGACTAAAGTAACTGAGCTTCGCCATCCAATTGAAAAGGAGCTTAAGGTAAGGGCTTAATTTTCTACATGAACCCATATTATGAAGTATGTTGTGCCAACCCAAATTATGAGATTGTTGCTTATTTTATGTCTTATTGTTTAGTTTTTTTTATTTTAACTGCATATAAATAGTGACAATTTTCCAAAAATGTTTAATAAATCATTATTAGTATTTCATCCTTAAATTCATATAATCTGGTAAACAGCTATAACTGTGTTGTCACTGACCTTGGTTCTTATTTTTGACTAAACACAATAATGTTATCCTCTCACTGGGTGGCTATGTCTTTCTAAATATTTAATCTTGTCTCTCTCTTGCTGAAATACTGTAGATAGGAGAAAAGTCAAATCTGTTGCAATTGTGTGTCTTCCTGGTATCAGAAAATTAGTTTTCACCTGAATATATATGTATTTCATTTTCATGTCCTTAATTTCTTTCTGAACTAAATATTTCAGGACTTTGTGAAAATCTCAAGATGGAATGATGTCAGTTTTTGGTCAATAAAGCAGTCTGTGCAAAAAACCCACAGGTGAGGAATACAATTAATTAACTTTGAACATTATCTGCTGCTTATAATATTATTTCTGCAAGGATGGCCTCTTGGGTTTTATTTTTTATCCTGCATAAAGTATTGCAGTCTTATGCAAATTACTTAGTTATTTATGTAACATGGATGGTATGTGAACATTTTTGAAAATTAAAGCTTTTAATTATAGATTGCAACATTTAATGCATTTTAAAAGTTCTTCATATTATTTTAAATGTATTGTTTTAAACACTTAGTTCTCACTTGTTTAAATTTGTCTGCTTATTTATTTCTGCTCTTGTCCACATTTATACCTTTATATGTAGCTCATCATTTTTTTTAAATAGACACACTGCTATGTGAAGAAAAGCTACTGAAAACAATAAGAAATTCTGAATAAGAATGAAACTAAATAATGAAAACCTGTATGTAGTAGGCACAAAGGTCATACTCCAGAAAATGTCAATGATGTGTCTCCATTTTCTATACAGAACTCTATTTAAGTTTGTGAAGAGATTTGGTGCAGCTCTTAACACTCCTTGCCGCCAAGAATTAACTGAACAAGGTAGTGAGAGAAGTTTAGATTGTGTTGACAGAACCCAGCAGGATAGCCCAGTTTTGCGACTTAACAAGGTGCTGAAAAGAATCCTGTTATCAGCCAGCAAAACACAACAGGTATTGCTTTTGCTGTGGGTAATTGTCATTGTAACGTTTTATGTACAAATTATATTTAAAATGTAATAATTTATTTCTTGAAATAGTTTTATGGTAAAATGTTTTGATTATTTCCTTTATAACATTCTTGCATCTCCTGTGTTGTGATGATAGAGTGTAATACATGAGGAAACACCTGAATTAGAACGGAATTCACTTCAGTCACGTCTTGTAGCCTTAAATCCAAAAATGAGAAAGATGTGCATGAAGCTGATGAAAAAGAGTGCATTACCACAGTTAGCAGAAGATCTGGATCTCTTCACAGGTATGTGCATTGTTATGACAAGAAGGGGGGACAACTTGTCATTAAAGATAAAATGGAGACATTGCTAAAATCTTTATTAGAAGCTTTGATAGTTCTCTGGTGATTGCTTATGTGCTATATGCTTTTTGATGTATTTTATGAGTTAAAACAAAGCTTAATGTCAGGACTGAGGTGAAACCAGTAACTATGACTTTCCTTTCTATGCAGTATTTTTTGCTGGAAAACACAATTCCATATACATTTCTGGTTTTAATTACTAAGCAGTTTATTAGCCTTCTCTCTAACTATGTGAACACTTTAATGGAACTGATGTAGAAATCGTTAAATGTGTTTTTCAATGTTCTCTAAAATGCAACATGTTCTACTTAACCAAGTTGGAAAACTATAAGGAGATCTCTCCTAATTTCTGTTGCTGTAGTGAAAACTCTCTTTATGTACCATCAAGTTGATTTTTTATTTTAAGATAGTTTCACAAGAGCAAAGGTTTATATTAAAAAACCTTCATTATTTTTTTAGGTAGATTAATTTCACCATATGGCTGCTTGTTGACCCATTCCCAGCTAAAAGATAAGATTATCCAACAGGACTGAATACTTGAATTACAATGCTGTACAGTGGAGTGCTGCCAAAATATCACAGCTTAGTGTTACATATCTGAACCACAAAAACTGTATCCTGTGTCTATCTGTATTAGCCAGTCTTCTCTCCTTATTTTTATGTGGCTTGAAAAACTCGAACCAGAGTGATTATTGATGTCATACAACAAAGATATAAATCAAAGGCAGAGTCTGTAATGTCTCCTCAACAGATGTAATGTTTTATAATTTTTTTTTAAAAAAAAAAGCCAAATTGTTTGTAACAGTTTACTAATATACCAGTGTCAAGTAAATATAGAAATTGGATACAACAGATTACCTTTGACCTACTAGATGTTGCATGATATATAATGATGAAGTCAAGCTATTGTGAAAGTGAGTATATTTAAGAAAGGAAAAAAGCTATTTGTTTATAACTAATTTGTTTTATTCCATTTTTTGCATTCCTATACAAATAGCTGAAATTATTAAATCGGTGCAGGAGTTGCAAAACTTAACTGTGGACAATAAAGCTGACAAGGAGAAGCAGCGATGTGAGGCCAAGAATATTCTCCAACAGAAACAGAGAGCTCTTTCAGAACTGTTTAAGTTACTTAGTCAAACAGGTAATCATTTTTGATAATTTATTGTTGTGTTTTTTTTCTCGTTGTGCCCCATTGGAATGTCCATTTTCCTTTAATATTCATTGGGCTTTTATTATTACTAGTTAATGTTTCTCACTTTTAATTTAGGAAATGCATTTTACATATTCAAATTACATTAAAGTCCAAAATACATAACAAACTTTTTCATGTTTTGTAGGCTTGTCATACCGCAAAGGCATTACTTGGAGTCGGACAGTAGATCCAAATGACATTATGTGTATTGATCCTTTAGACTTGAAAGTTGCTCTTAATGTGGTAAAAAGTAACACTGAACCTGAGAAAATGTAAGTCTCTGGTCTCTCTTAAATTTGCTAATTATTCCAGGATGCTGTACTTTTTCTGTGTACATGTTCCTCTGTAAAAATATTATGCTGTCCTATATCAAGCTTTTTTTTTAGTACGATGGATTACCTTAAACCAAATTTCACAGGGCGATCTGAAGCTTTCCTCTGTGTATATGCTGTTCTTTTAGGCGTGTTATTAATATAAAGTGCCTTGATTACAATGAACATTCACAATGAGTAGTTGTTATAAATGTAACTCCAGAGCATGAACTTTCAGTAGATGCAATTTTGCAGTGCCAAGTAAACTTGCAGTATTCCTGATCTTAACTACATTTTGTTTACTTTCCTGTTATGAAGTTTTGCTTTTCTGCTTGGCTTGTATGTTTATGTAACTTAGCCAAAATTTGATATTGGGCCACACTGCTGTGCATTCATGTTCTAGAATGGACATAGCTGTTTTGCAATTACTTTAGTTTCTAAATAGCTGTGAATTTGCGCTACATTTGCATAAAGTTAAATGATCTGTTTTCCAGATATAATTATTTGCTTCTAAATTTAACCACCCCCATTTTATAACAATTTTGAGCAAAAGATTTTAAAAGCAAAAGATCCATCCATCCATCCATCCTCTTCCGCTTATCCGAGGTCGGGTCGCGGGGGTAGCAGCTTAAGGAGAGAAGCCCAGACTTCCCTCTCCCCGGCCACTTCTTCCAGCTCTTCCGGGAGAATCCCAAGGCGTTCCCAGGCCAGCCGGGAGACATAGTCCCTCCAGCGTGTCCTGGGTCTTCCTCGGGGCCTCCTCCCGGTTGGACGTGCCCGGAACACCTCACCAGGGAGGCGTCCAGGAGGCATCCTGATCAGATGCCCGAGCCACCTCATCTGACTCCTTTCGATGCGGAGGAGCAGCGGCTCTACTCTGAGCCCCTCCCGGATGACTGAGCTCCTCACCCTATCTTTAAGGGAAAGCCCAGACACCCTGCGGAGGAAACTCATTTCAGCCGCTTGTATTCGCGATCTCGTTCTTTCGGTCACTACCCATAGCTCATGACCATAGGTGAGGGTAGGAACGTAGATCGACTGGTAAATTGAGAGCCTTGCCTTACGGCTCAGCTCTTTTTTCACCACGACAGACCGATGCAGAGCCCGCATCACTGCGGATGCCGCACCGATCCGCCTGTCGATCTCACGATCCATTCTTCCCTCACTCGTGAACAAGACCCCGAGATACTTAAACTCCTCCACTTGGGGCAGGATCTCGCCCCCAACCCTGAGAGGGCACTCCACCCTTTTCCGGCTGAGGACCATGGTCTCGGATTTGGAGGTGCTGATTCTCATCCCAGCCGCTTCACACTCAGCTGCGAACCGCTCCAGAGAGAGCTGAAGATCACGGCCTGATGAAGCAAACAGGACAACATCATCTGCAAAAAGCAGTGACCCAATCCTGAGTCCACCAAACCGGACCCCTTCAACACCCTGGCTGCGTCTAGAAATTCTGTCCATAAAAGTTATGAACAGAATCGGTGACAAAGGGCAGCCCTGGCGGAGTCCAACTCTCACTGGAAACGGGCTCGACTTACTGCCGGCAATGCGGACCAAGCTCTGACACCGGTTGTACAGGGACTGAACAGCTCTTATCAGGGGGTCCAGTACCCCATACTCCCGGAGCACCCCCCACAGGACTCCCCGAGGGACACGGTCGAACGCCTTTTCCAAGTCCACAAAGCACATGTAGACTGGTTGGGCAAACTCCCATGCACCCTCCAGGACCCTGCTAAGGCTGTAGAGCTGGTCCACTGTTCCGCGACCAGGACGAAAACCACACTGTTCCTCCTGAATCCGAGGTTCGACTATCCGACGGACCCTCCTCTCCAGAACCCCCGAATAGACTTTTCCAGGGAGGCTGAGGAGTGTGATCCCTCTATAGTTGGAACACACCCTCCGGTCCCCCTTTTTAAAGAGGGGGACCACCACCCCAGTCTGCCAATCCAGAGGCACTGTCCCCGATGTCCATGCGATGTTGCAGAGACGTGTCAACCAAGACAGTCCTACAACATCCAGAGCCTTAAGGAACTCCGGGCGTATCTCATCCACCCCCGGGGCCCTGCCACCAAGGAGTTTTTTGACCACCTCGGTGACTTCAGTCCCAGAGATGGGAGAGCCCACCTCAGAGTCCCCAGGCTCTGCTTCCTCATTGGAAGGCATGTTAGTCGGATTGAGGAGGTCTTCGAAGTACTCCCCCCACCGACCCACAACGTCCTGAGTCGAGGTCAGCAGCGCACCATCCCCACCATATACGGTGTTGACACTGTACTGCTTTTCCAATTTTAAAGCAAAAGATAAATTAACATAATAGGAAATATCTATGAACTAAAATTTATCAAATGAATTTACTTCAGTGAATTGTAAACATTACCCTGAGCAAATCTGAGTAAATAAAACATTATTTTAATTATTCTGAGTGGCTTTTAGACTCATCTGGTGAAGTTCAAATCTACAGATTTTCTTAATTTCTCTGACCAGTTATTTCATAAAAAAATTAAAAGACTGCTATTTCTTATTTCTCGGTTTCTCTATTACCATGATAACACTTGATTTTTGTGTTCGCTTTGATATTATAGTCTATTATTTTGTGGGCTATGAGAGAAAATTTATTGGAAGTGCCAGTATAAAGTGAATTGCATATGTAACATTCATGAATGCATCTATTTCAGCTTTACACATTTATTGAATATGTTCTGTGTCTTCAGGATTTTTGCTGAGATACCTGCTGTTTGGGATGGATGTCAGAAGTATTTCTACAGATCAATTGCACGACATGCCTGCCTACGAGAAGCATTTCTTAAACCTTCAAAGGTAAATGATTGATTTGAATATTTATGTGTGACTTATTAATGTGATTACTTCATTGCTTATTGGTTTTAGAGTTCTTTTTAACTACAAGCTTTTTCAACTCTCATTTATCTTTTCAAAGTTATTTATAAGACATAGGCCTTACAGGGGATAAACTGTTTGTGACCTGTGTTTTCATTGTATATTGTGTTTTTCATTTTAATACCTTATCACATAGGAGTCAATTTTAAATTGCTACAAGCTCTGTGTTTACATCAGAGTCTAAGATCAGAGTCGCTTTCTACAGTCACATTCTGGGCTTGCAAAAATAACTACTGAATCTGCCAGTACCAGACTTTGCAGAATCAGGTGCAAGGCAGAAATCACAGCCAGACAAAAAAGTTAGCTTTCAAAAAGAAAAAAACACATGCTACAAGAAATTAAGAAAGAAAAGCTGCATTAATGGCCAAATGCATTTAACTGCTTTTTAAAATGCTAATCAGAGAGAGAGAGAGAATAAAATAATGTTTAGACTTGGCATAAATTGATTCTGATGAGCAGGCCTTGGTTTTAAATGCTGAGTTGATCTCCATATCATAATTTAGCAAGCTCCAAGATTCACCTTAATTAACACACTTTGTACTCCAATGTATGTTTGGCTTGGCACATTTTCCATACGTCAGAATTTTGTGTTTTGCAGCTTTCAAAAAAGTTACACTTCGCGTATCATTGAGAGTTAAAAATTTCATGACTTTTCAGAATTATTCTGCTATACAAGATTTGATGGTTGATGTAGGACTTAATTCAATATAAACCATTGTCTCTGGGACTCTTCTCAGATTCAACAGCTTCATTTTCGATAAGACATTAATGCTTTCTTCTTCAGATTTGGTTATTGAAATTTGTATCACTGTATTTCACAAACCAAAATTACTTAAAACTGAACATTTCCTTAACTTCACATAAATAATGATTATTATATGAGGGACTAGGACAAACTGATTAAATCATTTTAGTACCAATTTTTAAATGATTTATAACTGCTTACCATCCCAAGAATTAATAATTACTACCAGGAGGAAGGTTGTTTTGGCATCCCTTCTTTGTAAATGTTTGGTGGGGGAATTTTTTGACATTCAGATGGAACATTGGTCAGCAGTAGGCTATTGGCTTGATTTTGTGGTTTTAATTTTAGTTTTCATGTTTCATTCCACTTTTAATTTTATTTTTATTTCATTTACCAAAGTTCTTTTGTAGTTATTTTAATTAGTTTTCTTTTATATTCCCCAAATATGCATTTGTATAGAAAATATACGGTGAATTACTTGTGTGAGAGGGCTAATACAGTCTGTTTCATGTGTACATCAACAAATATACTTTACATCATAATATCTGTATGCTACCTGTGTTTCTTATTTCAGGTGGAAGGAGTTGTTGAGCAGCAAAAGTGAATTAATTTTCATTAAAATGTTAACAGGAAAGCTTCAGAACAGTAATTCTAATGTCAAAAGAGTACTTAGTTGTACTTGAGTATTTTAAAAATATATGCAGACTAACATACTGGTCTTTCTCAGAAGTCCAAGGTTCAGATAACGAGATAAATGTGCCAGTAGTTATAGTAGAAAGGTAAAGAGTGAGCGAAACCATTGGTTTCCATATTATTCTAATTATCAACCCAAGGAATTTACTTTGTATTATATTTTGCTTTGGCCTGTGTTTTACTAATTTCATTATAATTTAATTGGTAAATTTCACCTTTTTTGTAGGAGCTTGGTTTGGGGAATGTGGAGCGTTGTAAAGGTTTCACAGCTCATTTATTAAAACTGCTTGTTGATCAGAGAAAGAGATTGTCTTTGCTAACAGAAGAGTGGGTCAGTCTGAGGTAATGTTCAATGTTTCAATGTTTGTCATATTAACAAAACAAATTACTTAAACTAAAATAAACTTTTCTAAGATCTTCCACCATTATTTCCACTAAAGAAATGTCTTAAATGCATTGTGTATTATTTTCTATTTTCTGCTTATGCTTCTTTGTATCTTTTTTCTCCAAGGATTTCTTAGGCAGTAAAAATTTCCTTTTATCATTTAATAAAATTTTTAGAGGATAGTCAATATTTTATCTCCCAGTAAACGCACTTTACTGCTTTTTATCATTGCAATAATTTTTTAGGCTGTTAGCAACACTGATAATTAGTCAAACTTGAAACTGTGAGGTGGTAAATTCAGCTTGCATTTTGAACCTGAGTATGCCATTTAATCTTCAAGCGCTCAAATTACATCGCTAATTGCCCCTATAAGTTTTGTTTTATTGAACACGTAAAGAATGCTATGTGTATAATATCTATATAAAATTAATTTTTATGCTTATTAGATGTGGTGCCAACATGAAGTATGTCATCCCATACAAGAAAAGATCTAACATTAATATACATTGCATAATTCAATATAGCTAAAATATAGCAGCAACTGACTAATAAATGTGGACCCATTTCTGAAGTATTATGTTGGTAAACCCCTATTATAAGTATTACCAAAATATCAGTGCAGTAGGATCATCATATAGGAAAGTATTACAAAGAGTACCTGGCTAATAGCAGAGTCATTTAGGGAAACATAAATTCTATCCTAAGCTTAAGTGAGCTATTTCAGTGACCATCTCAGGAATTATTTCTCAGTTAGGTTTAATAAGATTAAATAAAATAGTTATCCTCTCTCTCAGAGTGTATTTTAAGTAGATTCTAATTTTATTTCTGATTACTATATTTTTCTGAATGTATCCACACTTCTGTATAACTTGAATATTTTGTCTCTTTCGATCAAAAAAAAAAAAAAGGTTCAGCATGCACATTTTCTCTTTCAGTAAATAAAACCTATATAACCTGGATGTTTGCACTCTTTCATTAAAAAAACCACAATACCAGAAACAAGTTAACCTGACGATAACGTGGATGCACAAATTATTGCACCACTTGTAACTGTCACATTGCTCAACATAAAAGTTATTCATTACTGAACAACAATGTTGCCTCATGCAAATGACGTTTTGTAATAAAATAAATTATATTCTGCATATAACTGATATTTTTTGCTGCTGACGAATTTTGTTCTGCAGTGAAACGGCAAACTTTACATTAATAACCAGCTGCCATATCCACATGCTAAAATGGCTCCTAACTTATAGGTACCGCAAGTTGGGTGTGACGTAATTCTCCCAGGTTTCTGTGAGCTCTTTGACTGCTGCAGTATTATTACATTCACCTCTAATCAGTAAGTTTAAGTCCAGTTTGGATGATATTACATGCGATAGCATGTAAGTGGAATATGGCATGCATTTGTTAAACTGTGGATAAGTTTTTATTCAGCCTGCTGAACAACGACCTGCTTCCAAAACGAGCCCCTAATGTTTTTGAATTTACACTAAATACTTGCCTCTCTAGGCCGAAAGGCAGATTTGAAAGGGTGGCAATTCTAAACAGGATTTCTCTATTGGCTTCTGCTCCATTGAATAAAATACAAGCGCAAAGTGACCATTTTCCAATGAAACAAATACCAAGTTTAGAAACTTATGGGGAGGTCTGGCAAAGGCTCCCAATCAACTGCCTGTTGTGTGCTAACCTGTTAAACTAAAGAGAACATGCTAGATACATTGGTTTTCGTATTTAGGAAAAGAGATGATATATTTATAACATGCTTAGTTAAAAAGCACAGAATTTGCACTTTTATGTATAGCTGGAACTAAAAACAAAAAAAAGAAGTCTGATGGGATATTAAGTACACTGTCTTTGAATCACAATAAGGTTTTGTAAATGGAGTGTTGCAGACACATGTTTGGAAAAAATGTTTTCGTATTTTTCTGTTGACATTGTCTGTCTGTCTGCAGAAAACAACTCTACTCCTCCTGGATCACTTTCATAAGTTGTGAGTTGTGCTTTTCTCATTATTTATCAATTGATGAGAGCACTGCACATACACAGTACTTCACTCCAGCGGATACAGCATCTGGAACTTAGTCATACCACACTGTGCTTCACGGATTGAACAATGTTTCTGCAATGGAAAAAACTGACCGACAAAAGAGAACAAGTTGCAGAAAGACATTAAATTTGAAAATACTTTTCATTATATAGTTACCTGATTCGCCAGAGTTAAATTCATTCATATAAGTGTTTTTAAGAAGTTGATTGTATAAGGGACTGTTTTTAACATCTACACAATTTAACATTAGTGTTTTTGCTGTGGACACAACAAAATGTTGTTTGATGAACACACAGCAGTTCATATTCATATGTATGCAGCCACTTCAGCGATTGCTTCCTATATCCTAATACTAACAGATACAGTCAGTGGTGGGTGTGCAGTTTTTAGGGGACAAACCGAAGCTGCATTTAATAGCTCTGGAAAACAGAAAAGAAAAAACACGTACAGCAACTGTAATGTTGCTTACATGCTAACCACTTTAAGTGCTGATAAATGGAGCATATAAATGTAAAGAATTATTATTACAGGTCAAATTCTATTACAATGAAGTGCCAGGGAATAAAAAAAATTTCGTTGTAGTGAAAGTTTCGTAGTAATGAGATTCTGTATTTGTCACTATAGTGCTTTCTTTAACTTGCGTCCAGGCATTTGCAATCATTTCAATAGCTTCTTTCACGTTAATTTTCATCTCCTCCTGTCCACAAGTTATGCTGACGAGACTTGTTCTCAGCATTTCCTTGCGATATTACACTTTCAGGGTGCAAATAATGCCCAAATCCAATGGCTAAAGCACTACCGTGCAATTGGGTGAGAGGAATTTAACTCAAACATTATCTAAATGTGGAAGCATGTTGTGGACAACACAGTTATCAATCAGAAGCAGAATTATCCTTTTCTTCTTCATATTGTGAGGTTTCTGAACTCTTTTTGGACTCCCCAGCCAACAGGACAACACGGCAAAGTGCGTCACGAAGCACGATTGCCGCGCCTGTGGAAGATCGTTTGTACGTTGCCAGGGCAGGGCAACTGCAGGTTCACAGTGCTGCAGCGGTACTTTAGCAAAACCAGTTTTATTCAGCTTGAAACAGGAACAGCATAGTTATTTATTGTAGCAGGATCTACTCTCCTATACACAGACACAGCAGTCAGGGTTGTGGCTAGGTTAGTGGCTAAGTAATACTGTTCCGTGCATTTACAGTGCTCCTTAAATCGAGATCTTTTTGGAGTTGCTTCGGCGGTGAGCTGCAGCAGTGCTGTGACCCTACTTTTGCCCTGGCATTGGATAAACAGCCTTCCACAGACGCGATGATCACACTTGGGGATGCTCTTCGACATGTCATTCCATTGGGGGATGTCCCAAAAGAGTTTAGAAACCTCACAACAGTGACTTTGCTTTTTCTTGAATGAATGGCAAACTAATAGGAATGTTTCTTGATTGAGCATCACTGAACCACATAAAAACTGCTTTTTCGACGTCTTCAAATGCAGCAGTTCTCATATGTTTGTGCTGAGGCCCGGGGTTTGCAACCCGAGATTTTTTTCTTTTTATTGCTTGGTATTTCAAGAAAGTTGACAGTGTTGATGAAAAAATTCCAAATTCACTGGCAATGCCTTTTGTCTTTTTGCCGGAATCGCAAGCCGCAACAATTTCGTTTTTTTTGTTCTAATGTGAACTGTTGTCATTTTTTCGTGTCTGCCATTTCTATAGGAGGGTGACAATAAGTAAAATTTCAATGGATGTTTTTCAAATGCTGACGAGAAATAAGCAAAAGGTATCGCTAAAAACCACAGAAAACAACCTGCAAAAAAAAAGTATGAGGAAAATTCAAAGAGAGAAAAAATTTACAGTGTTTCTGTTTGGGAATCATTGAACACAACTGAGCTGCGACCACAGAACTAACTGCTCTGTGGATGATTCATTCAGGCATTTCAAGGTCTTTTGGGCACTTTGTTTTATTGAAAGTATCTGCTGAATATATTTTGTAGTAACAAGATTTCTGTAGACTCTATTATATGGGGAAACTGTCAAGACCATAAAAATGCATAAATGAAACTAGGTGGGCAAGTAAAATTTCACCTATATAAGATGGTTTATAGAACTTGACCATCAAGATCCAAGCGAGGGAGGTCCTCTAATAAAACCCTGCTCAGTAATGCACACAATGTTTGAAGCTCCATGTACACAAATTCAAAGACCCAGTAATCGGGGTATGGCCTTGAGATGATGCCAAAAAAAAATGTAACTGGCACGATAACACCCAAACTATAGATACCAATAATTGCCTACGGTGAACAAGACTGTCAAGTGAATAGTTATCTTTCTTTCTCGAGCTCTTGCTCAGTTCAGCCTTCTTAACCTGCATGACCTTAAACAGTAGGCCTATTACTAAAGCACTCTAAGGGAATAAAAACATACGATGTATAAAAAGAAAAGACACTCTATTCATATTTTGTAATTATGCAGGACATTGTTTTGTGCTATAGTACACTGTGAATTATGTAAACATGTACAGTTACTACACCATCAGAACAGCTGTAAATATAATAATTTCAGTATGAAGATATACTAGAATTAATTCTCACAGCATTTTAGAAATTCCATTTGTTAAAATTATGACAAACAAAACGCAATATTTTAGACATGTCTAACATTGCTCAAGGGCTCTGTCATCATTATTTTTCCTTAACATTCAACCAGTTGCTAAGGCTCACAAGTTTGTTCACATTTTCAGATCCCAGAATAGATCTCTATTTGTGCATGATATGAAAAGAAAAAAAGGCAGGTGCACAATGCAGCATGAAACAAGGGAATCAAAGATTGATTTTGAAATGCTTGCAAGTCTGTTTTCGGTTGTAGGCAAAAAATTTTGCTTGTTTGTATTTATTACTATTTAGTTTCTATTTTATGAAATAAAAAGCATTATTTTGCACAGCATTGAATTGCTTCTGTGATTACTTGTCATGAATATTTTGAATTTGCATAGTTGCAGTAGATGTAGAATGCCTAGTAAAAGAAGGACCTTTGTTAAATTACAGGTTTTGGCACCACAGTGTTCTTGACCTTTTTAATGCATAGTTTGTAGAAGTAATTATTTATAGAAAGTAACCGTAAAGGCAGCATTTAAAATAACCCTAAAAGCAGGAATTTAAAAATTTCAGGAACTGATCTTCTTGCAAATAATAGACACACAAAGACTTACCCTTTTAATAATCATAGTTATCTTACCATTTTGTCATAACAAGAGCTTGAAAAAGTCTGCGTATAGGCTTGTACTTGATCAATTGCCTTCATCTAATTTCTTAAGTAAGAACGGTCTGTCCAAGGTCCTTTATCTTCTTTTTTTCTTTAAATGACTGATTTATGAGGGGGTGAAGGGTGTTGCATTAGGAAATAACAGAATTTTCTTTATTGCTAAAGTTCTGTTTGAAGTTGCCATTTTCTTGAAGTCACACTCACTCATCTGTATTTACAAAATGTTAAAGGTGTGTGTGAACTGTGATCTATTGACATCAACATAACATAGTGTGTTGACTATTGTCCAATCATATTAGATTAAAAAAAAACCTTAAACAATAATTTGCTGCCATTAAATGTGTCACATAGCTGCATTCCTGAAAAAATCTGAAAGCAAGCAATTAACACTAGAATTACCAGAGTCTACGAAAAAACTCGTAGATCTGGCCCACCTTAAAACCGTTCACACTTCTCCGCCAGCTTCTTTTGTCCTGTAAATGTGCCAATTA
Source organism: Polypterus bichir lapradei (assembly GCA_026402145.1). NCBI lineage: Eukaryota > Metazoa > Chordata > Cladistia > Polypteriformes > Polypteridae > Polypterus > Polypterus bichir. Next base: position 46,840,708 of record JANRMT010062791.1, on the reverse strand, counting down.
AGACGAGCAGCAAGCAGCCGGCTATTCCATCCCCCACCGTCGCAGAACGTTCACTAAGTTCTCCCAGCTCATGCCTTGATTGATTACCTGGGAGTGAAGTTTTAGAGTGGAAATAATAGATCGTTATTTGGAACACACGCATTTCATGTTGGTTCCGTTTCTACAGTAATCTGTGTAAACACATTGTTAAAACAGAAACGTTTTCATATTTTAGTAATAAACGTTACAAAATGTAGGCATAAACTATAGAATGTGTAAAAGCATGAAGTCCAAACGTCAAATAAACACTTTCTCAAAAGGCTGAATGACGTTAAAATAGCTTCTGTAGCGTAGTGGTAAGAGTTGCTGACTTCGCGCGGTGGGCTGGCTGTGCTTTAGAGACCCGAGTGCAATTCCCCTCCTGGGGAAAGAATGTTATTTTTTATTTTTTTATTTTTAACATCAAAACGGACATAAAATTTATAAACTGGTATGCACTATCAGTTAATGAGATCGTTATATTTTCATGTGGGATGCTCCTTTTAAAATATTGTTTACCAATTGAGACTGCAATTAACATGAACAAGTGTCCTTATAACTGTTACTTTTAAGATCCATAACACACAGACAGACAGACAGAGCACTGCGTAATAGAGAGACAGACAGGCAGAGAAGTCACTAGGTACTGTATATAAATAAACAGGGAAAGCACATGTACTGAAAGAAAAAAAAAGATCAACATGTGCCTTGGTCCTGCTTGCACTGAATAAGCTCATGCACTTTTACAAATAGTTATAAAATTTTAGCTTTGTAGTAAAGTAATAAATACCTTTTTCAGCAATTTTAAATAAAATATATTACAAGTAACATAATAATTTACTACTTCTATTTATTACTTTCTGCTTAAACACTTGCCCAAATATTGAACCATGAGGAATATGTGAAGTTTAACATATTAAGTCTTATGTCGTAGATTTTGTGTTTTTTTTTTTCCCCTCAGTTGGTGCATTTTGAATGTTTTGGCCAAAGTGATCTTTCTTGCCTTTTTAAATTCATATTTATTGTCCAAATTTTATAATCTACCATTTTCTCTTTTTTGTGTTAACAGAAAACTTGTAAGCGCTATCCAGGATGTGCAATCTCAGCAATATATGACAACACATGATGATTTTACTTTACCTCCTCAAAGTAGTCTTCTATCTTGGATGCATAAAATACATAACCTTTCCAGTCAATGTCTTTTGGGTCTGCAGGAGCTCTCATTGTTCCTTCAGTGCTGCCCAGACCCTAAAAAAACCGAGGACCAAAACATTTCCCAGAACTGTAATATTTTAACCAGTGATCCAGCTACAGAATCAAAATTTGACTGTCAATATCCAACACCATTTTCTTTGGAGAGTTTAGCTCTTGGTTGTCGAATGAGAAAAGGAGATTCTGCCTGGCTACAGTTGACTGCCCAAGTGTCAGAGAGGTTAAAAGACCTGCAGACACTAAAGGCAGATTTGGATAAGATTTTCCTTAGACCTACTTCAGCAGTATTGCAGACATGGTAAGTTTTTTTGGGAAATTGTCATAGGTATATAGTTGCAATTCTTGATTTGAAACTCAGTTTTATTTATTATCTTTTACCATTCTTTGTTGATTTCTTGTTTAGTTTTTGTATGGCTCTGAGTCACTTTGGAAAAATATGCGTAGCAAGTAACATAAAATTCTTAAATCTATTTTATCCTATTTGTAGTAAAGGGGCCCAGAACCAGTCCTTCCAACAGTAGGTGTAAGGCAGGAAACAGCTCTGGACATCATAGGGTCCACTCATTCACACAATCATGTTTACACTCTCCAGTTCGAAGTCACCAATTCAAACATACTCATGATGTAAGAAGCTAATGCATCCCACCGGGGCTCAAGCACTGTTGATGTGTCCTATAGAGACTTTATTTGTTGAAAAATGCGGAATACTTGCACACTTCACATGAGTTTTAAAAAACTACCCTTTATTCAACATTGTGATATATATTTTTTTCTCTTTCTCCTCTCCAGGCATCATTTTGATGTGTGTTCTTCTGGTTTAAATAAACTGGGCTCATTAGCTTCCCATCTTCAGGATATGGAGTTATTTTTCAGTGTGTCATTCTCTGGGAAGGAGGATTGCCCTTATAATAATCCAGGAATAATCCAGACTTTACGGTTCCTCAGAAAGGAGATTGAGCAGCATATCACTGAGTTCACTACGTGGAGGACAGACCAATTATCTCTAAAATCCCAAAAGCAAGGTATCAATAAATGGCTTTATATGAACTGTGCATTTCTGTAAATATCTAAATGTTTTTTCCAAGTCCAAGGATTGCATAATCTTTTTTTGCAGTAAAAGTTTGCACCTTGTTTGCCCAAATGTTTTTGGTTGTCCATAAATCACCAAAATCAACAAACATCTTTCCTTCAGTGATAGACAATTCAAACCAATTTAATATCTATCTATCTACACTATTCTTTAATTCTGCTTTACTCTGAACTGATTTTAAACGGATATTTTATCAGTAGTATAGAAAGCAGAATTAAGATTTCAAGGAATTAGAGCTCTAATGTGGGATTAGGTCATATACAGTAAAGCGTCATATCATTAATCACCTTGATTAGAAGAATGTCTATGCTGAAATAAGAAAATGTTTCTAAAATATGGTTTTAATTTTTTTAACTGTTTGAAATTCATTTTTACACATTTCAGTTATTTTATCTGCATACCCATTCAAAATTAGGTACTTGGTTAATCATTATCTATACTAATAAAAGGCAAAGCCCTCCCTGACTCACTGACTCATCACTAATTCTCCAACTTCCCATAGGTAGAAGGCTGAACTTTGGCAGGCTCATTCCTTACAGCTTACTTACAAAAGTTGGGCAGGTTTCATTTCGAAATTCTACGCATAATGGTCATAACTGGAACCTATTTTTCTCCATATACTGTAATGGACTGCAGGTCGATGGCCGTGGGGGGCGGAGTTGCGTGTCACACCATCACGCCTCCCACGTAATCACGTGAACTGACTGTGAACGCAGTACGTAGAAAACAAGGAAGAGCTCCAAATAGCGCTGAAGAAAAAACCCATTCAAGCATATTCATAAGTGCAGCTACTGTAGAAACAAAGCACGGTGTAAACCGTAAGTTTAAATTAAGTTTATAGAGATGCTCCCGCTGCCATTTGTCATGCCTTCTACGAATACTTTATTCGCGAGATACAAGTTTAATGAGAAGACATGAGGTATAAACGAGACTTTGGATCACTTTGTAACGGAGTTAAAATTGCTGTAGCGAGAAACTTTTAAGTGCCGGGTCTTAGCTAACATTAAATAAAGCCGTGGACATCGCAACATCACACAAGAGAGCAGCTCACGTCAACTGACTGAACGCAGTACGAGTGATCACTTCCATGCATCAAACCTGTTCAAAAAACGCATTACACAATTGACAAGGTAGGAAAAGAATATGCTCCGAGCTGAGCTCCACAGCTAATGCGGTCTTGCGGAAGCAACTTCGTCACGCTGCCACCAAATACTCACAGAAAAATCCACAAGCTAATACACACGCTGTCTCTAGAGTTTCTCCACACTCAATGTATTCCTCGCATCCCCTCCCCGTTATACCCTCTGATCTCCCATATTCGTTGTTGCACTTCATTACCTATGGTATGCTGCAGTCTTTATTTCTGAGTTCCTGTTGAAGTCAGTGATATCTTACTTCATGAACTATCTACACTGTTTAACCATATTGTAGGCTTTTTAAATCTGATTTTAAAAAAATCCCACACTGTATATAGTAAAGTGGGCTTAACAAGCAACAGCAGAAAAAAACACCATGTTAACACTAGAATTACCAGAGCCTACGAAAAAACTCGTAAATCCGTCCCACCTTAAATCGCTTCTTAAATCCCTTCACACCTCTCCACCAGCGTTCTTTGTCCTCTAAATGTGCTGATAAAGAGAAGCTAGAAGCAGCCGGCTATTCCTTATCCCCACCAATTTAGAACGTGCACGAACTTCTCTCAGCTCATGCCTTGATTGAGTATCTGGGAGTGGAGTGAAGTTTTAGAGTGGAAATAATAGATCGTTATTTGGAACACATGCATTTCATGTCTGTTCCGTTTCTACAGTAATCTGTGTAAACACATTGTTAAAACAGAAACGTTTTTTATATTCTAGTAGTAGATGACAAAATGTAGGCATAAACTATATAATGTATGAAGCCTGAAGTCCAAATATCAAAGAAACATTTTCACAAAAGGTACAAATATAACAATTGCGCTTTTATTAAAAAATATAACTGCAGAAACAAAAAGCCACCTTAACATGCGACATTGACACCCATTTATTATGACTGCCTCCGTGGCGCAATAGAATCAGCTGCCGACTGGGAATCAAAAGGTCGCGATGTTCGAACCTGCACCACTCTGTTTTGAGAAGTAAACTGCTCTTAGTCTCTTACTATTTTAGAATAAAAGCATACATTTGATTTCAGTCTGTAACAGCCCGTGTAATTTATGATCCTTGTAAAGGTTAGCTTTGTTTTTTTTTTTTTTGTTTTTTTTTTTTTCACTTTTCATTCTGTCAGTTGCGTTCAGAATCAATCCATACAACCCCATGTGACACGGCTATTTTCACATAATCAATCAGAGCCGTATTACGTATTAAATAAAACTCCTCAATGATATAAGATATGCTTCCCGCGCAGTGCTTCGCACACTTCAAAGCTCTAACAGCCCGTATTGATTTTTGATTGTTTGCTTTTCTCTCTCTCTCTCTGACATTCTCTGCTCCTGATGGAGGGGTTGTGAGCAGAGGGGCTGTTAGCACAGAGGCTGTTTGCTTAGAAGATACGGTCGCGCCTGTAAAAAAGGCTGAAAGACTACCTTCACATTGATCCTTTCATTGCGGCTGCTTTATCACGGTGCTTCCCATACTTAAAAGCCCAACAGACCTATTGATTTTTGCTTGTTTACTTTTCTCACGCTCTCTCTCTCTGACATTCTCTGCTCCTGACGCGCACATGTTTGCATTCTTTTAATTGTGAGAAAGAACTGTCATCTCTGTCTTGTCATGGAGCACAGTTTAAACATTTGACTAAAGGGTGTTATTTCATGTCTTGAGGGCTCTAATAATGTTAAAAAACGTATTTAGAAGGTCTTAAACAGGTTTTCTATGCTCTAACTACGATAATATTAGATTTATAAATAAAGCATCCTACTTCGTGGAAATTCATTTATCTGTCTGGAGCGGATTAACCGTGATAAACGAGGGTTTACTGTATAACTGTGTGGAGAATATTTATAAACATTGTGGGAGAGTTTCAAAGGGCTTAAAATATATAAAAATAACCATACAAACATATGGTTTCTACTTCGCGGATTTTCACCTATTGCGGGGGGTTCTGGATCGAGGAAGGATTACTGTATATCCTTCAGATTTTGATGCCATCTGCAAATTTCACAACTTTACTAAATTATACCATAATCTGCCATTAATACACATTAGAAACAGTAATGAGCTAATCTCCTGCCATGCAGAGTTTTGTCCTGTTTTTAAAGCACAATAAACAATACACAATAAAAAAAATGTTGTTGTAATGGGAATTTTGTAGTATTGAGATTCTATGATTGTCGCTATAGTGCTTGATTTAATTTGCGTCCAGATGTTTACAATCATTTCAATAGCTCCTCCTGTCTACAAGTTATGCTGCAAGACAGTGACTCGCACATCACACTATTATTGTCAAGTTGTCACAGCCTGTTTCCCAAAATGTCTTGAGTCATTCAAGCTCTCTGGCTCACTTTATACTCGTAGGGAAGGAATGTAAAGGATTTGGTCGACTTGCCAATGATGAGAGGAATAACTTTGTGGCTGCCAGTTGAATTGCAGCAAATTACAGCTGTCAGCCTTTGTTCAGATTTTTTTCCTCCTCAGCATGGATTTTTGAGTGCAAAAGTGCGATGCGGTAGCAGCTGCTAGAAGATTCCAGTCTCATCAGCATTGTAGATGTCTTCATGCTCATAAGCTGAAATGATTTTCCTGATTTCATCTGCACGCCATTTGTTTGCTTTTTCAATTGGAACTGCAGATTCTTCTCCACAGGTTGCTTTGGCTACAATTCTAAAACGATCCTGAAAGCAAATTAGCCAACCCCTGCTGACAGTAAAATCTTCTTCTAAAGTCTTGCACCTCAAAACACAAGGGTGAATCTCAGTACTTTGGCAAAACCAGCTGTTTTCAGCTTGAAACAGGAACAGCATGTTTTTTATTGTAGCAGGATCTACCACTCTCCTATACACCGACACATCAATCAGGCAGAGTTGTGACCGGGTTAGTGGCCAAGTAATACTGTTTCCTGCATTTATAATGTTCCTTGCATCATTCATCGAGATCTTTTCGGAGTTGTTGCAGCGCTGTGAGCCTTCTGTTGCCCCAGCAATGGATAAACAGTCTTCCACAGATGTGGTGATCGCGCTTTGGGACACTCTTCTGTGTGTTGTCCCATTGGGGGAGGTCCCAAAAGAGTTTAGAAACCTCACAAAATTGACTTTGTTTTTTCTTGAATGGGTGGCATTGTGGTGTAGCGGGTCTACAGCTCACGAGAAAAGGGCCACTTTTAAATAAATAATCACCGTGCTCGCGGCTTGGTGAGGGGGCGTGGTGGTTGTGTGGCTGAAGCGGTTCTCAGGGTGATTTGCAATGTGGGCGTTTCTTACCTAAGTGCACAGGTGAGAAACCATCTACATCCGTGATTGTTCCTGCGGCCGCTGATTTGCCACAGCTGCCATGCCCTTTTGATAAATAGAAGCATGAGTCGGTTAGGGGGAGAGAGAAAGAAAAGAGAAAGAGACAAAGAAAGACGGAGGTTGCTGGAGAACAGGAAGCAGTGTGTCGAGCGAGTGCATGCAGGCTCACAGGTAGGCAGCTGGAAGGTGAGCCCCAAGAAGAGTGTTTGGCCAACACTCGGTGGGGGCAGAAGGAAGCGGTCGCTCCAGCTGAGTGAGCAAGGAGCTGGAGTGACCAGTTGAAGGACGACAGGCCGCGTAAGGCCATGAAGGCAGCGGGAGTCGGGAGGCTTGGTGGGTGAAGTCCTTGATGTGAGCGTCCTGTTCATTAAGGAAACCAAGTCTTGGTCTGGGGTGAGCGCGCCACCGAAGCCAGGGATCGGGAGGACTCCAGACCAGTCGAGGGGATAAAAGGTCAGCAGCTGAGAGGGCGACTCTTCTGTTGCTGGGCTCAAACGGGAGAAGCAGGAGTGCCGCCAGGGTAAAAGAAGCACCAGGCTTTGTGTTAAGGATTGTTTCCTGCATTGTGTTTTAACCTCGTTTTTAAAGGATTGTTTTTCTAATGGATTTTAACCTCCACGATTTCACAACTGTTTGATGGATTATTTATTTAATGACTCTTTTGAAGACACTGCACTTTATTTAATTTGAACATTGTTTTTGTTGTTTGTAATAAAAGCACTTTACATTTTTGTACCATCCCCTTGCTTTGTTGTGCCTCACTGCTAAGCTCATCGGTAACATTACCGATGATGTAGGGTTCAAGGGCTCCCAGAAGTGAGAAGGGTGCATGCAACGAACCCGCATTGTCACAGGCATACTAATATAGGAATGTTTCTTGAGTGAGCATCTGCTATTTCTATAGGAGGGTGACAATGAGTTAAATTCCAATGTTGATGAGCAATAAGCAAAAGGTATCAGTGAACACTGCAGAAAACAAACACAGCAAAAAAACAATTTGTGGAAAGTTCAAAGAAAGAGAAAAATGTACAATGTTTATGTTCGGGGATTGTTGTGCACAACTGAGCTGTGACCACAGAACTAACTGCTCTGTGGATGATTCATTCAGGCATTTCAAGGTCTGTTGGGCACTTTGTTTTAATGAAAGTATCTGCTGAATGTATTTCGTAGTAATGAGATTTCTGTAGACTATGCCATATGGGGAAATATGTCGGGACCGTAAAAATACTTTGTTGTAATGAAAATTTTGTTGTAATGGATTTTCACCTGTATATTTTTGTGTACTTTTTAATTTGTTCTCTTCTTTTTTTGTCTCTTTAATTAGAATCCTCTCCTGAATTTGCATTACAATTCTTTGGACAAATTGAGGGTGCTATTAGTGCAGTTTTATGTACTGTGCAAAGCCTGGTGAAGAGAAAGGAAGATCACAAAACAAAATCCAAAGAAGTCAAAAACCAAAAATCTGGTAAGGTTTAGAGACTGATTTTGAGCTTCTATTTCAGGTGATAACATTATAAACCAATATCAGATCATTAGCTAATTGCTTCTTATTCTTTATCAAAAAACTGTTTTTTTAAATTGAATTTGTAAGCATATATATGGAAAGTATCACAGAGGTCTCCAGTTCTTAATTTTTTACTAAATCTTTCATTGTTGGGGCAGACACAAATGACTATGAATGTGTGCTAAATTTGAATTTTACTTGAATTATTGGTTATGTAGAATTTGAAAACATCAGGATATGAAAAAAATACAACTACATACTGTGTATATATACACATATATATATATTTTAATATATATGTTTTTGATTAAGAATGGGCTTATTAACATAATTTGGTATCAGCAGTTCAACTTGAAATAAACCCAAGTAAATAGGCTTTTAGGATCTTTTAGACTTCATTGTTACAATGGATCCACTCTGACTCATTTCACATGTATTAAAAAAATCAATCCTAAATTGAGATAAATGTTATTCATAGACTTCATCAGTATAGCCGCTAGTCAGATTCTGCAAAATGTGACTTAATATTTGTAAAGTATAAATGATAAAATTTGAAATCCTATTTCAGGAGCAGGCCAGCTCATAACAGATACTTCTGCAGCTGCAAAACATTAAATAACTATAAGTTAAACTTTTTCAGTAATGTAATTTTTGCACTGGTGATTATGGTATAACTTTGTGCTTTTTCCAAAGAACTCAATAGTAGTATTGATAGAAAACATATTACTAAAGTTGGCACAGCTCACAGTGAGATTTTCACTTTCCTTTGGGGTATCACTGAAATTTTCAGTGCCGACATTTGACTTTTACATTTTGCAGTTCTCTTTGTTTCCTTTTGCCAATAAAACTTAAAAGGGTTGTTTGTTGAGACATCGTTCACATTTCTCTCCAACAAGACCTACCACAACTACCAGCAGGCAATTCGCAAATGATTTGTTCTTTTTGAACAACACTTTTCCATGAATCATATGATGAATTGATTCAGTGGTGCTCAATGGAAGTGTTAAGTAACTTCATGAAGTAACTTGTTGCTAGACTATAGTTAACCTCACATTTTGCTTAGATGTAATTGGTAACATCAGTCAGTCTTATTTTCTGAATCTTGTTACCCAAATACAGGTGGTATAATTGCTATTCGTAAAAGAGTTTTCCAAATACATTTTAATAGTTGAATTAACTTTAAAATTTAACACTGGTGATTTTGCTATGTACATTTATTATCAACTGATGTTAATCAATAAAGATATGTATTGAAGTGCATGTAAGCAGTATAGGGTAATTTTCATTTAAGGGGGAAAAAAAATTAAAAGCTAAGGGAAAAAAAAAGTTGAGTTAAGACGTGTTTATTTTCATACCTTTGTAATGGTCAAAGCAGGATTTTGCACATATTTGACAATCTAAACTAATGAAGAAACTGTTTCTCTGCAAAAAAGCCAACTTTACAGCAGCAGCTTTCTCTAACTCTAAGAAGCATGCTGCAATTGCACGTAGTCATAGTCCTCTGCTAGTCACAGTTCTAGGGCATAGTGCAACAAAGCTAATATCAAAAGTTAGTCTTGTTACTATAAAAACGTTGTAAAAGCAGGTCTGCACAGGGTCATCCCCAGCTCATAGCACTCTGCAACTGACACATGTTTCTGCAGACTGTTGTTCCAACCAACTGTTTTTACTTCTACTCCTAGCTTAATTAAGTAAGGTGTTATTTCCTAGTTTCTATATTATGGGGTCAATGTAGAAATTAGAAAACAACGATAAACTAAGGTAATCTTTATTAGAATGTAACAGTCATTTACACTGACACTGATGTAGTTGCAGCCTTTCAGCATTCGCCCAGGTGCCTACTCCGCCCGTCTTTAAATTGTCATAAGGATACAGTTAAGGAAGCAAACTACATAGAATAAAGGCAGATTAATAGGAAAACAGCATAGTTAACCTGCAGCCAGGACTGAATTTGAGAACCATTTATATATAGAAATATGTGTATCTTTTTTTCAGTACTTCATAATGTGTTTTTATATTACCAATGCTGTGTTTAATGGAACAAGAGAAGACTGGCCTTTCACCATAAATTAAGCATTTTTAAACCTGTTTACTCCAATTCGGAGTCATTGGGTACCAAGTGCCTATCCCAACAGTGTCAAATGCAAGGCTGGAAACTGCCCTGGACACACACATGCTCACTCAATCTTACAATGCACCAATTTAGAATTACAATTTAACCTAACATCCATGACTTTGGGAATGTGGGAATATACCCAGAGTATCCTGAGGAAAATTTGAACATTCATGAATGAATAATACATGTATACTCAGCCTATACATTAGCTCTTTGTGAGATTATAAATTTATAACACTGGATTCACAAGGCAGCAATGCTAACCACAGCATATTTAATCATTTCTAAATGCAAACTTCATTCATAATATATCTGTTGCAGAATGTAAGGAAAGTGAGGATGAAGGAGATTTAATCAGAGTGGGGCACTTGACTAAACTACTAGATAAAGATCTGTCTGCTGAAGTTTCTTCCTTAAATTTGGAAAAGATCCCTGCCATTCTACTGAATCTTTTGGAGAGCATAAAGATTTACAGAGAGGACTGTGCAGCACATTGTCTGGTGAGGTATTTTCTATTCAGTACTAATGTGAATTTATGTTTAAAGCAAACAAGCAGATGCTTTCATGTCTGAATTCATATGGTAAAACAGTTTATCAGATAAGGCAACTCTTGAACATTATACTAATATAAAGTTTGTTTTAGCTTTCGTGTATTTAAGAGCTTTATAAATATATATTTCTATTTTGTGTTTTTGTGACAGACTTTAGAGGAAGCCTGCTTGTCTCTAGTGCGCCTTCTGCCTATGTTATCAACCTATGTGGATCTGGTTCAGTTCTTCCTCATAGTTTCTTTGCTGGCTCACAGAAGCACTGGCAAACTGCTGTCTGTTCTTGCCAGCATATTCACAGAGATTGCTCAGAAGGTAAGAATGCAGTGCATAATTGCATAAAAGTTACTGTGCAGCTGTTTGAAAGATGTTTGAGTTGGTGTGTGTATATGGGCACTAAGGCAGATTGGTGTCTTGTATTGTCTGCTGCCTGGATAATTTATGGTGCCCATCAACACTGAATCGGATCATGTGGGTTGAGAAGGTTACGTGATGTTCCAAGTGCCATATTGAAACTGAAATGCTGAGATGCTTACAGACTGCAGTTTCTCCCAATGTTTTACTCTCAACAATGTACTGTTACATTAATTGTCAATACTAAAATGTTGTGCAGGAATGGGTGTGTGTGTGTGTGTGTGTGTGTATTTTTCTGATTTGGAAATTCAAGAGCATGTGCTATTTCAGTTGAGGAGGATACGTAGGTTGGGTTACAAGATGGGCTTATATTTGTAAAATCTTAACACTTTATCTGGAAATGTTACTTTTTGTTAGTTTGTTCAAATTGTGAGTTTCTATAACACTTTGGAACTTGTCCGTTTTAACACTAGAATCAATGAAGCCTACGAAAAAACTCCTGGCCCACCTTAAATTCCTTCGCAGCTGTCCATTAGTGTCTTTTGTTTTGTAAATCTGTTGATCAGCACAAGCAGCAAGCAGCCTGCTGTCCCTTCCCCCGCCTTGATGGAGCTCAACTCGGGCAAAAAATTCTCCCAGCTCAAGCCAAGGCTCCTTATCTGTGTGTGAGGTGCCTGGAGTTGAATAGGGTAAATAATGCAGTATATCGTTATTTTAAATGCATGCATTTCATGTGTATTCCATGTCTACAAAGATCTGGGTAAGTGTAGGATGAAAGAAAATGCTTGGCAAGAAATGCTGAACACATACCTAAAGCAGAAACTTTTTCCATGTTGTACTAATAATGACATGAAGTGTATAATGTGTGAAGACATTAGTCCAAATATACAATAAACACGTGAGCTTTTATTCAAGGGTATAACCAAAGGAAAAAAAGCATTTGATTTACATGTTGCTGTCAATGAGTTAAAAACCCAAGCTCAAATGTGAATCATCAGGAAGTTGATATGTATTCTTGAATGGTGCAGAGGTAAGAACTGCAGCCTTGTAACCCAAAAGTCCCAGGTTTGAGACTGGGCGTTCCAATTTTTGAGTAGTGAGCTGCTATAATCATTATTCTTACAAAATAATAAAAACATACATTTGATTTGAGTCTGTAACACCCGGTGTAAATTTTGGATACTTGTAGAAGTTGATGCTTGTGTTTTTATTATTCACTTTTATTCTTTCAGTGGCATTCATGTGGTTCAATGAACTTGCCTCTCTCTCTCTGAGTTGAAGGCATTTACAGTCAAAGTAAAAAGTATGTAAACCATATGGAATTATCTGGTTTACTGCATGAATTGGTCATAAAAAGTGATCTGATCTTCATCTAAGTCACAGGTACTGGTATACACAATGAGCTTAAGCCACTGACACACAAAAAATTCTACTCTTTCATGTCTTTATCTTACAAATGCATTCAACGTTCACAGTGGTAGTGGATAAAGTAAGTGAACCTTGGGATTTAATAACTGGTTGACCCTCCTTTGGCGCTTCCTGTAACTGCAGATCAGACCTGCACATCGAGCGGGGAGATTTTTAGCCCATTCTTCCCTGCAGAACTGCTTTAACTCTTCCATGTTCTTTGGTTGTCTTCTGTTTATGGCTGTCTTCAAGTCATTCCACAGCATATCAATAGGATTGAGATCTGGGCTCTGACTGGGCCACTCCAAAAGGCGGAGTTTGTTCTTTTGAAGCCATTGTGCTGTGGATTTGCTGCAATGTTTGGGGTCATTGTCGTGTTGCATCACCCAGCCTCTTCTGAGCTTAAGTTGACGGAAAGACACTCGCTCTCACATTATCCTGGAGAATTTGTTGATAAACTTGTGAATTAATTTTCCCGTCAATAATGGCAAGCTGTCCAGGCCCTAATGCAGCAAAGCAGGCCCAAATCATAATGTTCCCTCCACCATACTTTATTGTAGGGATGATGTTTTGATGTTGATATACAGTGCCCTTTTTATGCCAAATGAAGTTCTGCTTGTTCCTCCCAAATAGTGCAATTTTGGTTTCATCACTCCACAAAACATTTTCCCAGTACCGTTGTGGAGTAACCAAGTGCTCTTTTGCAAACTTCAGGCGTTCAGCAATGTTCTTTTTTGATAGCAGTTGTTCAATGTTTTGCGTATAGTTGACTCATGAACAGAGATGTTAGCCAGTTCTAATGACTTCTTCAAGTCCTTTGCTGTCACGCTAGGGTTCTTCTTTGCCTCTTTGATGACTTTGCGTTGTGCTCTTGGGGTCATCTTGGCAGGCAGAGTAGCCACAATACCAAATTGTCTCCATTTCTAGACAACAGTAGACTGATGAATATCTAAAATCTTTGAGATGACTGTAACACTTTCCAGCCTTATGTAGATTAACAGTTCTCTATTGTATCTCTATTGTAGCTCTTTTGTGTTAGGCATGATTCCCATCTGGATATGCTTCTTGTTAAAAGCTCAAACTCAAACTTCATAGTGTTTTTATCAAGTAATTCTAGGCCACACCTCTGAACTCATTTCATTAAGTGGACTCCAGGTGTGTTAAATTCTGACTGCAAAGAGCTTTTTAAAAAGTCATTAGCTTAGGGTTCACTTACTTTTTCCAACCTTCAGTTTCACAGTTTGAATGATTTGTTCAATATGGTCAAAAATTCTCTGAAAATCAGTGTATCTTTAGTTATAATGTGTTTGTTCATTATTGTGACTGACATAAAGATACAACCATGTTTTATATGGGAATTAGACATACTATTAATATAGATAATTCCTAGGAGTTCCCATACTTTTTACTTTGACTGCATCTCCATTCTTTTCACAAGAGCAGGGATGACCACAGTTGGTGCCGTGCTTGATGCCTGCTTAGAACTATTTGTTGAGCCGGCAATCAAAGATACGATGTCCATGTGATCACTATCAGACTACCATGCGGCATTTGTGCTTTGACAACAAAGACACCTGTGCAGAACGTGTGAAAACGACAGATTTGCTGTGATCTCGGACATCTGGCAATGTTTTCTTGAGAACTGTGTTTTGAGTTTTAACCCAGGGCAAAGACTTTCCGAGTCTGTGGTCATAAAGCTTATAGAGCCGTTCCTGGACAAAGACACAACTGTAACAACAGACAGCTTCTTCACAGCGATTTCACTGGCTAATAGACTGCTGCACCGCGACACAACTCTGCTTGGCAGCATAAGTATAATGGAACTTCCACCTGCAGTTAAAGTCACTTCAGTACGTGAGCAATTCGCCACGCTAGTGATTAGATCTGGTAGTGCCGTTGGTGATGGTGTATGCGCCCAAAAAGAAGAAGCCTTTGATTTCAGTCTGTAACAGCCAGTGAAAAGTTTTGGCACATACACCATCAGCAAAGTCAGATCAGAAATTGAATAAAAGAGCACTTGTTTTGTTATACGTTTACTTTTTGTGAAAGTGTTTATTTGATATTTGGACTTCAGTCTTTACACATTATACACTTCATGTCAACATTTTGTCATTAGTACTTAAACATGATAAAGGTTTATGTTTTAGGTATATGTTAAACATTTCTTGCATTTCCTGTCATCCTACACTTACATAGATCGTTGTAGTCAAGGAACGCACATGAAATGCATGTGTTCCAAATAATGATATATTATTCACCCTATACAAGTACAGACACCTCATACCGAGATAAACAAGGCTTGAACTGAGAGAGCTTTTTGCCCTTTTGAACTCTGTCGGTGGTGGGAATGGGACAGCGGTCTGCTTGCTACTTGTGCTGATCGACACATTTACAAAATAAAAGATGCTGATGGAGAGGTGTGAAGGAATTTAAGGTGGGCCGGGATTACGAGTTTTTTTTGTAGGCTTCAGGGATTCTAGCGTTAACCCCTGGTGATTTTATTTATCTGAGCAGTGTGACAACATAGTGCTGAATCCGGTTGTGTTCCTGCCTGGGCTGCTGTCTGTCTGGAGTTTGTTTTGTAGATTTCCTGCAAGGACTCTTGTTTTTTCATACAGTTCTATGACACACAATCAGGTTGACTCTGAAATGGTCCAGGGTGAACACATGTAGTTCTTTATGGCCTGCGATAGTTTGGCCTTCCATCTTAATAGCCTCTTCCTTCTCACAATCCTGGGAAAATCAGATAAAAATGGGCGTTTTAAATAATTTTTTGTGTAATAGTGTGTATTTTAGTAATAGTAACAAAATATTTTAAAATATCTTGTTAACAATGCTGTATTAGAGGGGCACTATGACTTAGTATTAGAATAATGTCACTGCCCCTCTTGCAGGTTATAACAAGGATTTAAAGGAGGTGGGTTATTGGGAGCGTGTCCAGCCGCAAAAAAAAAAATTCTGGTTCATTATCCAAATTTGGGGGACAGTTAGTCAACCTTGGTGATGCCAGAAAATGGCCATTAAACTGGCACAGGCAGAGATTTTATAGCATTTTTTGTCATTGTTTGATGTTTGTTTAAACAGTCTCAAACGGTCAGTTTTGCAGGTAGCATATGAGATTGTTGTAAGCGAAGTCTTGGACTTTGCATAAACTGGAAGTTCTCAGCATGTATTTATGGTATTAAGTTGCACAAACAAGCGTGCTCAGTGTGGTTTTTGGTTTTTTTTTGGAGGTGCTTTTACGAAAAATAGCACTTAATGAAATCAAAAATTATCGTACTACTTAGGACCCATGCAGTGTACATTTTAGTTGCAATGGTTTTATGACAGATGTCTCTAATTTTAATGTGTAAATAACATCTGCACAATCTCTTTGGCACTAGCATTATAGTTTTGCCTGGAACATACTATTTCCAATGGCAAAGTGTTAAAGCTTAATGATGCCATATTTGAAGTTATAGGAACTCCAGAAGCTTTGCAACTTTAAATATGGGCTCCATTAGGTCAGTGGTTTTCTTAGCACAAGCATTGAATTAATTCTCTGGACTGCAGCTGCTTAGTCAATCAGTGCATCCAATTAAAAACAAACTTGCTCAAATATATCTTCAGTACATTTACTTGCATGCACAGTTTTGTCATAACGTAACAAACCTAATAGGAAAAGATAGGCAACCTTAGCCACTGTGTTACAAACTCTGAAGCGGGGGTTATGGGTCATGTGGGGCACTACAGCTCTGCAAGCATTGGTGTTGCACTGAGGTGGAAAACTCAAAATTCAGTAGGTTTTTGGATGACAATGGTAGGGATAGCTGCAGTAGATGTGTCAATTGCCAATAAGAAGTAGATTTTTTAGAAAAGTTGTGATATCCTTAATTTTCTGTCAATGCTGCTATTATGGAATTTGAAGTAATATGATAGGTGGTTTTTTTTTTTTTTGTTTTTTTTTTAAAACGTTTATAACTTTCACACCAAGTAATTTCAGCTATTTTTGGGTGCTATTCCATGTCCCTGTTTTTATTGATTTCGAATCCAAGGAAGGACAATGTGGGGTGACACTCTGCCACCGCATTCTGTGTTTTGAGACCATACATCTCCTAGTGACTAGACTTTTGAAATATCTGCCCTTATTGTAAGAATTTAAGTCTGTTTTGATCTCCTTATGAAATGATAACATGTTAATGGCTGGAAGAAAGTGCTAGATGTTTTACCATATGAAATGGAAACTCTTTAGTTCCTCACACAGAATATGCTGAGCAGGGGAGTAGGAAAACAAGTCGCATTTACAAAAACGACTATGTTTTTAATTAAAATTGTACAGCTTTGTGTTTTGTGCACAGAGGCAAGTATTGGTAAATAATTTCAACATATAAGGTTAATCTTGGACTTGTTTTATTCGGCTTCTTAGACTTTAATAATCTTCTTTGCTCATTTCTTTTTTTTTTTTTTTATATAAAAAAAAAACAGGGATTTTGCCTTCCTGAGGAACTTGTGGAGGAAGCATCAGGTGAAGGAGCCACTGAATTTCATGACTATGAGGGTGGAGGAATTGGTGAAGGAGAAGGCACTAAAGATGTCAGTGATAAGATAGAAAATGAAGAGCAGGTAAGTCATGCATTTTCAAAATGCTGCCAGCTTGCTGTTGCATTCTGATTAGCTGCTTTCAGCACTGCTGGTAGTGTTTGATGTCAGCAAGTTTCTACCTAGGGTACCATCAATTTTTCGTATTGTACCAGTGACCCCTGTGGTGCTTGAAGTTTCATGGGAAACCATCCCACAACTACCCCTCTTTGAAGGATTGAATGTAATTGTTTCAGCACGCTTGACGTTTCACAGGAGAAGATCTATGATTGAATGACAGTGCATCTCCAGAAGCAGAGTACCACCAGTAATATGGTTCCACTGCAAGTACTTCTCACTTGCTTACTTTGCTGCTAGCTGGCAAAATGTAACTTGACAGCAACTTGTGTCTGTTACTTGACAAAAGTTAGACTCTACATGTCCTGGTCAAAATGCTTAATATATTTATGTTGTAGTGGTCCATTTTCATTGCACCAGTGGCACTCTCATGCATGAAAACTGCACGCGGGTTACTGTTCCCTTATATTTATCCTAGCACATATTGCCACACTGCATTCAGATTGATTTTACTCTTGGTCTTGGCCTTTTTTCATCTGAGTTGTACCCAAAAAGCACTTGTAAATAGTTTGGTAAGAATGGAAAAGGTAATGAAACCATTATTTACCTAACCAACATAAGTGTAGTAGGTCTGTATAAAGAGTAGGAAGAAAAGCTATATTTGTAAGCGTAGATGTTGTGTCAATTGAGAGCTGAAACCTAAAGACTCACAATATAAGGAAGCACAGTTTTTGTGAAAGTTTTTCCCAACACTTTCTAAATATTTTTATTGCATTACCTACAGTGGCAGGTGTTGTCTGGGATGTTCCAATTAGCAGTGGATGTAAGACAGGAGCCAAACCTGAATGGGGTGCCAGTCCATAATAAAGGACACTTAAAACACATCCCTCAAACACTTGTATTGGGGCTGTTTATAACTGCTTTTTACTTGGATGGTATTTTCTATAGAAAATATCAAAAGTTCCCATAAAAAAAAAAAAAAATCAAATGTTCCCATCAGACTACTGACTGAATCCACAAGTGCTCTGGCAAATTTTGACTGTAAAAAAAACAATTGTTAGTATTAATGAACTTTGACACATGTACATTTAACCACAATGATACTTATGGTGTACACAATCAATACTTCTGTTTCTAAAAGCAGCATTTTGATACAAATAACAAAGTTAAATCATTTAGCATGAAGCACCATTTGTTATATGAAGAATGTAGTAGTTCTGTTTGAAATAATGATGACTTGTACTGCCTTAAAGTAATAATGTATCAGTAAGATTATTGTCCACTTTCTGTAAGAGTGATAATAGAACCCTACCAGTCCTTGGTAAATGTGACAGTAACCTGAGTTGCCTCTTTGTCCAGTACACACACTTAGCCGTTTACGTTGTGAATTACAGTGAGGTGTCAGAACATCAGGATTCATTTAGCATACTTTAATCTGTTACCTGACTTTTGTAAATGGTGGGTAAAAACAGTTTCCTCCAAATTCCCAGCTGCTGTTGCGTGTGATGCAGCCTCTAACCATAGCACAGTGTTGCCTCAAATAGAAACATTCAGAATGATAAAAGTAAAATATGCAGTCAGAAAAGATTCAATTCAGTACTAACCCTGGATGTGGTATAAGCACTCACACTGTTATTCACATTGGGCCAGTTTACACTTTCACACAGTCAACCTCTGGTGTGTGGGGGATGTTTCTGGGGGTTCTGGAGTACCTGGAAGAAAATTCCATGCAAACACTGGGAGAACATGAAAAACTCCAAATAGACAGGGATGGGCCTAGGATTCAAAGTACAAAAAACTGTATAATAAATGCTCCAGTATTTTATATATTTATTATCCTACTTAGGTTGAGGATACATTCCAACAAGGCCAAGAGAAAAAGGATGAAGAGCAGGACAGAAAGCCAGATATCAAAGAGGAGGAGAATGCAGTGGAGATGTCTGAAGACTTTGATGGACAAATACATGATGGAGAAAGAAAAGAACCAGGTGCACTAGAATATGTGTATACAGTAGATTCATAAAGTATTTGCACTTGGTTCAGTTTTTGATTTTTAGTAAATTTTCACATTGTAATTATGAGTTATTGAGTTTAGATAGATGGGCAAAATGGGAAATGTATCCATTTAAAATGAAATCTACACCACCATTGTGTGCAGATAGTGAAGGGTTCTGAATACTTTCTGAACTCATTGACTCTTGTTAAATGAAAATTAAGTAATCAGAAATGTACATTTATATCTTACAAAATCTGTTTGATAAATAGCTTTTGTTAGTAAGATGTGAAAAGCATAATCTGCCTTTGAGGCCTACCAGTCCATTAAAAGGATAAATCTTTGCTTGTGCCTGCTGCGTTTAAAATATTTTTTTTAGTTTTAAAATGCTTTTAACATTTTATGTTTCTTGGAATTTTCTAAACATGTTGGTAAAGATTATCTACACACAGACTTTGATAGTACTGCTCTTAATATCTTTATGACAGATGCACAGTTATTTGTTAAATGTTACTTGTGTCAATCAGCCTGCTTCTTTCAATCATTCAACCCTTCTGCTACAATCATTGTCTTTACTTCACAAGACGTATAGTATATTTTTGAGTGGATGATCTTTTTGTGTGTTAAATAATTTGAATAATTACACAATAAAGGA
This sequence comes from Polypterus bichir lapradei, assembly GCA_026402145.1. Lineage (NCBI taxonomy): Eukaryota > Metazoa > Chordata > Cladistia > Polypteriformes > Polypteridae > Polypterus > Polypterus bichir. The sequence goes on along the minus strand of JANRMT010062791.1, from coordinate 46,820,750 downwards.
GTCACACTTTTGCAATATTCTAGGTTCACCACACTCTACCCTTGATACTTGATAAGGACAACACAGGCATTTAAGATGTTTCGCATTCTTACTGTTTTTTTGTTTTTTTTTAATTCAATTGTACAATTAGGGGAAGATGAGGAAGAACCATCAGATGATGAAGAAGAAGAAGATCTAGACAAGAAGATGGGGAATTTGGGTGAAGCAGAGGCAGACCAGTTGGATGAGAGGCTTTGGGGTGATGATGATAATGAGGAGGAGGATACTGATGATGAAGAAGATGAGTCTGGTCAAGGAATGGATGAGGTAAAATTTATTTTGTGAAATTTATTAGTTCATAATTCCTTGAAAATATGTAACCAACACTGAAGTTTCAAAGAAGTATAAAACTCCCAGATATGGGAAGTACTGCACACACTAATGAATTTGTGAAAAAATGCTTACACATATTTAGCATAATTGAGTTAAGCATTTGCACGTCTTGGTTAATGCAGTTATGAATCACTTTTGCTACTTTAAGTCTAAGCAATGCTAAAAAGGATAAAATAGATAACTTACATGTCTTCCAAGAATTTATTGTCTTTAGTTACAAACAAAAATTGTTGCTTGAAGTAAATAAAAGGCAGAGAATTTATAAACTATTGAACCAAAGTTGATGACATGTTTAGCTTACTACAGGTGCAGGATTTTAGCTACTTTTCAGGCCTCCTCAAAGTCATTACATTATGTGTTACAGTCCTGCTATTTAAATACATTTAAAGTATCACACAAGGTATTTTATAATATTTGTAAAGTTCTCCATGAATATTGTTGTTACTTTTAGGGAGAATCCCAGCTTGTGGCAAAGGAGGACAACTTAGATGCTGGAAACACAAATAAAGATGACAAACACAAGGAAGAAGAACTTACAGAAAACAAAGAAGAAAAAGATAAAATTAATGAGCAACCTGATAAGGTATTACAATATATATGAGAATATATGCACTGACAATGACTCTATAAAATGTTTTTTTGAGTTGACAGTTCAATTTATAAAATGTGCTTATTTTTCTCATTTTGCCCTTCTTACACAGTTACTAACGATTCATGTACTAAACAGCCTTTGGTTCAAATAGAATATTTTGTTGTCAAAGTAAAATCTTATTCAGTAGCTGATGTTTATATATCTTGGTATGTGAGGTAAAATAAATAAATGTTTCTTATGGGGAAAAATTTCTTTGATAGTCTTGAAGTCATCCCAAAAATATAGTATTTCATATTTTGCCAGAAACTGAGCATTACAGTGCCTATAAAAGTATTTATCTCCTTAGAAGTTTTCTCATTTTAGTATTATGCAGTGCATTTGTAATTTGGATCACTTTGCAGAGATCTATTTTCAGTTTTACATTAAACAGTCTTTTTTTCTGGTGATCAATGTCAAAAAAGCCAAATTAAATCCACTTAAATTCAATGTTGTGTAACAAAATCTGAAAACTTCAAAGGGAGTAAATAGTTTTTACACACACTGTGTATTTCAAAACTACGGAAGTGCAATAGGGCCACGGTGAAGAAAAAAAATACAGACGCAGTGAAGACAAAAAGCTAAATGTCTTGATTAAAGTCGACATGTTGACTTTATTCTCAACATTCCCACTTTAATCTTGACGTTTATGATGAGAATAAAGTCGACGTGTTGACTTTATTTTCATAGTTTGTCATTAAAGTAGAACATCATACCATACCACCGTGCATGTTTAATACCTTCTTTAATGCATTTCATCATGAAAATGATATCAAGTATTCATCTTAGCAGTCTAAATGTTCAGAGAGCAGGAATATTATCATTCTGTGCGGTGATCACTGCCTGCACTTTCTCTTAGTGCAGAGGAAGTCGATTTAAGAAGCGCGTAGCGATTAACAACTGGGTCGGGGAACACTTAACACAAAGCATTTAATGTACTACATTAACTTATGACGGGGTTTGAGAAAATCTAGTAAATTAAACATTCATTTTAAGATGAAGTTTAGTTTACGACATTCCCCTTTAATGACAAAATAAACTACGAGAATAAAGTCAACATATTGACTTTAATCTCGACATAAAAGGCGAGATTAAAGTGGAAATGTCGAGAATAAAGTCAACATTTCGACTTTATTCTCGTCATAAATGTCGAGATTTAAGTGGAAATTTCGAGAATAAAGTCAACATGTCGACTTTAATCGTGACATAAATTTCGACAATAAAGTCAACATGTCGACTTTAATCGTGACATAAATGTCGACAATAAAGTCAACATGTCGACTTTAATCGTGACATAAATGTCGACAATAAAGTCAACATGTCGACTTTAATCGTGACATAAATGTCGACAATAAAGTCAGCATGTCGACTTTAATCGTGACATAAATGTCGACAATAAAGTCAACATGTCGACTTTATTCTTGTCATAAACAGCTTTTAAGTGTTAATCTCGACATAAACAACTTTTAAGTGTTCCAGGGAGCCATGGACAAATCAGACAACTATGGACCAATGATTGTGGCCAAATATGTGAAGGAGCTGTGAAGCAGCAGTGCTAAGCAGTGTGCCTCAAACAACAAAAAATGCAGACAGAATAAATACCACAAAATACAACAAACAGCCACAAGTTAGCAATAAGTAAATAAAACATATGGTAGGTTATTACTCTCACAGAGTTCCAGTCTTGGGGCCACATTACAGCCGTGCAAAGTAGTGGCAGAGCAGAACTGGCTTGTTCCTTTGTTTGAAGTCGCCACTCCGGGCATAGTGAGATGTCTTTTTTTTTTTGTTTCCCATGTATCTGTGCAGATGCCTTGTACTTTTATCTTCCATTAAAAAGAAAGAAATGGCTTGTAAATAATAATGAATGTTTAGTTTTTATTATTTCCCCTTGTGTCCTTTGTTTTCTGATGAGGGGATAGGGAAGGCTCACTTAAGGATTGTTTTGACTTTTTCTGCTGGGCACATGGCTAATTTGCATGCATAATGTAGGCTGGAAATCTTGCATTGTTTTTCAACCTGTGTGGCTTTGAGACCCAGTTTTACCTTCTTTAATTGATACAGCAGTCAAAGAGTCCTATGGATTAAAATGATCACGAGTTCAAGAAATAAGTGTGGTTAGAGACCAGAAAAAATATCACACAGCCCTGTCAAGTACTTTGGTGGACAGTTTCAGCACTTCGTAGTAGCTGATACACCATTTTGGTTTTTTTTCCCCTGTGTGCTTGAAAACCATCAATGGTCGTGTTGACAAGCTTCTTATAGCAAGCATATGTGAAAGTTGTGCGCATGACTGCTACAGCTCTGTGATGTCATGTCGGCCTCATAAAGCATCATACGGCGCTTGGAAAGAAAATGTTCACCTAAGCCAGTTGCATGGCACATTTTCACGAAAATATTTGGGGAACTTAGTCTCTGGCAAACACAGCATATTCACATCAAAAAACACTTTGGTGAATTTCACACATGAACACTACTAACCATATAATCTGAAAAAGAGGTTCCAACAGTGTTAAAGGATTGAAATGCAGCGTGTCAATAACTTAAATAATTAGGGTTGTATGGGCAACCCCTTATAACAAACAAGCAACTAGTTATCCTTCTCTTGTATTCACATTGCCTGATTTTTGTATTATTCAGTTAGTGCAAAGCCTTACGAAGAAGATGATAATTTTTAAAAAGTAACTATTTTAATAATTAGCTTTTGATAATAGCCTCTAGAATTTTTTTAATATATATTAATATAAATTTTGTTTGTGTTGCTTAGCGGGAGTTTGATGAGAATGAGGTGGATCCTTACCATGGAAAGCAAGAGAAGCAGCCTGTGACTGAGCCAATGGATCTTCCTGATGACCTCAATCTTGATAATGATGAAGAGGACACTGGAGAAAACCAAGAGGGAGATGGTGAGAGGGGCAAAATGTGAACCTTTAAAGGAAGCACATCATCAATATTTCTGGGTTCTGTATCCTTCCTTTAGATCCATACAGTAACATTTGCAGTTGTTTATTTGTATTCATATTGAAAACTACCGCAAAGTCATTTTGACTACTACATTTTTTTAATACACATCAAAATGTAACACATCATCAACAACAACATTTATTTATATAGCACATTTTCATACAAATAATGTAGCTCAAAGTGCTTTACATGATGAAGAAAGAGAAAAAATGTCTTCACTATATTCATAGGTCATGATCTTGAAGTGTAAAATATTTTAGTAAATGACATAATGGCCATGCAGTTTTCTCTGGCTCAGTAAGTGAATGCAGCTCAGTGGATAATGCTGTAATGGCCCAGTTTTATTGGCTACAGTGGTTCTGAACTCCCAGTTGTACAATGGAAGTCGCAGCGGAAGGTTCCTGGTTTAGTGCTGACAGCAACACTCTTAATATTTTTATTTAAAAAAAAAAAACAACAAAACAAACATTTATAGGGGCAGCACAGGCTCAAGGACATGAGACCAAACAACTTCATTAAACTTGTGGGATGTTTAAAATACAGTATAAATGATTAAAAAGAATCAGTTAATTGCACGGAAAAATAATACCACAGTAATTTTCTGATAACCACTTATTGTTGCGAATGAAGCAGTGCCCTGTTGTCCAAAAGGATAAGCTAGTATGACAGGCAGTGTCATTTTTAAAAAGATATCCCCTTCAAAGTAAGGTGCATTTACATCATTTCTTAAATATCTGTAGTGTGCATTGATAATAATATAATAATATTTAGCTGTATTTTTCTGTGAGAGAATAAGGGTACTTCAGAAAGCTTGATGCTGATAATCGTAATGTCAAGTCAATAGTGCTTGTCTTTTGACACTGAAAAATTGATTATAGGATGGGCTTAGCCAAAAAAAAGCCCAGTGACAGAGGATGTTACTGAAGTTGTCGAGTGCAAGGCAATTTAAAGTTTGTAGACTATTAATAAAATTTTATACACACATATTGAGCTTCTCTATGCCTCGCAAGATCCACCTGCTGCCAGGAACCAGTGTTGGGGTGACTGTAAGGCCATCCATGAATGCTGTTATGGTAGACAGGTGCACTCCAGTCTTTGACAAGAGTTTCTGCATTCCACCTCAGCTTATTTTATTTACATGTTTATAGCAAGGACAAAAAATGTAATCAAGATGGTAAAGTCAGTTATAATATGTTTATCAAGGCGATGTCAGTCTTCCATAATAGACACAGGAAGGACTCTCATCCTAAAATTGCTGTTATAATCCAGAATGAGGTCCTTGCTCTTGTTAGGAAGATTATATTTTTGGAGAATTACCTCAACTATACCCATAAGACCCATAAGCATTGGCAAGGCCCAGCCATAACACAACTGGGTTTGCTTTATCTTTGTGAGATTCTATAATGATTTGTGTATCTACACCAGTGTTCTGCAAACATCCTGGCACATAAGTATGTATTAATAAATAGGAAGTCTTATCATTCTGTGTTAAAAGACACTGAGGAATGTCTTGCCCTCCACACTAAGAAGTGAAATGCATATAAATTGTTTGATATTTTTCCAGTTCTCTGATTTTGGGATCTGAACATCCTCTGGATACATTCACTGGCCTTGTTCACAATGTAAGGAACTCCACTGGGAACAGGGGTGGAGGCTGCTCTTGCTCCATTTATCATTTGGGTTGATTTGTAGTGAATTCGACATTGGGCAGTGTTGTGTTCAAAGTCTTGCTTTTTTTTCTGGGTCACTTTAGGGGTGCTATGTAGATAACAATTCACTTCTTTCACTGAGCACATGAACTGAACACTATGCTTATTCCCCACTAGATTCTTGGTGAAGATGATGGGTTGGCAATAAAGGAGGCCTGTTTTATTTCCACTTCTTCTATTCCACCCAACCCAGCAGAGTGTCATTATCTTTTTTCCTTAGGATGTTAATGTAGCTTCACAAGGGATTGTTACATATCTTTGCTGGCTCTCTCATACTGCACTTTCATAGTATGGATCTCTTGCTTCAAGTGATATATCTTAGTGACTCTGCAGTTCATGAAGTATTCTGTGTTTGTGTCTGGTTTTACACATCCAAACATTTCCAAGACATACTGAAGTTGACTGTCTGATTCACTTGGCTGTGGCTGAATAAATTCACATCTTCATCAAACTGAGGTTGAGGGTTGTTGGTGGCACTTCTGATCTGTGGCTGCTTCTGAACTATTCTTTAGAAAATGGCTGTTTCAGATGCACAGAGCGATGGACTCCACCTGTATCTTACCAGGATCTGGTCCTATGCACTACACATTTCTCTCTCTCTCTCTCCCCTGCTCCAAGAATTTCATTCTAGCTTAATGGAGTTTAAGGCCATGCAAGTTCTTCCTTTAATTGCATCTAGCCTTTAGCATGGGTTGCTAATCTTAGGTCCGTCCTATTGAGGATCTCATTCACCACCCATTTAAGGCTTCCCAGGAGGTATGTTCCTAAAGGCTTTCCCATAGCGTTTCTTGGGTTTCCTCCTCATGGAAGATACAGTTAATCCATCCTGTCTCCGTTCAGTCATTTCAAACTGTCAACTATCTCTCCAGTAGTCGCCAATCTTTACTTAGTTGTTACTGAGCCTGTTCCTAAGAGTCGCTGGATGGGCCAGACTGTGCCTGGATGCATTGTCAGTGATGTAATGTGGTGTCATTGAATGTTTCAAGTCTTTCAATATCAGACTCCCTTGCCCAGGTTCCCAGCAGCAGCAGGAACCTTGGGTCTGCCCTCTTAATCGGTAGGCAATGTAAATAACTGCTATGATTAACTTTGCCTTAACCAAAACAGTAATTTGCTCATATCCTATACAGATTGTCAAGTCTTATTATTCTACATTAATAACATGCCATTCTTAGATCTAAACCAATTCAAGGTCACAGGGGCTGAAGAAGCTGTCCATGGCATTTTATACTGTATTGTGTGATCTTTTCAAGTGCGATTTGGCATGTTGCCTCACCTGGGACAAAATAAGCACTATCAGCACATGCTCCCAACCTCTTAATATGTAGTATTATTTTGTGTTATAAAAAAATCTTAAGATAAATAAAAGGAAATCAGCTACTTGTGTAAGTATTCAATCCCCATACTTTGATATTCTGTAGGGCCACCTTTTGTAGCAGTACAGTAATCCCTCCTCCATCGCGGGGGTTGCGTTCCAGACCCCCCCGCGATAGGTGAAAATCCGCGAAGTAGAAACCATATGTTTGTATGGTTATTTTTATATATTTTAAGCTCTTATAAACTCTCCCGCAGTGTTTATAAATATTCCCCGCAGCGTTATACAGCATAATCCCTTTGTATTCTCTTAGATATTAGGTAAGATTCATTGAAATTATGTATATAAACACACACTGTTTATATACAGTAAAACCTAAATATTATTTTAAAGATATTGAGTGTCTCCGATATCACATATGTTACAGCCATTACGATAGACAGGTCACCAGCAATAAATACGTACATTGCAAGAAAAATAGTATACAGTAAATGTGTGTACAGTGACACTAAACGTACATACATGTACTAAGCACTGTAAGAAGAAAATTATGGTTACTCACCAACAATGACACGATGACTTGTCCGATAACAATGAGTTTAATTTTACTGCACAACAAAGGAGAGCGTTACAGCCCTTGTAAAGGAGCCACTTCATGCGATTGTGTAGCACTGCCGTTGTTCTTCTTCTGGCAGTCTTCAATCCAAATCCCTAAAGCAGATTCCATCCAGACTACTGCCTTATTACATCCACTTACAACTCGTTTTGCACCCTGGTTAAAAGGACGCTGCAGCCGTGGATCTTATATTCCTTTCCTACTTTTTAAATAAAAAGAATCGTAGCCTTCAACAAATCCAAAACGTTTACCTTTTCGGCAATCGTTAACATCATCTTCTTGCGCTTGGGCACGGCACCTGAAGCAGTAGCAGATTATTTTGGAGCCATAATGAAGGGCTTGACTATGCACAAAGATAAACATTAAAGAGCACAACTCTTTACACAGCGAAACACGTTGATGCTGAATGAGTGAGACGAGACTTCCTGGTTAACACTGCATAGCTCCTGCGTGCTCTGATTGGTTAGCTTCTCAGTCAGGAGAACTTAACTGCGTGCTCTGATTGGTTAGCTTCTCAGCCATCCGCCAATAGCGTCCCTTGTATGAAATCAACTGGGCAAACCAACTGAGGAAGCATATACAGGAAGTAAAAAGACACATTGTCCGCAGAACCCGCGAAGCAGCGAAAAATCTGCGTTATATATTTAGTTATGCTTTCATATAAAATCCGCGATAGAGTGAAGCCGCGAAAGTCGAAGCGCGATATAGCGAGGGATTACTGTATAAACATTTATATCTTTTGAGGCATGTACAGTATATACCAGTTTTGCACACTTTCAGAGTGGTTTTTGTCCCTTTCTCAATGGCAGATTCACTCCAGGTTGTTTAGGTAGTTGGGTGATGTTTCTACAGTCCAGTTTTCAAATAGTGCCTCAGATGGATTAAGATCAGAGTTTTGACTGGACCATCGTAAGACATTAATATTTTTGTCCTTGAGTAGAAAATGTGAAAGTCATGGCAAAGTTATTTTGTATTTGCAATCATTGTCCTCTTTAAAGAGTAATGTATCCCCTAAGATTCAGTTTTTAAACATAACAAAACAGGTTGACTTTGTGTATTTGCTTGTATTTTCCACCATCCATTCTTGCTTCCTTCTTCCTGCTACAAAAAAGCAGCCCCACAGCTATCAGTTAGGCATTAATACATTAGTTCTGCTCATTTCTTTGAACTTTGAACAAAAGGCCTGAACTTGGTCTCATCTATCCATAAAACTTTTCACTCATCAAATCTGCATTACTTTCACATTTTTTGGCAAATTCCAAACATGTTTTTGCATAATTTACTGTCTGAGTAAAGGCTTCTCATTTTTTTTTTTTTTTTTTTTTTTGCCACCCTCTCTTAGAGGTTAGTGTTGTGCAGTGCTTTACTCCAGAATAGCTCTGCAGCTCCCTCAAAGTGATTGCATTTCTCTCTTTCCCTTCTCTATCAAGACTTTATCTTTATTTGTGTGGAATTTTGAGGGACAACGTTTTGTAAAGCGATACCTGGGTGGTTTGCTTCAGCTTTTATTTACTGACAATTGAACCAACAGTGCCCACTGGGACAACCAAACATATATATATTTTTTTTACCCATTTTTTACTTTCATTATTCATTTCACAGACATTCTACAGATTCACAACCTAAATAATGCTCCCTTTAACTGTGTATTTTTTAATTCAGATAATGTGGCAGGTTTTTTTTTTTTTTTTTTTTTCTTCAACGGTTCATTAGTAGAGGGCAATTGTATTCCATCTATGTAAACCTAGGGTTCCATAACACCGAGACCGAATACTTATGCAAGCTGCATATTTCCTTTTTTCAAATATACTGCAGTGTCTAACCTAACCTTAAAAAATGAGTTTTAGTGTTTTGAAATAAAAATATCACAGAGAACAAATTCATTGATTTCAGTAAAGAATTGTTCAAGGTAGAGAACACTTCTATAAATAACTGTATATGTTAAAAAAAAAAAAAAAAAAAAAAAAAAAAAGATTTTTGGATTAATAATATGATTCATTTTGTTTCTCTTGGAGTATACTTGCTACTTGACTGATTAAACTGTAATTTTGGATCTTCACAGAGGAAAATCCCATGGATATAGAAGCCGAACCTGCTGATTTAGATAACAAGCAGGACAAAGATGAATCACTTCAGGAGGAACAACCTGAGGAGAGCGAAGACAGGGATGGACAAAATGAGCAGGCTGTTTCAGAGGATGGGGAGCAAGAAATGGAACAAGAAAATGAAGGTAAAGAAGATCATGATAAAGAGGCAGATGGTCAAGAAAATGAGAGTGAAGAGAACATGGAAATAAATGAAGAGGAGAAGGAGAGCAAAAATGATACCTCAAAAGATAATGATGACGATAACAATACCACTAAAGATGAAGAAAATTCTGTCTCAAAAGACCTTGGCCATCAATCCAAGGTTGGTTTTTTACATATATATTTGGTATTTTGGTATTGGGTACACTGTATTAATCGCCAAAGGGAAACTGTCTTTTTGCACAAGGAACCTGCAAAATTGCTCCAGGAGTGATGTACAATAGTCAGTATTTACACTGCAACATTTGTTTTGACCCATATAGACCAGTAATACAGTATAACACTTTGATAGTATTTATTACCCTCACAAATCAGGAGCACCTTCCTCAAAATTATTTTGGGGAGAACAAAAACAAGGGGCCTTAAAATTATAGCTACTAAAGAATGAATAAAGTTTGTGAACAGTTTGAGTGGCTCTGCTGATTTGAGTACCATTGTTTATGAATGAGAGCGCTGTTCTTCAGGGCACTGACTGCAATTAGTAGTCATGTCTCTTTGCTCTTTCCCCTCACCATTCCATCATGCTTCCCAGATCTCTAGTAGAGAACAGTCTTTAAAATCCCCAAGTGCAATTCTTTTTGGGCTCAGAGATTGCTTTTAACTACTGTAACTTCCAGTGAGTACCTCTTCCTTAAGTGCTACTGACCATATACAGTCTCCATAATTTAAAATTTCACAGTAAATTTCTGATCTTTGGAATGTTTCTAGATGAAATTACTCCTCTGTACTATGAATGTTAAGAATTATAGGTTATCGTGACTAGAAAATCTTAAAACTTGCAGAATTATCAAGGTTCATGTTTTAACAATAGACTAGTAATTATAGTGTTTACCCCATAAGCCATTATTTCGCCTAAATTAAATACCCAAAAATGAATGGCTATTATTGCGCCTATGTAATAAAGGAGCTTTAAATCACTTCAAATTTTTTAAAAAGAAAGTCTTTTTATATTAAAAACCTTTGTTTCATATTACTATCAACTAAATAAAATACCACAAAATTAGACATTTTATTAATTACTCTCCAAAAAACTGGATTTTACAGTACATAATAATAATAATAACCAAGACATTCTATGATGCACAACCCTGGAATCAATTTTCTTTTGTGCTCCAATCTTTTAGCTATCATTATACCAAGTATAAGTGTCATATCTCATAGCTTTGCAAAGTTTAGAAACATTTGGTTTACCTTTTTGGAAACATTTAGTCTGTTTCACCCAAACAATCTCTCAAAATTAGTATTGCAGTTACAGTTATATTTTTGTTTTTTAGGGTGTATATATAAAAAATATAGGGGCGGGCAAAGCTACGTTTACATTTGTTCATATGGAAAAAGACATGCAGGTTACGATTATTACAATAGCTTTATTAACGCAAAAGAAGGTCACTATGGTATTGTGCATTAGGTACAATGTTGTAAGCGCTCAAATTGCCAGCCTTCATTATTTACACATTCTTGTAGTCTACTTGCTACACTCAAGCACACTTTAATAATAATAATAATAATATGACAAATAAATAATACAATAATCAATAAATAAATAATATAAGAATAAACTTTTTTGTATACTCACAACTGTAAACCTACTTTTACCCACCCTGTGTATGTTTTAACACACATATGCACACACACTCTTTACATATCATTCTGAAGCTACCTATAAACAATATCTAACTATATACATATTGTTATGTATACATCCAAACCTTTAATTTCAAAATGATTTTTCATATTAGTCCTATAAACAATTCTTCATACTACCAGACACAGAAAAATTGTACAGCAGATTTACATTTTTGTGCTGCAATTAACAAATCTTGTCCTCCCTGTCCCACAGAAGTTTAGTGTGTTTTAATTTTAGTTTATTCCAGATGTGAAATGAAAGAATAAAGAAAAAATAGACAAAGTACATACATACATTTTCATGCTAGCTTCTTCCAGTGTTTGGGCAGTGCCATTCCTTGCAGCTGTAAGTGAAGGACAGGAGACGACCCTAGACAGAACACACCTATGCCATTCACACAGTGTCCAATCAACCTAAACAGCATAATTTTCACATTTTCACAAAACTGACTTGTGGGACTAATTTGATTCGAACCTAGTTTGTAAAACTTGATTTGCTTGTATGGAATGTTATTTGATTTTAATAAATTCAATATAAAATGTTTAAAAAAAAAAAAATACTGGCATATTAAAAACAGCTGGACATTGGAAGTGAACAGTCACATTTAATTGAAGCGGACGACATGATACAAGTAGATTCAATATTTGACCTAATGGGGGTTTGGGCAGCTTGTCTTCTATCTAGTCTGCATCCTGCTGCCATCTCTTTCCCAGGTAGATGACATACATGCACCCAGCCATCCGCATAATTTAAAAGAAAATGTGATTTCTCAGTTCAGGCCACCATCTTCAGTTCCTCCATGGTGCAGTTCTAATGCTAACATTAGTAGTTAACATTATATGCGCTGTCGGTGGTATTCAGGGGTCATCATGGGCACTCTTCCAGATCTGCAGCTATGCAGTGCAAGGCACTGTGTAATCTGACACCTTTTTCTCAATTTGTACTGTGTGGGATTGCCTCAGACAGGCTAGCCTTTGCTCCCTGCTCTCGTTAGTGAGCCTCGGGCACCCATGACCCTGTCACCAGTTTGTTGGTTGTCCTTCCTCAGACCACTTTTGGTAGGTACTAACCACCGCATACTGGCAACACCTCACAAGACAGGCTGTTTTGAAAATGCTCAGACCCAGTCATTTAGCTGTAACAGATTGGCCCTTGTCAAAGTCGCTCAGATCTTTGTGCTTGCCCATTTATCTTGCTTCCAACACATCCCCTTCAACAACTGACTGTTCACTTGCTGACTAATATATCTCACCCCTTGACAGGTGCCATTGTCAAGAGATAATCAATGTTGTTCACCTCACCTGTCCGTGGTTTTAATGTTGTGGCTGATCGGTGTGGCCTTGTCCATTTCATACCTTTTTTGGTTTCTTGTGCAAAAACATAAATAGAATTTGTTGTTTTGCTTCAAAGTATTCTGATTTGTTTCAAAACTTAAGAGACTCATTATATTTTGTGATGGGTAGGAAGAGGAGGTTTTAAACGAAGATGAAAATGACCTTCCAGAGTCTGAAAACAGAAGAGAGCATGAATCTGATGGCCAGACAGGAGAGGAAAACCTGCAGAGTGACACTGCAGTGGAGCTTGCTGGAGCTGCATCTGAGAAGGATGAAGTTAAAGAGGTCAGCAGTTTTTTTGTGCTATTATTAATTTGTTACTGTATGGACATTTCAATAGTCTGTATGTTTTTCTTTGTTGTCACTGTGTTTTTCTCAAGGATAGCAAATGGTAATAAATGAGCTCCTGCATCTGAGTCGATTAGCTACATACTGTTAATTTCCTTGCAGTCTCTTATCTATGTTGATAACTGAGTAAAAACAAGGGGATGATATGTTTATTTTTCTTCCAAAGGAATATGGCAGTGGTGCTGCTGATGCTAACCAGGCTGAAGGCCATGAATCAAAACTTGTAGCACAAGTCTCATCACAGAAGCACACAATAAGCAAAACTCAAGTATGTATATACTGTATATATATATATTCAGTTTCTCAGATGGAATAGCACAAAAGAGGAATATTGCTGTAAAGATGTTTTTGTTCCTATGTAATTATTTAAATAATTACATTCATATAAATAGAAATGGAAAATAAGATATGTGAATGCTATAATTGAAAAAGCTCTCATTAAGTTATATAATAAATCAAAGACTGTTACAGTATGTATATTGTTCACTATGGTTTTAAAAAGATAACATACAATTCTATACATCAGTGCATATTAGAAAATTAGAACACTTTGATGAGAACAGGCCATTCAGCTCAGCAAGGCATGTCACTTCGATTTACGTACTTTCCCAAAAGTAGCATCAAGTTGAGAATTGAAAGTCCTAAAAAATCCTTTGGTCTACCATGCTATTTATTAACCTATTCCAGACGAATGCTGAGGCCTGTGTAAAATTTTTCACCTATGGTATGGCCATTGGTAAAGGTAAAATGGAATAATTATTGGTTCTGAATTGTTAAAGCAAGTCAAAGTGAAAGAAGTAGACTCCATTAGGAGCGAGTAGTACGTTTCTAATTAAGAAAGTGGCTGCAGTGAAAACCTACAGCCTGTGTGGCACTCCGGTATCTTAGTTAGACAAGCCTGACCTAGATGTTCCCCTAGATTTCTGAACTAATGTCCTATGGACAGTTGGGTCAGAGTTTGAACTTTTCAATTATCTTGGGTTAAAATGAAGCAGACTGAACATGTGATGTCCCAAGCACTTTTTTCTACACAACAATTTACTTCATTATTCTTCTTGGGCAGTTGCTTAGTTTTGTTGAGGCATAATGAAACCTAGAAGAACATGCAAAAAACATTTAAAACCCAAAGAGAATTTCCCTCACTCCACAATCAGTCTGGGGTTTTACAGTTGCCAGGCAGCGATGCTAACATACTGCCCTAGCGAGTGACAGTGTTACCATGTTTTAGTGCAGAAGTAGCACAAATATATAAAAGTTTGTATTATGCTGATTTGACTACTATACATTGGGCACATGTGAGTGAGCATGCCTTCTGTTGGACTGGCACACCATCCATTGTTTGGAACACATGGGTGGAATCCGCTCAGATTGTACTGCAAAAGAAATGTTCAGGTTTTAGGATTACTACAGTGATATTTTATTATAGGTGTATTGAGTAGAACTATTGTTCAGTTAGTAATGTTTTTGTCACGGAATCACACCAAGATCTATCGTAGGTGGATGGATCCACACGTGTTGCACTGTGGTAACTGCCAGTGGTCATCCACAATCCCACGAGGTCTTGGATCGCAAAGGCCCTCAGAGGCTACTTTACAGCGTGAGCTAACAGAAGCACTTCTGTGCCCATGCACACAGGAAGAGGCTATAAGCACTGCAAAGTGGAGCATTTCCTGGTGACCTCTCACCTTTTTGTACAGCACCGCCACTATGCATGTTTATTCCAGTAAGGTGTTATGGAGCATATTAATCATGAGCACCCTATAGCTCTATAATACAGTATTTAACCTATATTTTAAGCTATCATTTTATTACCATTTTATATATAGCGCTTCCTTTTTTGATTGGTTTTTATGTGTTTGACACTAGTCTTTACATTTTTGTTAGTGTAGTGCTACTGCTTATTGTGGCTTTGTACTTTTTATTAAATTGTATGCTGCTTTTTAGACATTGCATTTAACAGAAAATTTCATTTGGTATAGAAATATAATTTTTAAATACCTTTTACAGATCTGAAATCCATTTCTCTGTTTTTAAGCTGTTTCTATTCTGATAGGCTTTACAAAACACATCTGAATACATTGGAAATTATAAAGCATTTTACTTATCTAGCACTTATTCTCCATTGTTTTCTTTGCATTCATTCATCAGTTTGTTTTCCCCTCCTTATTAGCAAAATGTTATTTCTTTGTCTCTGCTTTTTCCTTTCTCAAGAGTTTCAAACGGAAGCCTGGTCAGGCAGATAATGAGAGATCCACTGGGGATGTCAATGAGAGAGTCCACAAGAAACTGCGTACATTAGACACTAAGAGTGAAAAGAAAGAAAAAACAGCCCAAAGTGAGAGGATGAAGCAAGAATCCGATGTCTATGAGCACATTAAAGAACTATGTGAGCCATATGATGCTCAGACATATGGTAAGCTTGCAATTTTGTATCAATTCTCCAATATCCAGTAGACCTTTATGTGCCATTTTCTATTAGACATTTTATGTAATGCTTAAATTTTGTTACTTTAATTCTTGAGGGAGGTTGTTGCTCCATGTCAAGTACTCATAAGCCAGTCAGATAACATTGCTCCTTTATTTTGTTCTATTTCATTAATTTATTGGCAATTATTTAATTTAATTCATGACTTTTACATCATAGATAGCTAATATGTAGATATAGAGTTTATGTCAGTAAAGGAGTCATGTTAGTTGCTTAATTCTTTTATTATCTTGAACTGTACAGTATTTAGATATAAACTTATGAGCTAGGAATTGTCCCTTAATCACAATTTCAAGTCCGACTTCGTTTTCACAGTGTGTCTCTGATCAAGTGACATTGTATCTCTGTATGTATAAGCATGTGTGTCCATGTGTATACATTATAAAATATATATGAGCAGGGTACAGTTGCTTTTGTATACATTACTTTGGGTAAAAGGATGAGCCAAGTAAATCATAATAATAATTTTTGTATGCAGATGTTGCCAGTGCAGAACAACAGGACCCTGCCAAAGCTGCCTTTGAAACTGATGAGGGGACAGATGATATCTCTATGGAGCCAGAAGAGCAAGAGGATGATTTGCAAGCAGTGGATGCCCAGGAATTGAAGCCAGAACAAAACAAACATCTTTCAAGCAAAAAGGATGGTATGATCAAAAAATGTTCATCTGATTTAATGTAATAATTGGTGTACTGTATGATTGTGTATGTGTAATCATGAAAACTTCTTTGAATTTCAATTTCTGTATTATTTTGGTGACATCAGTTTTAGGTTTCTATCGTTAGAAACGGTTTGGTGAATAAAGTATTGCATGTGTCTTATAACACCAAAATTGTGATAAAATGAAGTAAAAGATAAAATGAAGTAAAATTGACTGGATGTCTCTTATTAGGTTTAGAGACTACTGAAATGGATCAGAAGCCTCTGGAGAGAGAAGCGGACAATTTAGAAAAACAGGAGTCTGAATATGCAAGTGCCGATGAGAAAACTGCCCGGACCACTGAGTCTTTGATCTGCACAGTCATGGAGCATCTTATGGATACAGGAGAGGTGACAGAGCCAATTAAATAAATGACTTGTTGATATGTGTGTGTAAATGTTTTAAAATATAAACCTTAGTATACATTTAAAGATATTTTAGAAGGAGATTCACTGATGCAGTGTGCAAATCAATAGCACATTCAGACTCTAATCATTTGCCAGTGTAACCTTGACCTGCTGCCTAAATTGTTTAGTCAATAGTCTGAGAGGGACATTGTTATTGGATTTCTAATCTAACCAGTCAGTTGTCAACATATTATTTCTTGAAGGTGAGCTGGCTTAGATGGTTACACTAGCAAAATACCTGCGCTTCGCAGCGGAGAAGTAGTGTGTTAATGAAGTAATGAAAAAGAAAAGGAAACATTTTGAAAATAACGTAACATGATTGTCAATGTAATTGTTTTGTCACTGTTGTGAGTGATGAGTGTT
>JANRMT010062791.1:46788005-46803176 GCA_026402145.1 Polypterus bichir lapradei | reverse complement strand
GGTTCGTATTTGTAGGATGTGTTGTGTTCAAGTTACATTCCGTGTTTGTCAATCGTTGTAAAGATGACAGGTTTCATTCATCGATTCGTTTCTTACTGCATCAATAAACAGCTCGTCTTCTTCTTTATCTGAGACCTGACACACTGCATGCACTGTTTTTTTTTTTTTTACACTGTCTTCCTTTAGCGGGACATTGACTTTTTCCACCGTGTGCTTTGTTTCCGCAGTAGCTGCATTTATGAATAATCTTGTATGTATCAGACGCTTCATATTTTTTGCTGCCTTTTCAATTGTGTAATTCGGTTTTTGTTCAGCGCTCTTTGGAACTGTTGCTTTTTGTCTGTGCACTGCGTCAGTTCACGTGAGCCGCTCGGTGTACATGCATCGAAGTTTCCCAGCTGTGCTGGTGCCATGTCGTGCTATGTCCATGGCTGTATTTAATGTTACCGAAGTCCCGGCACTTAAAACTTTCTCTCGCAGTTTCGCTGAGTTTATGCCAAACACCACCCTGACCATCTCATCTTCCTCTGCATAAGCACAGTCATTCACCCGTGAATATTTAGTGGCAGTTTGCTATTGGATTGCCACTGATGGACGGCCTTATATGGGCAGGCACTAAATTACAAACGCCAGCGGCAACCTGTCTATGAACTTAATTTAAAGTTTAGGTTTACATCGTGCTTTGTTTCCGAAGTAGCAGAACTCATGAATATGGTTGTATATGTCACTCGCTCGCTTCTTATTGTTTCGCTGCCTTCTCAATTATATAATGCATGTTTTCTTCAGCGCTTTTTGGAGGTCTTCCTGGTTTTCTATGTACTGCGTGATTACGTGGGAGGCGTGATGATGTCACATGAAACTCCGCCCCCACGGCGTTCAAGCTCAACTCCATTACAATATATGCAGAAAAATAGCTTCCAGTTATGACCATTACGCGTAGAATTTCGAAATGAAACCTGCCCAACTTTTGTAAGGAAGCTGTAAGGAATGAGCCTGCCAAATTTCAGCCTTCCACCCACACAGGAAGTTGGAGAATTAGTGATGAGTGAGTGAGTGAGTGAGTGAGGGCTTTGCCTTTTATTAGTATAGATTGGCAAGTAGATAAACCTTTGAGACCAACAGGATAATGTAAACATCCTCTGGGGACCTGCCATATGCCTTTATTTAGGATGATTTCAAATCTAGTTTTAGTAGAGCTTTTTTCTACAACTTAAGGGAGGTCAGGAACTTGGAGTCTAAGTGGAGGCTAAACAGTGGTCAGTGATTGTCATAGCAGTGCATAGAGCATGCGGTGACAAAAGTATTCAGGAAGATCATTTCCATGTACCTTTAGCAGATTGGACACCAGATACATCTAGGAGGTGCTGCTAGGCTAGCTAGGTGGCAGCTGTAATGGCAGTGGTCAAAGTGAAGGTATATGTGCAAAAAGACTAAGGCCAGGTTTATACTTCACGTGATGCTTGCTCCATTGGACGCTACTGCAATGCAAGTGTTGTACTCTTTATACTTGCGTGTGTACTTTATGTAAATCTGGAAGATTCCACCCGGTGGCAGTGCGAGATATCATCAGGGTGAGAAAACATTCAGCTTTGCTGTGTTGTGAATTACCTGAAACATCCATTAAATTCCAAGGATACCTTGCCACAATATCTCTCAAAAGGATGTTTAATGATTAAATCCATCAATCCAGGGATGCAGGCATTCCATCAAGCATCGGGCACAAGACAGAATCAAAATCCCTGGACAGGGCATCAGCTCATCACAAGACTAATGAATACAAGCACTTACATACACTAGCGTCATTTTAGCGTCGCCAAATCCGCAAACCTTCATGTTTTTGATAGGAAACTGGAACACACTGTGGAAACCTACCAGGAAAACATGCAAACTCCAGGCAGGGAACACCAGGGATGTGACTCCCTACTGTGAGGCAGAAGCGCTGCCGCTCTACCACCGTGCCACCCCAATAAGTGTAATTATTAACATTATTCATTATTTTAACAAAGTTAACGATTTATCAGTAAAATGTAATATACATAGTTTAATGCATTTCATCATGAAATTGATATCAAGTATAAATCTAAGGATTCTAAATGTTCAAAGAGCTGGAATATCATAAATGTAATGTGTTCTGTGTGGCGATTGCTGCTGTCAGTTCAGGTGGAAGCTCCAGAAGACATAGCGATTAACAACTGGGCCCGTTTTAAGATGATGTTTATGACGGTCTACTTTAATGATAAAGTAAACTTTGAGGTTAAAGTGGACATTTCAAATGGAGAAAGAAAAGACTGCATAGAATTACGTTGGGGAATATGCGACGCTTGAATATAAAAGCACCACAGATGCATTTGTATTTTAGCATTTTGTTTCACTCATCAAACATCGAAGCAAACACTTTGTTCCCGGAGGATCCTCAAAGCGGCTTTCTGTCACATGTAGATAGTAAACAGAGACTCTGACATCACATTCCGACTTTTATCACACTGCACCCGCTGACTTTTTGGTGGTACTGCAACTTGCACGCGCATTGCGTTAATTTCTGTGGATGTGATCAGAGGACGTATCAAATGAACGCTGGGAACGTGTGGCAGCCATGATGTGTGCGCATATGCGTTCTGAGTGTGAAGTATAAACGAGCCCTTAGGTAAGACCAATAGGAATGACTTTCATGTTTATTTAGGATGGAGCTGAGGCTGCTGTTTCCAAAAGGTGGGGAATTTCTAAGCTTGATGGAAGATATAATGGGAAAGTGGAAGGAACAATTTTTGCAATTTCTTAAGCATTGCAAGAAACATCAAAATGGTTTGGGCCTGTTTCTGTGCCTGTGTGTACTACCATGGTCACTCAGCTAAGGGGCTGGATGAGATTCAGTCAGAAAAGCTAAAAGCACTGAGTGTTTGTTCAAGCACACTTGATTAATACTGCCTTGAATGTGACAGACAGTACATAAGGTCTGGCACACTGAGGTTGTGATCCCTTTATCTCAAAGAATGCATCCATTTACTGAAAGATCACACAACCTCTTTGGTAAAGCCTGTGCTAAGGAATCAAGACTCTTCCTGATGTTTTGAACCTTGGGTATATGATGAGCAGTGTGAATCCTATTCTGGTTATGAAAGAGTTGATCAGGTCTTGATCACTGAAATGTGTATTTTGGGTTTTGTGGTAGTCTGTCAGTCTTCATTTTTTTCTCTTGACGTTCGAGAAGGCTTCTGACTGTTCATCCTGTAGTGTCTTGTAGGAGATGGTACAAATGTACGGCTTTCTAATCCACTACTACGCTGCCACTCTTTTTAAAGACCAAAGGTCATGCTCACATTCCTAGTCTCTCTCTTGGGGCTAAAACCTTGATCTTGGTCTTGATTGAAAGCTTTTGGCCCCAGGACATGGTGCATACATCTTTTTAATTCGTAATTAAGTATTGTGTTTATTGATTATTGAATGTAATGAGCAAATCTGTAATATGAAAAAGTAAAAAGAAGACTGGCAACATCTGCTGAGCATCAAGAACTCCACAGAAGGAGTTTAAGACAGGGCAATTGAGTAACAGGAATACGACATGTCAAGTAATTTTTTCATGGTGTAAACAAAACACCGTGTTCTCAACATGGAAAAGTTCTGCTTGCTCTGTATGAACCATCTTTATTTGAGGACCAGAGGTCCATGTGTTTCCTTGTAACGAAAAAATGACATGTACGATTTGCTTAGGAGGATTTTTCTTTTGTATATTATTTGACGAGTACCATTCAAAAGTTTAGCCATTTTATTTTAATTGTTAGTCTAATAACCTCCAATGCTTTTATTGGATATTAAAATTAACAGATTGTTAACACAATTCATGCTTCACCTGCTAACTCTGTAAATAATAGTTATTTCGGTTGCAGTTCATTAGCTAAAGAAATTTTAAGTGAGATTGTTGTGTTTAATATCATTTGTATTTTTTACGTTTTCAGACTGATGTAAGGAAAAAATTGCATTTAATGACTGATCAATAACTAAATATAATTACATTGTATCTATAACTCTGTTACATAGATGGACTGCAAAAACATTTTCACTAATCTTACCTTTTTCTTTATTATGCTTTTTGTAGCTGCCTGAAACTCCTCCAGAAAAATTAAGGGAGCAACTGGAGGAGCAGCTGGAAGCATGGCAGAATCAAACACCTGGAAGCCAAGAAGAGGTTAAAAAACTTTCCAGTCATTCTTTTCAGAAAACGCATATAGAAATCCTCAGATACACTGCTTGCAAGTATAAAAAACACACCAACATTACTTCACAGTTTACAAGACAGTTTTTGATGCTATGCGGTCACTGACTATGTACGACATTCTGGTTTGACCACATATGAAATGTGTTGTCATTTCTTGATGCTGTTACCAAAATGTATGCAAATAACTTGAAATTAAAGTCTGCAATGTGTTTTAATGCAGTGCAATTTAATCACGTCTGAATTGTTTGATTTGTTCATTTTAAACTGTGGAAAACATCAAGGAAAAATGTGCCTGTGCCTTAAACATTATGGAGGGCACTGTAAATCATAGCATACAGTTTTAAACACTCAATGGCTGGATCATTTGATTCATGTTGCCCTCTTTCCAGTATTTTTGCATACATTTTCCAACCTAGACCTTGAATGTGTAAAGGATATACTCAAAAAATATGTTAAGATCCAGTCTTAAGTGAGCTATTTTTAATCAGTGTGGATTTATTTTTTCATTTTGCTTGGATGAACATCAGTTATGACTTTAGGAACCAATCCTGGTAATCTGTTGGGTTCACAAACTTAGTTTCAATACTGTATATACATTGAGGCCTTTTATTTAGAAACACATTGTTTTGCTCCAAAAGCATATGTTTGATTGCATTTTTGCTATAAGGCATATACTGTAGGTAGGCTTTTACTTTAGGTCAGTTTTAAATTTTGTAACTAAAGGGCAAGTAGATTGTACGTCCTTCAGCAGTTGAATTTGACAAGCCTTTACTGTAGTGAAGATGTATTGATTGAATAGTTATTTCTAGACGTAGAGACTATCTTCTCTTTATAATTTATGTCCCCCACTTTTTAAAATTTTGTTTTAGGAAGCAACAGCAGCTGACATGTGGCGACAGTACCAGAGTTTGACTTCTTCATTATCACAACAGTTATGTGAGCAGCTACGTCTTATTCTGGAACCAACACAAGCAGCTAAACTAAAGTAAGTCTTAGTGATGTCAGGCATATTTGCATGTGATGTTTCTGTGATTACAGGTAAAACTATGTTGGAGGAAAAAAAAAGATTTCAATTTGGCCATTCTTTGACTCCTGCGTTCCTATTTGATAAAATGTCTTAATATTCAGTAAAGGGTTGGACTGTCTTACTTATCACAGAACTTGTAACAAAAGAGATGACTTGCTTAATGGTCAGTAGACATGCTGTCCAGCTCAACTATAACGATAGGATTTGGACGGCAGTTGTGCGCAGTTCTGCTGAAATCCTAAACATTTGGAGCCCAGTGTCACTTAAGTGCTCACACTTTCTTTAGCACAGTGACTGGACTATTTGGGTAACACCAGAAAGGCAAAAATCATGAAGACAGAAACTTTGGTATATTTCTTCAGGGGATAAGAAGAAGAGAAAAAAGACTTAACTTTTTGGAAACACAAAAAAACCTTAATGAATTTAGATAAATGCAGTTTTTCTCTTTAGATACTTATCAGTATCTTTATTTTTCAATTTAGTTTTTAATTAATATTAATCATGATTCACATACAGTAAGTGACTTTAAGGTTGGACACTTGTAAGTCTGTGAACAGCTTTATAGGACAAATTATTTAAGGAGATGCCCAGCAGAAAAGATTTGCAAAAGTTAAACAAAAATGGGAATTTAATTAACAAGTCCTTGTCTTTGTATCACTCATCAGTGACACCTTCCATCTCGTCTGAAATAACAATAGTGGTAACAGAATACATCAAAGGATCTGCACAAACCCAACAAACAAAATGGTCTATAGTGTGTTGATTTTTTTTAAATAGTTTAAACTGCTGAATTTGTTTGAAGACAACTGGGAGGTCAGTCTGACCAAAATTGCAGCCACAGAGAGTTAACTGATTTTAATAACTTTATTCAGTAATTTGAAAAATGATTAAAGGAATTTGGTCCTTAAATGTCCTTAAAGTTTAGGGGATAAAAAAAAATGGCGGAAGAGAGCAAATAAGTGTATTCAGCTATGACACAATTCAATAAATGGCATTGCAGGATACATTTTCAATTTTATTAAAAAAAAAAAAAATCAATGCATATTTATATTAAAAAGCACCATTAACAATAAACAGACATGATTGACCAATGGAAAATGAGTTTTCAATAGTCGCTGTGAGTACTTATTGTGAAGTGGCCACATTAAAATATATTAATACATAATGATAAAGCAGGTACATCTAATACAGTGCTAAGTTACTCTGAAGTGTTTGTGGTTAGTGTACCTCAGAAGTTCCCATTTGCACCCTCTCATGCGGTGCTGTTTTAGGTCTTGGTGTGAGTAGAAATGTTATCAACTGATCCTTCATGTGTAGTGGTAGAACACTGAGGTTCTTTATAAAAAAAACACTAGAAAAACACAAACATGCAGCATTTTGGGGGCCAAGTGGCAAATCCAGTAGGGCTGCACAATTTGTTCAAATAATCATATTGCAAATATTCTTAAACATTGTGATTGCGATTTAAACTGCGATATGCAAGTATTAAAGTTACCAGTTTGCATTCTAGTTTGTTTCATTGCTAAAAGCAAGTGATGGCATAAATGATCACACTAAGATGATATTTGCCAGTAGTTATTTAGGAGCCTAAAAGTGATTAAGAAGGCTTCTGATTGGACAGTCTTACTGCAAGTTCCACACATGCGTAGTTCACAAAGCCAAACCCTCTACAAATGCACGAAGCAATTGGAGGTAGAATGTATATTATTGGTAGAAAATCAAAGCCTTTTGTGGTTAAGCAATCCCATGGGTTCAGATTGCTATTTTAATTTGATTAGTTGTGCAGTGATATTGGCCTGTGTGACACACAAAACGCCTTAGCCATTGTGTAAGACCTTTTGAGGTGCTGGCACAGTCCACCGTGCTACTAGACAGCCCATTTATCACAAACTCGCATTAACAGTATATACAAAAATCTACAACACAAGACTCCATTACCAAAGAAAAGGCACGTTGAAGCTCATTTAAAGTTTGCTGCACAATATTTGGTCAAGCCTATGAAATGCTGGACGAATGTAATCTAGTCAAACGAGCAAAGTTAAACTTTTTGGCTGTAATACTGCACCACCATGTTTGGAGGAGAAATGGCATGGCACATCACCCGAAAAACACCATACCAACAGTGAAGTTTGGAGGTGGAAGCATCATGGTGTGAGGATGTTTCTCGCCCCATGGTACTGGCAGACTTCATATAATTGAAGGAATGATGAATGGGGCAATGTACCGAGAGATTCTTGAAATTAATCTGCTGCCATCCACCAGGATGATGAGGATTAGACATGGATGGAGCTTTCAGTAGGACAACAATCCAAAACATACAGCAAAGGAAACTCTTAGTTGGTTTTAGAGAAAGAAAATCAATTTGTTAGAATGGCCCAGTCAATCACCTGACTTAAATCCAATTGAACATTTGTGGAAGGAACTAAAGATCCGAGTTCACAAGAGGCCCCCCTGGAATCTTCAAGATTTAAAGACAATGACTTTAGAAGAATGGGTCAAAATCACACCTGAGCACTGCAGGCGATTGGTTTCTTCATACAGGAAACATCTTGAAGCTGTCATTACAAACAAAGGCTTCACCACTAAGTATTTAATTGGCGTGTTCGCTACTTTTTCCCTGTGCCATTCCACTTTATTACAAATACCTTTACTTATGGCCTTTGGTGTTGTGAATTTTTTTTATATTTGTGGATTTCTTGAGTTAATACCAATGTCTGGTACAAGTTTCATGTGAGTAGCCTCATTGGAAATATATTTACTGAAGAAAATGTTGACACATTCAATATTTATTTCCCCCACTGTATGTATAGATTTTTTAAAAATAAGCATGTTTGTGTGTGTGTTTAAAATAAATGTGATGCTGTGTGTGTTTTTGCATGTTTTGTTTCATCTTTCGTCACGTTACTGCTAGCGACTTTTCTTGACTTCTGTTTCCTCCAACTCTGACTCCATAAAGTGAAGGGCAGGAATTTATTGAACTAATTACATTTATATTTCCTTTGCTTCAATCAAAACTGTTGTAAAGATCCAATGGTTTTAACAAAATAAATAGAAGTTGCCCAAGCAGTGCTAGTGATGATTGCTCGTGCATTGCTAGGACTGCCCTCCCTTTTCAAGCTGCTCCTTTTGTGTTGTGTGCTTCAATGCTTGGATAAGTTCCAGTTCACCGAATATAAGTTGATTATAAAATGGGTATTCTGAAACATGCAAATGCCATAGTGAGCTTTCGCAGGTTACTTGTAGCAGTGTGACGCTTGGATTGCTGTGTTAATTATTATATAGGCTGTTGATGATAAAAGAATTTGTTTTTTTATTATATGAATTAGTGTGATACAGTTAACAATTCATGATTTTGACAGAATTAAAGTCATTTTCCTTTTAGGATATTTCAGTATATTCTGCGCTTGCTTTTATACAGTGAGATATTTATATGTACTCTTTTTTTCTTAATTGTACAGGGGGGATTTTCGAACTGGCAAAAGACTAAATATGCGTAAGGTAATTCCCTATATTGCCAGTCAGTTCCGGAAGGATAAAATCTGGTTACGACGAACAAAGCCCAGTAAACGAGAATATCAAATCTGCTTAGCTATAGATGATTCCTCAAGCATGATCGATAACCACTCAAAACAGGTACAGCTTTCAGATCACATTTACATGTCATTCCTTAAATAATCGCTTTATACTGATCTTATACAATTTTAATTTCTGAGGAATTTTAGTGTACAGAATTATACCAGTTGTCCTTTTCTCCAGAATGTGCATCTGAAAACAACCTAAGTTATCCATGAAAAGTCCCAGCTAATAGACAATACTGTATAGTTAGCAAAACATTGTGAAAACACTGCCATTGAAGACAACAATGTGCAGTTCTATTTTATTTACTTATTTGTCTTTCCCTACTTTCTGCTGGTCATTAATGTGCTCTTTTTTTGTCATTGGCTCAACAAGTGTTGCTTGCTCCGTCCACGACATGCTAGTATCTTTGGACATTTTTAGATAAACTGAGTTTGTCACTCTGATCAGTCAAGTCCAGACATTTGTACAAAGGAATGGGAAGGAGGGTGTTGCAGCCTAGATGGTACAGTTCCTAATGATTGCAATGGATAATATTTAAAAAAAAATGGTTAAAAATGACTCTTAGCCACTTGAAAAGGCTGATTTAACACAGGCAGCTATTCTGGCCTGTTTTCAGTTGCATAGGTTAAGAATAGTTTTGCAGATAATTGTGCATTAAACCAATGGGTATTGTGTTTGCGCCAGCCGATCACTACATTGGGTCTAAGTCAGTCAAGTCAAATTAACTTCATTGATAAAACACATTTAAGACAGCTAGTGCTGAACAAGGTAAAAATAAATACAGGCTTAAATACGCACACTTGAGGTTCAGCTGTGAAAGTAGAAAACACTTGTGAAAGGTTGGGAGCAGGCACTGATTACAGCACATTGCTGTACCCACCATACGGCGAACCACCCAGATTGAGATCTGAGTTGCAGCCATGCACCGGGTGATACCTCAGCAGCACACTGAACAGTGTGAGTGCCAGTCCTGCCACCAACCCTCAAATTTTTCCTGCAAGTTGGAGGACCTGCTGACAGGGTTAGATGCAGGTTAACATCATACCCAGGACAAAGCAATTGCAGTTTAAGGGCCCTGCTCAGGAGCCCGACAAAGCAGAGTCACTTCTAGTGTTTATAGGATTCGAACTGGCAACCTTCTGATTGCTGGCACAGCTCCCTAGCCTCAGAGCCACCACACTTGTAAAAACCCTTCAGAAAGTCCCTCTGTGTTTTTGACCAGTTGATTAAATGCTCATTCTTCCTAATGCTGTGCAAATTCTGTAGATGTGTTCTCATTTTGCTTATATCTTTAGTCAGTAGTCACTGTTTGTAAGGGCTGACATATGTTGTTTGGTTCTTGGCTCTTAGGCACAGTTACAGCTGTCCGCCTGGAGACATCAGAAATCTTTTAAGTGTTGCATCGAAATCCTACTGGAAGTTTGACATGATCCATGGCATTTGTGTATATGACCAATAGTGCAACTTGTGGCACATACTGAATTGGTTCTTTCCACATAGAGCAGATTTATGTTAAAATATCTTATAGATCTTGGAGTGGAAGCCATTTTCTTCTAACATTCTTCATGTTGTGTTTTATGCAGATGGCTTTTGAGTCTCTCTCTGTCATCGGGAATGCCTTGACCCTTCTAGAAGTTGGACGCATTTCTGTCTGCAGGTAAGACAGTTAGCAAGAAGTAGATGATAGAGTATGAGGAGAAGAGGCCATTCAGTTCCTTCAGGCTAACCAGATTTTCCAGATCTGCAAGCTGTGATGCTATCACTTAGTCATCTCCTGCATTGTTTGTCTGTTTTCTAGACTACAACTGGTTCAGTTTCATGTAAAAATGTATTAAAGTAATGATAGAAGACTGTATCAGTTAAAGCCAAGCAGCCAAAGTATTGTAATTTGAAAACGCATGCATGCTTTAGCTAGTTGTGCTGATTAGTTGCTGTGGCCCTCAAAGATGTGTGTTAGGTCAGTTGGCTTGTGGGTAGTAATGTGTGATTGTGTATGTGGGCTGGGATTATTGGGAAAAGGTCTCGATTCAAGTGCAAAGGAGACCAAAAAAAAAAAACGTTTTTTTTAAACCCGTATTTGTGTAGCTAAAGCACCTGTTGTTTTTTGACGTGTCTGTGCCATATGCTAACTTGTCCCTGGGTAATCCTTTAGTTAACATATGCTGCTTGAACGATGGTAACAGTGACAGTAAAGGTTTATCCTAACATTTTACAAGTATTATCTGAGATTTAACTGATAAATTGTAGACTTGCAGGCAATGGTCATTGGTATCATCGGAGCTACTGTATACAAAGTTTTTGATACAATTTTACTTCCCTGTGTGTATATACAGGGTGACACAGAAAAACGGGAACTTTTGAAATGTGTAGTGGCAGCCATGTACAGTTGGCAGCACTGCGGAACAGGGACCTTGAGCTGTAAACAATCTCGCCATTTAGTAATTTAGTAATCAGTTGCAAGACAATCAATGGCAGCTGTGCGAGAATTGTTTAGTAACGGAGTCATCTCAAGATTCGGTGACATTCCCTGGCCCTCATGATCACCGAATTTGTCCGTTTGTGATTTTTTCTTGTGGGGCTACCTTAAGAGTCGGGTCTACACGACTCGGCCAAGGACACTGAATGAATTGAAACAAAGAATTCAAGAAAAAATTTGTGGTATCCCAGCTGAGATGTTGCAGCGATCAATGGGGAACCTCAACAGCAGATTGGAAGAATGCATACGTACAGGAGGACGCCATCTACAGCACGTAATTTTCAGACATTAATAATTTGGATTACTGTCTCTTAAAAGGCAAGTTGTAGTGGTTCAATTGCTGTCAATAAAAAATTTTTTTGTTGGATTTCTTATATTTTTATTGGGTTTTTCAAAAGTTCCCGTTTTTCTGTGTCACCCTGTATAAACTGTGTGAATATAAATGTGAACCCATTGTTCTTTTTTTCCTATATCATCCTTTCCATTTGAAATTTCCAAAGCACAGCACAAAGCTTCTTGGCCTAGGAGTTATTAGAGCTGTCATGATTTAAAAACTCTGTGGATGCAAGTAACTGTCTTCATCGGCAGAATTTCCCTGATAAACTTCTATGCCTGTAGCCTTGCACTGCTAATTTTCGTTTTTTTTTTTTTTTTTTTTTATTTATTTATTCCAGTTTTGGTGAATCATTTCAACTACTACATCCATTCCATGAACAGTTTAATGAGCAATCTGGTTCTAGAATACTCAGGCTATGCAAGTTCCAACAAAAGAAAACTAAAATTGCTGAGGTGAGTCTTTTAAATATGTTGTATATCATTATTATTTAGGGAAAATATTGTTACCCTTCTCATTTGTTTCGGTTTTGAATGGCCTTTTGCATGATCAGAGTGCTTTTTTTTTTTTTTAAACACTCTATTTCTCAGTGTCATTGTGATACTGCTAAATTTTACAGTTTTACTACTGGGTTGTGACTGTTTGTATTGTGAGACTTTGGAAAGAATGAAACTGTACCAACTTGGTTAAATATGGGAAACTCTTTGACATATGCTGTGCTGCCAGCGGCTGTGACTACTAATTACCGTTAAGCAAACAGAAATCCGACATATCAACATTCACTAAGAACACGGTGCCACTGTAGACAGTATTCTACTTTCAGTAACACTCATGCATGAAAATCAGTCATTTCAGCCATGCATGACATACGAGGTGTTTAATGCATAGGAGATGCTTGGCATTAGGACCTTCAGAGACTTCTACACTGACCAAATGTTTACCACCTTCAAGCAGATTTTATAAAGATGAGCACTGTTTAACACCGTCAGGTCCTCTCCTCTCTTAATATCCATTGCAATGTAACCATCATAAAACCATCATCACACCAAAAAAAGTATTTCATAAAACTTTAAACTGTTGATTTAGAGCTCATTACAACTTGTATTGCATTTTGTTTTTTCCACGTTTAGTTTTTGGACTCTGCAGCAGGAATGTTTATAGCAGCGAGACAGCAATTCCAAACTAATATCGGTAAGTAAATGAATTGTCACAGTAACTGAACGCAAACCATGCAAATGTATGTTTTTTTTAATAAACTTTAGCTCTTGAATTAAATTCTTTTGAAAATAAAATATAAAGTTAATTGTGCCTTCACTCAATAGTTTAGTTTTTCCTAAAGCTATGTTATTTGAAGTCGTACATCTTGGCTTGGTGCTCTGCACATTTGATCTTTGGATATGTTTGTACACACAGAAACTGCTCAGCTACTGCTCATCGTCTCTGATGGACGAGGCCTCTTTTTGGAAGGGAAGGAGCGAGTTACAGCAGCGGTTCAAGGAATACGCAGTGCCAGAGTTTTTGTGATTTTTGTAGTGCTGGACAACCCTAATTCCAGGGTAAGGAATAATGCATTTTTTTTAGATGTGCTTAGTTTAAATATTACTT
This sequence comes from Polypterus bichir lapradei, assembly GCA_026402145.1. NCBI lineage: Eukaryota > Metazoa > Chordata > Cladistia > Polypteriformes > Polypteridae > Polypterus > Polypterus bichir. Next base: position 46,789,942 of record JANRMT010062791.1, on the reverse strand, counting down.
CGAAGAGGGAGCATCTTAAAAAATGCTCATCTTAAAAAAAAATTGTTTTCCTTCTTTCAAGACTCCTGAGAAACAGCAAAGGAAAAAACAGGTTGCAGTGGTGGAAAGTCTCTATGTAATATTCTACAGGAAACTAACAATTGTTGATAACAGAGCAGAGGCCTTTGCTGTGAGCTACAATGAGGAAAATATGTACAGTACATTCAAACGAATGTGCTAATCAGATGAAAAAAAGAAAGCTAGTTCAACATCAGTTCTCATTTATGGTGGCAACTCATCACACCCTAACATTCTTGTTCTTATATCTCACTCTCAGCTCCACCATGTTGCACAAAACAGTCATTAAGAATATTACACTGTAATCATCAGTGCTACATGGCCATTCTCACCTCCATTCTTTTTGATATGTGTCCAGTGTACAAGGTAGTAACAGTCAGGCAGTCCAAGAATTCATTTTGCATTCCTCCAATTTGTTAATATACTTTTAAAAAAGGATAACTTTGCCCTTAGCAAATGCTGAGGCTCATATTCGATTTGGGATTAAATAATGGCCTTTGAACACATGAGCGTCTTGCTACAGATCAGAAACACAGTATGTCAATTATGGCCAATCATTGAATCAATCATTATTTTATCTAGCACCATACAAATCATGAAAGCCATTACAAGGTGCTCTGTGGAGCAAGCAAGATTATAATACAACATCAAATACACAGAGTAGTTGGTTCATTCATAGTGTAGGATTTTTTTGATTGATTAATTAATAATCAAAGACACCCACCCTGGGAAAGCAAATTAATGCAGTGAATAGCATGTAGGAGCTGTGTTTCACGTTCCAGTTGGGACGCCAGAAAAATGAAGAGATCTGTACAATTTATGAATAACATTAATAACCCATCAAAAGTCTACATTAACACTTTTCCCTTAATCTGTTGTGGTTCAAAACATGGCCAAAGACGTGCTTTCACAAATAACGCAGATACACTTGTTAAAATTAGCAAATTCATACAATTTATTTTTAACATAAGGGTAACATAAGATGGATATACTGTATGTAAATATATCTCTCTATAATAAAAAAATCCTGGAGAGAAACACTAGGGATACGAGACGTGATCTTCACATGAAGATCACGGAGGACACTTAAAAGACCCACGAGACGAAAGTGATTGGCCACGGAGCGTCTCACGATGACTTAGAACATGAGATTCTTGCAAGACACGCCCTACTTAGAACCAATATCAATTAAGACCACGGGCAGCAAAACACTCAGTCGTGCAAAGGCTGTGAGCACACACCGATCCAGGGCTTTCAGCGCATATAAAGTGTATAAGGACAATATGTTATAAATGAAACGTCGACGACTAAGCGAAGAAGAAAGCAGCACGGAAAAAAGAGACTCAAAAGCATTGGGAGAAAAAAGAGCAAAAAAGAAAAAGAATAATCTACGTGCAAATTCAGAAAATAAGGAAAAGTAATTATCAGCCCGGAACAAGTGGAATTGAAAAAAAAGCATGTCCAGTCGGGCTCAGAATTAAGACAGAGAGTAAAAGACAAAGTAGAACTTCATAAAGACATTCACAAACATTGGCGCTATACACATGCAGAGCAGGTTAGAGATTATGAAAGCAGTGGAATTCGAAAGGCTCAAAAAAAAAACGTTGGTGCAATACACATGTGAAGAAAGTTAAAGAATATGAAAGTAGGAAAATTAAAAAGTATAAAAAAAAAAGAAAGTAAAGATCACAGGAGTGCAAACAATTGGAAATTATTACTCGAAAAAGGGAAAATAATCACCATGGACCAGGTGTCATTGAAAAAAAAGCAGGACAAAGCGAGGTCAAAAATAAAAGACAGAGTAGAAAACAAAGTGAAAAGTCATTAAGAGATTAAACAAGGGGGCCAAACACATGCAGAGCAGGTTAGAGATAATGAAA
>JANRMT010062791.1:46726317-46758005 GCA_026402145.1 Polypterus bichir lapradei | reverse complement strand
TAGTCATCAGGTTGTTGCCAAGTTTCTGTAAGAATAAATATGTCCACTTGCTTTTGGGAAATGAGGTCATTAATCAGCGAGGTCTTGTTAGTGATGGAGCAAGTGCTCAAAAGGGCGAGCCTAAAGTTGGAATAGCTTCTGTAATGAGGAGGAAGAGGAGGAGCACTGCCAGAGCCCTACAAAATGACCTTCTGCTGCCTACGGGTGTACATATTTCTGTCAGAAACAGACTTCATTAGGTTGGCATGAGGGCCTGATGTTGTCTTATGGGACCTGTGCTCATAGCCTCTCATGGTGCAGCTCAATTGGCATTCACCAGAGAATACCACAATTGGCAGCTCCACCATTGGCGCCCCGTTCTCTTCACAAATGAGAGCAGTTTCACACTGAGCACATGTGACAGACGTGAACAAGACACAGAATGCTGCTGAAGTTGATTCACAATCGCTTAGGCTTCCTAACTGGACAGATTGATATTCCTGACTGTGATGAATAAATGTTCTCTTAATTTTTTTGGTCAGTCTACATTGGTTGAAGAGAAAAATACATTCTAACTTCCATAGGTAAGCCTTACGGAAGCAAAAAACATAAACTGTTGTAAAGCACAGGTGTCAAACTCCAGGCCTGGAGGGCCGCAGTGGGTGCAGGTTTTCTTTCTAACCCTTTTCCTAATCAGTGTCCAGTTTTCACTGCTAATTAACATATTTTCACTCTATTTTAATAGCCCTGTTTTTAAGGATTAAGTCTTCTGAATTGATTCTTTTCTTCATTAAATGACAGCAAAATAGAAAGGAGACATGAAACGAGCCAACAGATGACCAGCTAAATTGGGGCTTCAAACTTCAACCAGTTCCTTAATGAGAAGCTCATTCTTGCTGTTAATTAAACCCATTATTTAATTCCATGGCTTGTTGCTGCTCTCTTTCTGCGACAGCAGACATTTCCAAAACTTTTGATATTCTGTTTTTTTCTAAGAACTCCTAAAATGTTTTGGTAACCTGAGGGATCAACCTTACTGAGACCTTCTCCGTCTCATTACTGTCCGGCTGCTAATTAAGGAAAAAACAACTAAGGGGCCTGAGTCAAGCTAATTAAAGCTAAGGCTAAAGAAGTTAATTAGCATCAAAAACTAGTCACTAATTAAGAAGATGGTTAGAATGAAAACCTGCAGCCACTGCGGCCCTCCAGGACTAGAGTTCGACACCCCTGTTGTAAAGCATTTGTGGTACCTGGAGGTGCCATGCCACTGTAAGAACATAATTCACATGCACTGCATGAGTGGGTTGATGAGGCCAGAGGTGCGACAGCTGTGTTATATAGTTTTATTGCGTTCAGTGAAGTTCAGTAGTTTTTTTCCTTGCATCAAGAAAGCATTACCTGGCATGTATTCTCTCGTAGAGCACTACACACTGAATCTCAGTTTCATTTATTTTAAGCTTTTAATGTTATTTTGAATACCATTCACAAAATACACCTGTGTATAAATGTGCAAAGTTGACATGCTTTATATTTAATTTTTCAGGAAAATAAAGCAAAAGAAAGTGTGTTTGTTCTCACGAGTCTCTTTAGTAGTTTTTTGCCTTTCGTGTAATAAAATTGTTTAGTGTTTGCAAATAGTGCGTCAAGTGAAGTAAGTTTACTGAGTAAAACTCCCTGTTAAAGTTAAACATGTAAAATTACTATATTTGGGGGAAAAATAATTGTCTGTATAGTCCCATAAGATACTTTAAACTAAGAATATCTAATGTATTAATAACACAAAAAATCATTGTTTCTATTTCAAGGCTCACTGCTTAATAGCATAGTTTGTAACAGTAGTGTCATCTAGTGGCTATTTTCAGTATTACACCTGAAGGACTTCATTGTAGACCACACATAGTGTATATGCATACTGTACAAGTTTATACCCATCTGTTTAGATGTCTACTAGAGAAGACTTCAGTTATCATGTGCTGTGAATTTCATATTAACATCTAGGACTGGATGGAACCCCCCCCCCAAATGTTAATTGACACACCTCTGTGAATGGCAGCTACTCCTACAGAACCAGTCAAAGCCCCTTAATTTTCTCTCTTTCACTGCCCCAGCACTTGAAGAAGGAATCGCTGCCATTAATAATTGTTACATGAACAGTCAGATGTGTTTTCATGTGAATTTAATGACACTGGTTGCATCCTAGACCTGAAGCTAATAATCCACCTAAAGGATGAGACTCCTGTGTAGAAAATGCTTCTTAAAAATCCCTTATAGAAAGAGGTGAAAGAATACAGCTTGAACTTTCTAGATCATGCCTCCAGTTCTCTGGACTCAAGTATGCATCTTGGTGTGGACTTTTAGAGAGCTAAATCGTAAAACCATCCCTGACAAGACACCACCTACCACACTTTCAAGACCTGCTGGGTAACCTGATGGAGCTACTTGTCATTTTCAATTCTGGACCAAGGCAGTACATACCATCAAGAATGAGGACTCAAGATCTGCCACTGCCTTCAGTAGCCCCCACTGGGGTCTATATGAGTGGATATGCATTCCTTTTGGGTTGTGCAAAGCTCTTGCTGAAGGGGGCACTAGAGCAATTGAGGGGTAAGTGTGGCTCCCCATATTTAGATGAGGTGCTGCACTTCATGACCATGGGGAAGACTTGATTCAAGTTCAAGTTCAAGAGTATTTATTGTCATTTCATCCATATACAGTAGTACAGCATACAGTAAAATGAAACAATGTTCCTCTGGGACCATGGTGCTACATAGAACACAGGGCAACGAAGAATCCACGACACATAACATAAAGACACATAATATATAACAAGGAACATATATAACAAGGTGCATGTGAGTCAAATGTGCAATCACGTGCAACTTTGCAGAACACATATATCAGATCGGTCCACGAGTGTTTAGGAATCTGACAGCTTGGGGGAAAAAACTGTTACACATTCTGGTGGTAAGGGCCCAAATGCTTCGTACCTTTTTCCCCAAAGGCAGGAGTGAAAACAGTGAGTGTGAAGGGTGTGTTGGGTCATTCACAATGCTGGTGGCTGTGCGGATGCAGCGTATGGTGTAAATGTCCATGATGGAAGGAAGAGAGACACCAATGATCTTTTCAGCTGTCTTCACTATCTGTTGTAGGGCTTTACGATCCCTGACCATGCAATTTCCAAACCAGACAGTGATGCAGTTGCTCAGGATGCTCTCTATGGTTCCTCTGTAGAATGTTGTTAGAATAGCTGGTGGAAGATGGGCTTTTCTCAGCCTACACAGGAAGTAGAGCCGCTGCTGGGCTTTCTTGGCTAAAGAGCTGATGTTGTAGGACCAGGTGAGGTTCTCTGCCAGGTGGACACCCAGGAATTTGGCACTATTGATGACTTCCACAGTTAAGCTGTCAATGTTCATTGGCAGATGGTCACTCTTAGTCTTCCTAAAGTCAACAATCATCTCCTTTGTTTTTTCTACATTTAGAGACCGGTTATTGGCTTTACACCAGTCCGTTAACCACTGCACCTCCTCTCTGTATGCTGACTCGTTGTTGCTGATGAGACCCACCACAGTCGTGTCATCGGTGAATTTTATAATGTGATTAGAGCTGTGTGTTGCTGCACAGTCATGAGTCAGCAGTGTGAACAATAATGGACTGAGCACCCAGCCTTGAGGGGCTCCAGTGCTCAGTGTGGTGGTTCTGGAGATGTTATTTCCAATCCTGACTGACTGAGGTCTCTCAGTCAGGAAGTCCAGAATCCAGTTACAGAGGGAGGTGTTCACTCCCAGCAGGCTCAGCTTTTCTGCCATCTGCTGAGGAATAATCGTGTTGAATGCTGAGCTGAAGTCAATAAACAGCATTCGATAACACAGAATAAAATTATGACCAGAGAAATGCGAGCTATTCAGGTGAATAATTCGGTACATAGTTTGTGGAGATTGGGTGCAGATTGACTATAAGGATTTAGCAACAGTATAGCAGTTAATGATAAAAGGAACCCACAACAGCCAAATAAGTTGTATCATTTCAGGGCTTCCTTAGTTATTACTGCTCCTTCATGCAGAACCTTTCCAAATTTTAAAGATCTTAATTTGAACTTTTAAAAGGTAAAATTGAAAACAGTGGAAAGACCAGCTTGGCAAATGGCTGGGCTGGGGGGTATGAAATCCAATGTACAGCCACCTTCTAGGACACCAGTTCAGTGGATTAATGAACAGCGTACAGTCATTGCTAAGTATGTGGATATGCTCACCAGTCCATCCATAATTGCTTTCCCAAATTTTGAGTTGTCCTTTGTACTGCACGCTGATGCATCAAAAGAAAGACAGTACTCTACCAACAGGAAGACAGCAAACTACATGTAATTAGCCAGAACACTCACCCCAGAGAGAGGTTGGAAGCCTGCACTGATGTGATGACGATCCATCATTTTACACGCCGGCATAAATGACATAAGACACCGACAGTCTGAGATTCTCAAGGATGACTTCGCAGCACTAATTAAAGACACGAAGGAGAGGACCCCATCGGCAAAAATTTTCATCTCGGGTCCACTACCTCTCGTCAGACGATCAAATGAATACTACAGTCGTCTGCTGGGATTAAACAACTGGCTGAAAGGCTTCTGCGAGTCTCAAGACATCGGGTTCATCGATAATTGGGACCTTTTTTGGGAAAGACCGCGTTTGTTCAAATGGGATGGCTTTCACCCGAATAGATTCGGCGCCCGGGTCCTCTCCGAAAACATCGCTAAGGTAATTTGTCTATCTTGACTGTCTGGTTCTACTTTAAACTCCCTCCGTAACACTACAGCTTTGCTAGGACAGAATGGCTTAATAAAGTCTTCGGTAAAAGTACACAACATTAATACTTTAATAACCAGTCTTAATGCACGTAAAACGTCTAGGCAGTGCGGCATAAACACCAATAATTTAGTTGCAATTACTACTTTAGATCAACAATACATTAAAACTATAAAAACAGATTGTAGATTACATAAAAAATACACTCAGAGCGGCGCTAACAAAAATAATTTAGTTTCTGTTCCAATAACTAGTAACGCGCATAGAATTCAGCTCTGCCCCCCCGAATCATTAAATATGGCGCTATTAAATGTTAGAGCTTTAACTAACAAGACGTTTTTTATCAATGATCTTATTAGTGATAGAAACATTGATTTTATTGCACTAAATGAAACGTGGCTCAGCTCAGACGGCGCAGCTGTTTTAATCGAATCTGCGCCTCCGGATTACAGTTTTACTCGTGCAGACCGCCAGGGAAAAAAGGGGGGCGGATTGGCAAACATTTACTCGAGCCGGTTAAAATGTAAAGATGTTAGTTTTGGTAAATTTAAGTCCTTTGAGTATCTCGCCGTTGTTATTCATGGAGTTTCTCACGTTCTAGTTTTATCCGTGTATAGACCTCCTAAATTTAACGCGTCTTTCATTGAGGAATTCTCAGACCTAATGTCAATTTTAATTACGAATTATGACACACTCTTAATTGTAGGCGACTTTAACTTTCATATCGATAATCAGTGTGACCTAAAAGTAAAGGAATTTATGAACCTCCTAGACTCTTTTGATTTGAGACAGCTCGTTAATCAGCCTACACATAAAGCAGGTCATACGTTAGACTTAATTATCACCAAAGGACTAACAGTTGATGTGAAGCAGATCGTTGATATTGGTCTTTCAGACCACTTTCTTCTACTATTCAGTATAGAAATAATGATAGAAAACAAACATGAGAAGCATATTCTTAAAAAACGCTTCTTTGACTCCTCAGCAGCTGTAAAATTTACAAACATTCTAAGCAATCAGTCCGGTTATAGTGCCAGCTACAATAGCAAGGATGATGTTAATAGTAAGGTGGAAAACTTTAATTCTAAAGTGAGAACTGCTGTTGACATAGTTGCACCTGAAAAGACAATTAAAAAATCTTCTAGCATTATTATACCTTGGAAGACCCAAAGAGTGTCTGACTTAAAAAGAATATGTCGTAGAGCTGAGCGTAAATGGAGGAAAACTAAACTAACTATCCATTATGAGATATTGAAGGTTAAAATAACAGAATACAATAACACAGTCCGTCTTGAGAGGCGCTGCTATTTCTCTAATATTATAAATAAAAATGCTAGTAATCCCAGAGTCCTATTTTCTACAATTGATCGTCTGCTAAACCCAGGTAACACAAAGGAATGCCCCCATAATACTTCCAGCGAAACCTGTGAGAACATTGCTATATTTTTCAATCAAAAAATTAATGATATTAGAAATAATATAGTATATCTCCCCAACACTGTGGAACCTCCTAAGCCCCAGTACTCCGTTATAAACAAATTCAATTCTTTCACCAGGATAGATTTACCTGATTTACATAGAATAATCTCTCAAATGAAACCCTCCACCTGCGTCCTTGACCCAATACCAACAAGGTTTTTCAAGGAAGTATCAGACGCGCTTATTGATAATATCCTTGACATAGTAAACTCGTCATTAGATTCGGGGGTTTTCCCAGACTGTCTTAAGACTGCTGTAGTTAAACCCCTACTCAAGAAAAATAATCTTGACCCCTCTGCTTTTGAAAATTTTAGACCCATCTCTAACCTGCCCTTTTTAAGTAAAATTCTAGAGAAGGCAGTAATTATGCAGTTAAACGACCACTTAAGTAAACATGCTATTCTAGATAAATTTCAGTCAGGTTTTAGAACTAATCACAGTACAGAAACTGCACTCGTTAAAGTAGTAAATGACTTGCGATTGAATGCAGACAGAGGCCATTTATCTGTTCTCATCCTCCTCGATCTGAGTGCCGCGTTTGATACCATTGATCACAATATTCTTAGAAATCGCCTTAGTCAATGGGTGGGCCTCTCTGGTAATGTCTTAAATTGGTTTGAATCCTACCTGGCAGGGAGAAAATTCTTTGTTAATTGTGGTAATCACAACTCAAAGACGCATGATATTCTATATGGGGTTCCACAAGGCTCTATCCTGGGTCCGCTTCTTTTCTCAATCTATATGCTTCCGTTAGGTCAGATTATCTCAAGTTACAACGTGAGCTACCACAGCTATGCTGATGACACACAGCTGTACTTATCAGTAGCACCTGATGACACCGGCTCTCTCGAATCAATAACACAATGTCTTACTGGTATTTCTGAATGGATGAATAGTAATTTTCTCAAGTTAAATAAAGAGAAAACTGAAATTGTATTGATTGGCAAAAACGGATTAAGTGAGGTTATCAAAAATAATCTTGACGCATTAGGATTAGAAGTTAAGACCGAAGTAAAAAACTTAGGGGTAACCGTTGACTGTAACCTGAATTTTAAATCACATATTCTTCAGACCACTAGGACAGCATTTTTTCACTTAAGAAATATAGCAAAAGTTAGACCTCTTATATCATTGAAAGATGCTGAGAAATTAATTCACGCTTTTGTTTTTAGTCGATTAGATTACTGTAACGCACTCCTCTCAGGACTACCCAAAAAAGACATAAATCATTTGCAACGAGTGCAGAATGCAGCTGCTAGAATCCTAACTAGGAAAAGAAAATCTGAACACATCTCTCCAGTCTTAATGTCACTACACTGGTTACCTGTGTCTTTCAGAATTGACTTTAAAATTCTGCTTATAGTCTACAAAGCCTTAAATAATCTCGCTCCATCTTATATATCGGAATGTCTGACACCTTATATTCCAAATCGTAATCTTAGATCCTCAAATGAGTGTCTCCTTAGAATTCCAAAAGCTAAACTTAAAAGAAGTGGTGAGGCGGCCTTCTGCTGCTATGCACCTAAAATCTGGAATAGCCTGCCAATAGGAATTCGCCAGGCTAATACAGTGGAGCACTTTAAAACTCTGCTGAAAACACATTACTTTAACATGGCCTTTTCATAACTTCACTTTATCTTAATCCTGATACTCTGTATGTTCAATTCATTATAATAACTATTCATGGTGGCACTAAAATCCGTACTGACCCCTACTCTCTCTTCTGTTTCTTTTTCCGGTTTTTCTGTGGTGGCGGCCTGCGCCACCACCAACTTACTCAAAGCACCATGATGTCCCAGCATTGATGGACTAAAAGCCAGAAGTCCACGTGATCATCATCAAGTCCTTCCGTGAAAACCATAAATACAAAGAGGACTGTTTCATTTATGTTAGGTAGATTGCCCAGAGGGGACTGGGCGGTCTCATGGCCTGGAATCCCTGCAGATTTTATTTTTTTTCTCCGGCCGTCTGGAGTTTTTTTTTTGTTTTTTCTGTCCCCCCTGGCCATTGGACCTTACACTTATTCTATGTTAATTAATGTTGACTTATTTTATTTTCTTAATGTGTCTCTTATTTTTCTATTCTTCATTATGTAAAGCACTTTGAGCTACATTTTTTTGTATGAAAATGTGCTATATAAATAAATGTTGTTGTTGTTGTTGTTGTGCATCGGGTGACACCTCAGCACCACAATGGAACAGTGTGAGGTTTTTTACAGTAGCTAAAGTGCCAATCCTCCAACTAACCCCTGAGCTTTCCCTGCAAGTTGGAGGACCTGCTGACAGGGCTGGATGCAGATTAACGTCATTCCCAGGACGAAGCAATTGCACACTAAGGGCCCTACTCAAGGGCCCAAAGGAGTAGTCACTTCTGACGCTTATGCCTTCGGATTGCGGGCATAGATCCCTAGCCTCAGAGCCTCTAAACTCACCCCAGTTGAGAAAAAATTCCCCCTCCACTCTAGCAAACTAGAATTGTTGGCCCTCAAATGGGTAACCTGTGATAAACTCAATGACTATTTGTAATGTGCACCCACCTTTACTATGTATACGGACAATAATACTCTAATGTATGCGGAGTACAGCAAAACTGAATGCAGCACGTCAACGCTGGGTTGGGGAGTTAGAAGACTTTAACATCAAATACAGCCCTGGGAAGGCAAATACGGATGCTGATATGCTGTCCCACTTCCTGGTGGACTTACTCACCACCATTACTGAGTATAATGAAACAATATATCAGCTATCTGGCATGGAGACAAAGCAGCTAAAGATAAAGAAGTGCCATGGTTGGCTGCTCTGCAGTTTGCCTCAATGGATGATGATGTGCTGCCAGGAGGTGCCGATAAAGTCACATTAAATGATGTCAGGTTCAGACAGCAAGAAGATGCTACCATCAGAGAAGTAATAAATCTCAAAAGCAGATGATGGAATCCAAATAAGAAGGGCAAGAAACAAAAAAGAATTGAAATAAAGAGACTGATGCATGAAAGGAACAAACTCTCTCATTACATGGGAGTTTTGTGCAAACAACTAGGAACAAGGAAGGAACTTGTTTTATCGCATAAACTGAAACCAGTTGTCCTCAAAAGCCCCCTTGATGCCATGGGGCAGATCAGATCTGACAAGGTAATTCATCTAGCTGAAGAAAGATGTTATTGACCCTACATGCAGCTTGACATTGAAGATTACGTAATTCGAAAATGTGGCTGCACATCAAGCAGAAGCACACCAGTGACCCAGAAAGAGCACCTATGGGTTCCATCAGTATAAGTGAACCTTTTGAACTCTCCTCTGTAGACTTTCTGAACTTTGTGCCAAGCAGAAGGTTATGAATATGTTTTGGTTCTGAAGAATCATTTTATTGACTTTATAAAAGCTTACAGTTGTGCTTGAAAGTTTGTGAACCCTTTAGAATTTTCTATATTTTTGCATAAATATGACCTAAAACATCATCAGATTTTCACTCAAGTCCTAAAAGTAGATAAAGAGAAACCAGTTAAACAAATGAGACAAAAATATTATACTTGGTCATTTATTTATTGAGGAAAATGATCGAATATTACATATTTGTGAGTGGCAAAAGTATGTGAACCTCTAGCATTAGCAGTTAGTTTGAAGGTGAAATTAGAGTCAGGTGTTTTCAATCAATGGGATGACAATCAGGTGTGAGTGGGCACCCTGTGTTATTTAAAGAACTGGGATCTATCAAAGTCTGCTCTTCACAACACATGTTTGTGGAAGTGTATCATGGCACGAACAAAGGAGATTTCTGAGGACCTCAGAAAAAGAGTTGTTGATGCTCATCAGGCTGAAAAAGGTTACAAAACCATCTCTAAATAGTGTGGACTCCACCAATCCACAGTTAGACAGATTGTGTGCAAATGATGGAAATTCAAGACTATTGTTACCATCCCCAGGAGTGGTCGACCAACAAAGATCACTCCAAGAGCAAGGCGTGTAATAGTCGGCGAGGTCACTAAGGACCGCAGGGTAACTCCTAAGCAACTGAAGGCCTCTCTTACACTGGCTAATGTTCATGTTCATGAGTCCACCATCAGGAGAACACTGAACAACAATGGTGTGCATGGCAGGGTTGTAAGGAGAAAGCCACTGCTCTCCAGAAAAAACATTGCTGCTCATCTGCAGTTTGCTAAAGATCACGTGGACAAACCAGAAGGCTATTGGAAGAATGTTTTGTGGATGGATGAGACCAAAATAGAACTTTCTGGTTTAAATGAAAAGCGTTATGTTTGGAGAAAGGAAAACACTGTATTCCAGCATAAGAACCTTATCCCATCTGCAAAACAAGGTGGTGGTGGTAGTATCATGGTTTGGGCCTGTTTTGCTGCATCTGGGCCAGGACAGCTTGCCTTCATTGATGGAACAATGAATTCTGAATTATATCAGAGAATTCTAAAGGAAAATGTCAGGACATCTGTCCATGAACTGAATCTCAAGAGAAGGTGGGTCATGCAGCAAGACAACGACCCTAAGCACACAAGCCATTCTACCAAAGAATGGTTAAAGAAGAATAAAGTTAATATTTTGGAATGGCCAAGTCAAAGTCCTGACCTTAATCCAATCGAAATGTTGTGGAAGGACCTGAAGCGAGCAGTTAATGTGAGGAAACCCACCAACATCCCAGAGTTGAAGCTATTCTGTACGGAGGAATGGGCTAAAATTCCTCCAAGCCGGTGTGCAGAAATGATCAAAAGTTACCGGAAACGTTTATTTGCAGTTATTGCTGCAAAGGGGAGTCACACCAGATACTGAAACCAAAGGTTCACATACTTTTGCCACTCATAAATATCCATCCATCCATTTTCCAACCCGTTGAATCTGAACACAGTGACACCTAACCTGCATGTCTTTGGACTGTGGGAGGAAACCCACACGGACACGGGGAGAACATGCAAACTCCACGCAGGGAGGACCCGGGAAGCGAACCCGGGTCTCCTAACTGCGAGGCAGCAGCGCTACCACTGCGCCAAGTACGAGGTGTGGCTGAAAAGTAATGAGACTGATTTTTTATTTAGCAAAGTTTTTATTTTTTTCAAACATCAATGACTTACTCCAGGGGCTCTGATAACTGTCCTGAACAGCTCATATCCACAAGCCCTTATCATCCAGTAGAGTGAGTGAATCAAAGTCTGCTTCAGATGTTCCGCACCCCTGAAGAGAAGAGTGAAAAGACTTCTTACTACAAATTGTGCATGCCCTACAACTGTTATTCTCCATTTTTTCCTCTTATATAGCAGAGCCTCCACAATTGCCTATCAACTTATTGTTTAATCTTAAACCGGACAGTGAGAAAGCAGACAGCCATGTACAAAAATGGGCAGCCAAGATGACAGAAGCTTACTAGATAACTGAAATATTATGCATGTATTTAAGTGGTGGGATCTCATAAAAAGTGTGTTAGGCTATCCTGTAATCCAGGGGTAGGCAATGTCGGCCGTGGAGGGCCGTGACGGCTGGAGGTTTTCATTCCAACCCAATTGCTTCATGAGAAACCAATCTTTGCCAATCCCACACCTCATTTAATTCTATGGTTTTTAAGTTCTTATATTATAGATTTTTTTTTCCTTTCCAAAAATATCATCCAAACGATTTGAAGCCTAAAACAGATAACTTTCAGGCTGTCATATTCTTCTCTTAAGTGTTTTATTAAACCAGATATTGAGTATAATGAAACAATATCTCCAGAAGTCATCTCAGCTATTTGGCAGGGAGACAAAGCAGCTAAAGATAAAAAAGTGCTATGGATGAATCCACACAGGTGTAAATGGAGTTTACAAGTTAGATGGAGAACTGCTGAGTCATTTTGTCATTTGTATCTTATTACTAATAAGGAGCCAGTGAATGCAACTGTTTTGGGGTTAACAAGTGAGACCACTAAAATGAAGCATCAAAATGTCAGTTAAGTGGTAAGTGCTTCATCAGCAATAATTGACTTCTCATGAAGCAAGTGGGTTGGAACAAAAACCTGTAGCCACTGTGACCCTCCAGGACCGATGCTGCCCACTCCTACAAACCAAAAGGGAGCCGACAAGTAAAGTTAATGTTACATTAGCTGTGTTGGTCTTCAATCTTTCCTTATATACCTGGCGTCACTGAAGCTACACTCGGGTGATTCTTATCGACTGAGGACGCGCTGCAAACCATTGATGAATTCAGTATAACAGGCAGCTTTTCCATTCAGCTTTGCTTCATTCAAGGATTTCATTGAGCAGTAAGAACTTGAGGTCCTTGACTGCGTCTTCTGACTAAATGACCCTTCTTTTTGTTAACCTAATAGCATAGTAATGGTTTGGTGTTGGACTTTATCTCTATTATTTAATATATTTCTAATGTACTGTAAATCGTTGTTTCTTTTATTACATGTTCTACAATTTCAGGTGCCTGCTGTTTACTTGAAAGGGGCTTTGCAACACATATGTGTGTCAATATAATGGGCTTTACTTAGAGCTCTGTGACTGCTGTTGCCCTTTATGATGCTAGTTGTCAATGTCAAGTTCTTCCTCCATGGTCTGCTTTATGTGTTTCTGCAGAACCTTCTAGTTGCGCTAATTCTCTTGTTTAACTGTTACAACGCAATCAACCGTGGGGAGGGAGAGGGACATAGTGATGAAAGATTCGCAAATAATTTGTGTTTTTGGAACGGCTCTTTTCAGTGAATCATATGATGCAATTCGTGAGTACAAACAAATTGACTCAGTGAAGTTCAATGGGAGAGATAAATTGCATGGGTGTCCTCGGTGATGTCATCTGCATGTTTTACTTCCTTGGTAGTTGCTTAAAGCGCATTTGATTCATGAATGAGGGACTACCTGAGAACCAGTCTAATGATTCTGACTCATTTGATTTGCAGATTAATCATTATGAGTTGTCCAATTATCATTCACTTATGATTCTGTGCACATCTTAAATGTGTTATCATTCTTTATGTGCAGAAACAGGACAATGGCAAACACCAAACACAAATGAACTTAGGTTATTCCTCAGAATTTTAGTGAAGTATTCTAATAGTAAATACCACAAAAGCAATAATATAAGAACAACACAGTAAGAATGTAAAACATTAGAATGTTACCGTTAAAGAGAAGGCCCTTCCAGTGATGTCCATGTCCAGTTTTGCAGACGTGTACATTCTCCATTTTCATCTGCATCATGAGCAGCAGCACAGAGTGCAGACTGGGAGCAGGAATGTGCCACCACAGAGAACTGGGAAGAAAAGAAAACATGTCAGAACTAAACTACTCTGTCTACTAAACCATGCACATATGGAAGATTAAGCAGATGCCAAATTTAAAAAAACTGAAGTTTATTAAAGACTTCCACGGAGCCAGCCTTGTGTATCTTTTTAGGCAGAGCATTCCATAATTTGGTGGTAAAAGCACTAAAAGCCACCTCACCGTTTCTTTTATACCCGGTTCTCAGTACATTGAGCAGACCAGCGTTGGAGGATCTCAGATTGCAAGTTGGAAGGTAGTGTGAGAGACACTCTGAAATGTAGGCAGGAGCGAGATTGATAACAGCCTTATATGTGATCATCAGCATCTTACAATCAGTTGTAAAAGATATCAGCAGCCAGTGTAATGAAGCTAAAACTGGTGAGCTAGGCACCGATTTTCTTTTGTTATCATGCTGCTGCGTTTTTGAACTAGCTAAAGCCGATTTATGTCTTTCTTAGGTAATTCTGACAGAAGTGCACAGCATTAAATGATACAGCTAAAAACAAAAGCATGAATTAATTTTTCAGCATCCTGATATGTCAGTAGAGATCTCATTTTTGATTCTTCTTCTTCTTCTACTTTCTCTTTGAGGTCAATGTGCTTGATCAGCCTTGTCCATACAGCTTGGTCCTGCACCTCCTTGCCAGTTAAGCCCTTTTCCTTGAGATCTTCTTTTACTTTATCTATCCACCCTCACTTTGCCCTCCCTCGCTTTTTCTTGCCCTGAACTTCTATTCCTATCACTATTTACCCACATATTCATTGTCTCTCCTCATTACATGTCCGTAGCACTTCAACCTACTTTCATGTACTTTCTTAGAATTTCTTCCACTTTTGTTGTCCTTCTGATTGTCTTATTTCTTATTCTTTCCTTTTTTGTAACTCCACACATTGATCTTAACATTCTCATTTCTGACACATCTACCTTCTTCTCCTGCTCTCCCTTTACTACCCATGGCTCAGCTCTACACATCATTGCTAGTCATACCAGTGTCTTAAAAACCTTACTTTTAACCTTTGCCTTAAATCTTTACTTACACAATACTCCTGATACCTTCTTCCAATTGTTCCATCCACACTGCACCCTGTGGGTCATCGGTGCGTCTAGTTGTCTATCTCGGGCTACCACAGAGCCTAGATATTTATATTTTATCTATTCTTTTCAATAGCTCTTAACTTCTGAATCCTGATCATCATTAAACCTCTTCTTCCTATTTATCTTCATCTCTCGATCTTCCAAAGCCCCTCTCCATTCTTCCAACTTTCTTTTTTACTGTCATCAGCAAAAAAACATGCAGCAGGGGATTGGTCCTTTATTTCCTGACTCACCACATCCACAATGCGATCAAAAAGGTAAGGGCTTAAAGAAGATCCCTGGTGCAGACCTGGTGTTTGGTTAATTTAGTCTTCCTCCATTTTTTCTCACCCTCTTAAGCTTGCAAACTGTTGGAGTTTTGCAGGCAAAAATCACAGTGGATGATTTCACTGCACTTTTTACTGGTGCTACTTTGTCAGCTGCCACTCTAAGTTTACAATAATAATTTTCCACTGTAATATTTAAATCTTTAGTGGTGGTTGAAAAACTGACTCAGCCTGGATACCAATGCAACATCATTGTGGAGTTAATGTTTTGGGATCAGTTCTAGAGAAATTCTCCAGTGTGTCAAGAAGAGAAGCTTTAATTTCCTAGAGTTTGTACTTCTGCCCAAAGAGAAGATGGATATGTCGTTCCACGGTTTTCAGCTCCTCATCCACACACCACAGCTTGCAGTTCACCATCTTCCTTTTCCAGAATTACAACTAGCAAACTGGCGGGTTTGTTAGGGTGAAGGTGTATTGGTTTTGTCCTCCTGTGCTGGCTTTCTGATCTTTCATCTCTTGCTCACTCTCTTCAGTTCCTATTCCTATATTGAGACATATTCTTGCACTCTTAGATCTTTTAGGCCTTGCTTGCTATGTCAGTGCACCTGCACAAATTCTTATGTCTTGGCATTGTAGCTGCAAACATCATGCCTCCAGCTGGAAGTCCCCTGATCTAATCTCACTGAAGAGCTGGCTATTTTCCTTACACAATCTGATCTATCTTAAGTTATCTCCATCACAAATTAATGGGGAATCCAGCAAGTCCATTCATACCTGGGAATTGGCTGCCTCCACAGTTAAATCTTTTACAGGGTGTTCAGGACAAATGATGCAGGCACTCCCTGGATCATGTGTGGTGGTGTGGTTGGTTGGCACGGCTGCTGTTCCTGGTGGCATGGCATAGGACTTGTGACAGGGTTTAAGGGCTGCCATGTTGATTGTTTCACATTCTGAAATATTGACTATTTTATTTAACTAAGTCAAAAATAAATCAATTGATCACAAAACGTCAATGCATCCAAAACACATCCTTGAATAGTGCATGAGGTTCAATGCAATACACTTTCCTGCCACTTTAGATCTTGAATGCAAGTCCACAGGTCGTAACCACTGTGCCACCTGAGATAGCTGCTTGAACATGCATCAGTGTCAGATCTGGGCTTCTCTCAACATATATCTGTAATCTTTGTGGTTCCTCCAGGTACCCTTCATGGCAGCCTGTAGAATGAGGAGGAGCTCAGTGTTTGGGGGTGGATGCTTATTTACCATATTACACAGATTCGACTCTCAATTATTTTTCATACATTTACTGTATTATACATTACAAAATGACCATCTATCCACTATAGGAAAAGATGGCTAATGCATCAACTGAAAAGCTGTTATATTGAGAAAGATACTCACAAAGTTATCAGAAAATTTTCAAACCACTACATTAATTATGTCGACTTACAAAGCTGCTGTAATTTGTAAAGCATCTGGGCAACAGTTATTGTCAGTACAGTCTCTCCAATCTGACCTGCTGTAGCTCGTAACTCCTTCATCTCTTGGTGGTCTCCCTCACCAGTCTTCTTCTTGCATAATCATTCAGCTCTTGTGGACAGTCTCCTCTAGGCAGATTTACAGATGTGCCATACTCTTTCCATCTCTTAATGTTTGATTTAACAGGACTCAAAGGGATATTCAGTGGCTATTTTCTTGTTTCTTTCCTCTCACTTGTGCTTTTTAGTCATGCTTTCATGCAGTTGCCTGGAGTGTTCTTTTGTCCTTGTTGTGTAGATCAGATCACAATGCAGACCACAGCATACAGACTGCAATACATTGAACTTGCTACACTACAGGGAGGTGAGCTCCCTTCAACCAATCACGTAACTTCTAAGACCAATTGGCTGTACCAGTGATGACTGAGTTGTGGCAAATTAAAGAGGGTAATTACTCACGCAATCATTTATTTTGTATTCTATTTGTGATTAATTTAGAAAACTTTGCAGAAATTTTGTTTTGACTTTGCCATTGAAGAGTCTTTTACTGTTGATCAGGGTCAAGAAAGACAAATTAAATCCACTGAGATTCAGTGATACATAACAATAAAATGTGGTAACTTCCAAGGGGGTAAATACTTTTTATAGGCAATGTAGCCTTCACCTGAACAGCATTAAGAATATTATGAGTGAGAATTAAAAAGAAAATCAACAGTCCATAGTACCTCAAGAATTCAAAAATAAAAAAAAAACAAAAATGTTAGTTATTTCCAATGGTACAAAGTTATGGTGGTAGGTCTGCAGGATTACTAGCTTATAATAAAAGGACATTCACTCCTGGGCTTAGTTTACTGGTTAAAAAGTCAATTTCCTTAAAACAAAGAAAGCTTACAACTGGTTATTTTCTCTGAGAATTTACACATACAGTACACAAAATAGTATGCTATTATTAATATTCAGAATTTTTCCTTTCATTTTACAAACCCACATATTAAATGTTGTCTTTGAAGGGCTGGAGCCATTCCTGGAAGTACCTGGAGTAAAGCAGGAACCAACCCTGGACAGGAAGCACTGTCAGATGTCTCTTATAACCAGCAAGTTCACATTTGCCTGTCTACCTAACAAGTCTGTTTTTCAGATGCTGCAGGAAATAGCATACATGAATAAAAGCAACACAGACACAGAGAGAACATGCTGATTCCATACAAACCGGGCCTGAATTACACTCCAGTTCTCCGGAACTGTGAAGCAGTGATATTAACTGCTACTCCAGAAAATGAAGCCATTCAAAAAGCTTTGAATAGTATTCACAAAATAAACTTTAGTTATGGAGGACGCCCTAGGCCTCAGTTTGATTATCGACTTTGTGGTCGTGTCGTCGGACTTGGGGCCACATGTCTTGGACACTTGGGTGAAGAGAGGGCCAGAGCTGTCAACTGATCACCACCTAGTGGTGAGTAGGCTTCGATGGTGGGGGGAGGATGCCGGTCAGGCCTGGGAACGCCTCAGGATTCCCCCAGAAGGGCTAGAAGAAGTGGCCAGGGAGAGGGAAGTCTGGGCATCTCTGCTCAAGCTGCTGCCCCTGTGACCCGATCTCGGATAAGTGGAAGAGGTTGGATGGATGGATGGATTTTAAATGTTGTCAGAGATCGGTGAAGTTACTGTGTGAAACACAATCTAAAGATTTCTCCAAGCAGAGGAAAATGATAGAAGAGAAGATGACAAAAAAAGACATTACAGTACTCAGGTAGGCATGTTGTAATGATGTACAACATTCTGGTATATGTGGCACTTGGTGTACCGTATTGCATTTTTATTTAGGGAGCTGTGATGTATATACAGCTGTTTTCTGCAGTGTCACTAAATAGTAAACAATGCTTTAATGATTCTAAACCAGATGCCTTACTCCTAATGTGCAATTTTTGTTTTTGGAATGCATTTACCAAAGAGAAAATTAAGACTAAATACACAAAAGCAGACTTTTTGCAAGCAATGCCTCACCATCTAGTGTGGTAAACTGTTAGAAAGAAGAGTAATTACACTGTAAAAAAAAAAATGTCAGTAAATTTAACGGTAATACTGTACATAGTGTAAGTAAAATCCCATTTCTGAAAAAAGGAAAGTTACCTTATGTTCTACTGAAAATTACCTGTATATCTTAAACAATACATTTCATTATTTTTTTTTACAGCCAAGTTCTGTAAAATCAATATTTTTCTACCTTCAAAATTCGTTAAATACCGTTTACTGATACATTATAATTGCACTGAAAAAATCTGCTAATTTTACAGTGTGAAACTGTTAAGTAGTGAAGGTAATCAACTGTAAAATGTGAAACAGTAAAGTGCTGTTTCAGTAACACTGAAGGTACGATATTTGCACAAAGAGACGCCCCCCTTTATAATGTTGTTCCTGATGAACCGCACACCTTTGCACAGTATGGAAAAACAAAGTTAGCAGACTTATTTTTCCCTGCGTGCTGAAGGTTTTTTGAGGCTATGGAAGCTGATTTATGGTGGGTTGTATTCGATAAGCAGTCACACTTGTAGGACACCACACACCAGAAAAGCAAGCTTCACTTCTCCACCAGACAATGTGCCAGAACTTCCTTAAACGCTGAATTCTTTTCAATGTGTGTTGTTAAATGATACATGTCTGTTGTTGGTTGTCGTTACTTTACTGATGTAAACTGTGTACTGGTGTCTGATCCTGACAATATTTTATAAGGGTTTATTGACTGCCATATTTATTGCAGTGCATTGATTTCAGGTTAGGGTTAAACATTCACTTGTACTAGAATGTGTTGTAAAGGAAAAAGTTATTTACTACAAATTTATACTGTAGACCTACCAATATTGTCACCTCCTTTTTACGGTAAAATTCTGGCAACCACAGCTGCCAGTATTTTACTGTAAATTTAACATTACTTTTTTACAGTTTATAAGCTGCCTTCTCAGGAGTGATTCTGCTATACTGGCTTGATAATCATTCATTCTGACACCTCCCTGTACCTAATCTAAATATGCAGAAACAAGAAGAAATACTGTAATTATTACAACAAAAGAGAATTGAAAATTAACTGTAAACGTAATGAAAACTGAAAATATTACACATGACATTTGCTGATTAATCTCTGAACAAAGGGTTGTTGTTTAAGACAAAGTAAACATTTTATTTTTAAAACAAACATATTGGAAGAATTCTGTTGAGGCAATAGTACTGTATTCTGCAGACTTGAATCAAAATACAACGTTAAGCTTCACACCTGAACGACATGAATGCAGTTAACTGCTCTGAGCTAGCTGAAGTGTCCTAGTAAGGTCCTCAAGCTGTCGTCTGCCTTGAGTGAGCATCATTCGAATTACGTCCTACAATAGACAGATTACAGCATTAGAAGTCTACCCTTAACATCAATATTTTAAAATGCATTTAAAAAAAGGATTGGCTCACAGTTAATAATTCATAAAATCAATCAATATTTTCTTTTGCACAAAGATTGGTGATCTCAGCTCCTAACAGCTTTAAATATGTATGCAGTACCCCAGCCCCAGGCCTATAAATTATAAATAAACTAATAATTAAAAGAAGACACATGCATAATATGCAGTACCTGAAACATGTTAAAAATAGCCTATTTAAAACTGAAATTCTGAATTATGTAACATATACAGCACTACAAAAATGAAAGAAAAAAACAGGAAGCCCAATGCTTATTTAAAGATATCAGGCAGATGTTTTAATAGCCATTCAGCTAATGAATCCAACAAAAAGCCAGTAGTCAATTTTCCCTCTCCCCAACAACAGCTTGTACCTCTTCCTTGACATTCTTATTCCTTTTGAACTC
Organism: Polypterus bichir lapradei; assembly: GCA_026402145.1. Classification (NCBI taxonomy): domain Eukaryota; kingdom Metazoa; phylum Chordata; class Cladistia; order Polypteriformes; family Polypteridae; genus Polypterus; species Polypterus bichir. The sequence goes on along the minus strand of JANRMT010062791.1, from coordinate 46,737,824 downwards.
TTCTCTTGCCCAGTTTTGCAAATATTGCTGGTCTTCTTTATCGGGAACTTTTCTGATAGTTCGTAAAATACTCCTGTACAAACTGAGGACCTTTTGACGCTGTAGAAACTAAAGATCACATACGTATTATATAATGCCATTAGAAAGCAAATGTTTAAAAAACTAAACACCAAATAAGTGATTTTCATCTTACAAATATAATAAATGATGATATTTTCACAATGAGGAGAATGACAGTAAATAAATTAAAAAAAAAAAAAAATTACAAGAGACCATCTGGGACAATTTTTAATGCAAAAGAGTGACACTCTACACATCCCAGAGGAGTTCCTTCTTATTACACTCGTAACACACTTCTGCACATCTCTTCATATTACAATAAACTAGTAAGCATGAAGTGTGATCCGAGTACTAACAACTCCTCTGGTGATGTACGGTGGCCTGTTCTCATGAGACAGTAGACACAGGTCTTGCCGAAAAGCTGATGTCTTAAAATCATCCACAACTCAATTTGGCTATTCAGAAAGAATCAAAACTAAAGAGAGTACCGGGTACATGCAAGGTCACATTTAAAAAGTCTGGTATAGCCAAATCTCATGCGGCAGATTTACTTTTTAATGCACAGAATTAACACATAAGCAGAAAAAAAAAAATATTTACTGCATTTCTTGTAGGAAGTGTCTAGCCCTCTACATAGGGGAAAACAGGAAGATGGCTGGCAGACCGTTCAAGGGAACACACTCAAGCCTTTAAAACCAAAGACCTCACAAGGCCTATCGTAGCACACGTCACACCCCTTGAGCTTAGCTACACTGACCTCTCTGTTTGTGTTCTTTCTCAAAGCTTTAAAGACACTTAAAAAAAACAAAAAAAACAGAAGAAGCTAAGCTCATCCTCAGCTTAGGACCACATATTTCCCCACGTCTTAATGGCTAATTTTTTAATCTCTCCCTTCATGTTCTCTAATAGCACCTTTTTCTATCTTCCTCTCACTTTTTCTTCTTTCATCTGCCTGGCTTTATTTTCTCCTTCCCCTACTATGTACATATATGTTACCTGCGCTTTCCTTTGCAGTTACACACCTGATGAAGGCTAAACAGCTGAAACATGGAGTCTTTAACCTTTGTTCTTCTTCAGTATCATAAGATTTTTTTTTTCCTATTATACAATTAAAACAATTATTTGTTTTGTTAAGAATCTAATCCCACTGAAGTCACAGGGATTATTTTAACAACTATTTACCGTCAGGTGTTAATAGTGTACCCAATACCAAAATACATTTTGAAGCATTATATCTCAGGAAGGCCAGCACATTGGCAGTCACAGATCTAGTGCAGCAGGTTGAATTCCATGCTCAGATGCTGTCTTGTGTTTAGTTTTCAGATTCTCACAATATATACATACATTCAACAAAGTGTAACTGCAGACCGCAATACATATGAGGTTAGTCATGTAGATAGATAGATACACAGATACTTTATTAATCCCAAGGGGAAATTCACATAATCCAGCAGCAGCATACTGATACAAAAAACAATATTAAAGAGTAATAAAAATGTAGGTAAAAACAGACAATAACTTTGAATAATGTTAACGTTTACCCCCCAGGTGGAATTGAAGAGTCGCATAGTGTGGGGGAGGAACGATCTCCTCAGTCTGTCAGTGGAGCAGGACAGTGACAGCAGTCTGTCGCAATGCCCCATCACCACAAAACGCCCTCAACATTAGCCCCGAAACACCAATCGCATTAGACTATGGTTAACATTAGGGCCCCGTTACACCCTGGTTAAGATTAATGTTGTGGGAGGGAAAGGGCATTTCATGACTAACGTTGTGGGCATTACCTCACCTATGTCATAAGTATTGCAGGCTGCAGTTTGACCCTTCTCTATACATTAGCTCTCCCTCCCACATCCCAGAGTGTGTGTAAGTATGCATGAGCCTATAGGCCAGTCCACTGCCACCCTGATTTGGATTAAGCAGATTTCAGAAACAGCATTATGTGAAAAATAAGCCCACAGTGGTTACCACCAGTATGACAGAACAGTAGCATGTTTGAGATACTTGTTTACTAAATGTGCCGAGTTTATGCATTCCTGCATTTCAAATAACCTAACCTAGGTGATGTTTTTTGAGAAACGTTTTCTTTTGTGTTTGGCCTCCAAGTGCTACACTTGTGTTCAGTTTCAGGTATCTCACTTTTCAAAAGGCAGCTGTGTGGTGTTGTGTTAACCTGTTGATCCGAACGCCTAGAACTAAATAACTTTCTGTCATTCCTGCTCATCGAAAGTTTACAGGTTTATAGGCACCTCAGGAAAATAATCAGTAATATATGTGAACAATACAAATATTTGGTAGTGCTTGTTAAAAAACGAAGAAAAAAAGACGTCTAATTAAGGAAAAAGTGCATTAACTGGTTAGGACACCGTGAATTTAACAAGCATCTCCGTTTTAAAAAACCCTAATTTCATCTTCAGTAAGAGAATAAACGACCTAGTAACGTAATCTATTTTCATCTTCGGGTCTTTGCTCACTTTACCTGTTTAAGATTTAAAGCTGCCGGAGGTATCATTGAAGCTGCCATGGAAAATACTAGAAGTACATGTAAAAAAACTGCCACACACCAGCGTTATCCAGCATGACAGCAATCGAGTGTAAACAGTACTAAGGAGGCGAAGACCCGGAATTAAAAGAGCGACACTCACCGAAAGAGTTGTGATTGGTTCTTGCCACGTTGTTGTGAAATGTGATTGGCTCGTCAATGTATGACTCTTTAGATACTCTTCGTGTCATTTGCACCACGCCCACATACGCCAGTTGAGAAAACGTCGCGGAGTTTATCCACTGGAGTTCAATTTTGGCTTTAAGTTTGGAAGCAACAGATTTTAATGTTACTGAGGTTGTAGACTATGAGGTACCGTTTAGGATATCTTTCAATGCGTACTAACTACATCCACTGTAATACGAGAATTTTATTATTTGTTGTTATGTTACGTTTGCTGATACCCAAATTCTTTACGGTTTTCAAGCCTAAGCTACAGTACAGTTTTTTACGTACTGTACTGTACATCACCAGTGCTCGGAGTTATGACACCGCACAAGTGATGCAAAAACAGTTCGGCGGTGGGATTTGTTTTCGTGTTTGTTGCCTCTTGTTAGGCAGACTTCCACGTGTTTAGGCAGACCGCAGTTTTTTTTTTTTGACGAGGCTGATTATTCGCAGCGCTTAATTCGACCGGCTGCTTATTTGCGTGCAGTCAGCTACTTCTTCACCCAGCTTGTTCAAACTGGTTACTCATTCAGCGTTAACAGCAAGGCAGATGCCTTTGGTAAATTACCGGTGAGTTTTGGCCAGCCATACGCGGTTTCATGGGTCAAATAGTCTGGCAAAGTTGGCACCCATCCATATCAAATGAATGAGACTGTGATGTTTAATGGGCACTGTAATGGGTTACGTGGCACTGGACCACCCAAATTTTCCGTTTTAAAGAAATACAGACACCTATGTGAAATTGCATTTTAAGTTTTGCCCTGCCCAACGCTAGTACCTGGGACAAATGGAATGGCAAAGGTTGCATACTCCAATGTCTAATGAAAAGGATTTACTGAGTTGTTTAATGGGCTCTGTAAAGGGCTAAAGGATAAGTTTGGTAGTTTTCAAGTTGAAGTTATTTCTTCACAATCATGATATAAATTAATTTGCCACATAAAATGAACCATTTTTATACATTTTAAAAATACGTTCTAGCACCTTACAATAGAGTGTAATGTGTGAAAGTTGACCAAAAACATCTACTTTGCAGCAGCAAGGGTTTCAACTTAAGAAAAAATGTTTTCCACTTGTATGAGGCATCCTCATGATAGCAGAAGCAAACTAGAAAGAGTTATTTTATTGCAGATTCTTGGTCCAGTTTTCTTGAGGTAAGGTTCTGTTACTTGCTTGTTTGTGTACTTGCAGCAGCCATGAAGTTACGACAATGCAATGCCAAACCCCCATTGCAATTATTCGTCACAGCTTTGTGGAGCAAGATGCACGGCGAGAGGCGAGCGGACTCGTAGTGCGAAGAGTGCGTAGGAGTTTCATTCTGCCTCTGCGTTGTATTTTTAATTAAAGCCTTAGATTTGTTAAAGAGACAAGGCACTTCAGCACATTAACAAAAACAGAAAAAGACAGGCTTTACAAAAGAGCAGATGGAAGCAGCACAAACCAATTTTTTTTTAATGCCTGCATATTTGACTGTTACACTCATGACTATCATGCAACTTTCCTGCTTCCTAATCTGCTGTGACGGAGGTCGCACATGTAGTGTATGTAACCACTGGAGTCACCGCGACAGGCAACATATCAAGCACAAGCTGCTGCAGCCCCTCTGACTCTGCAAGAGTTCCAGTGTTTTGCTGTTAGGAGCGGCCATCAGACAAGTAAAAGTGGGAACAGTAAAAGATAGACAACATCAAGTAGGGAAATTTAAAACAGTAATCTAATCTGTATTTGAAGTCGCACAGCTATAAAATAGACGAAGACATTTACCGTTTTTTCAATGGGAGGTTTTGAAATTTCAAAATTCGTTCAGTATGTTCTATTTAAGATATCCCATTTTATTTTCAAGGATAAGCGTGCCACATTTTGACATCTCATGCAGACAATGTTTTTCACATTACACGTGAATGCACTAAAAATTAGAAATGACATTCATCTTAGAGACTAGTGCAGCAACATTCAAATATAAATCTTTAAGGATGTCCAGAGCATTGCTACCCAATAAGCAAACACAGAACAAAATTGTGTCCAATGTTCCAGAAATGTACAGGGTGGTCCAGATCTAATTATGCAGATCCAGATCGTCTGGATGACTTTGATTTATGAGGGGACGATTCCAGTTCAGCGCGAAGACGATTCTTCATGTCGTCAGTTTGCACACTTCTTGATGGTCCAGGATGTTTCGGGTGATTTTCTATGTAATAAACATAATAAGTTATAGTGTAATGAAAATTGCATAATTAGATCTGGACCACCCTATAGGTACTAAGTGCAAAGTAAGCATTGCAGTTTTAATGAGAGCAATGACCCATTCTTTCTGTAACCAAGCCTTTACAATTTGGCATGAAAGGTGTTGTGGCCAACCGGAGACACTCGTACGGATGGTCGTTGGACAGTCTACTGCAGTAGTTTTTGTTTTATAATACTCACAGTTGGAAGATGCTGTTTTACATCAGTATGTCGAATTAAACATGGTAAGAATCTGGCAGCAGTGGAACATGTGCTGCAGTAATCATGTTTGTCCAGAAGGTGACAGGGTCGCAGTGAACTTACCTTCAAGGGAAAGGGGAGTAAATGCTAACATTTTTTTTTTTTTTTCATTTTTATTACTATTTAATTTAATATTGTTTCTTTGTATCAGTATACTGCTGCTGGATTATGTGAATTTCCCCTTGGGATTAATAAAGTATCTATCTAGCTTCCTTGGGGGTCAATCAAATCAGTTTGCAGTGAAGCACCATGGGCCCACTGACCGATTTTCTGTGAGATGTGTTGAGAATTCAGTGACACTTTTTACTGCAAGTGCATTTTCAATAAACAGTAAGTCTAAACATTAGGACTTCTTTTCCCAGGCTGAAGTCTTCGAAGCGAGTTTAGAAATTTTCAGTTCGTTTTTCCAGGGACTCGACCTAATTCTGGTAGGGACTGTTTTCCTTTGGCTTGTGCAAAATGTTTTGGGAAGTTGAAGCATGGCCTTCTGTATGTCAGGTTTAAATACCTCCAGTTTCCTCTGGAAATAACACACTGCTGCCATGAGGTCACACATTGTGGCGTTTCTTCATTAGAGCTTGAAATTTATGTCAGGAAGGTGGGATTCTCTAATAGATCAAAAAAAAAAAACCAAAAGCAACAAATTAAATTTTCTGTTCATTCTTCACGAAATCCACAAACTGTTCTGCTTCTTGTTTTGTTCAGACAGTAAAGTCAGCAGTTTTGTCTCAGTAACCTAAGAAAATTTAAAGTCTCTGCTCCTGCTGAGGTACCTAACATTATTGTGGAGATGTAAATCATCAAATGTTACACTAACTCCTGTCATAAATGTGCCGCAGAAACAATGCTGCAGTGCATGTAATGCTTTCACATAATAAGACCATTTTCACCACTAATGACACTACTCCAAGACTGGCACAAAACTCTGATGGATGATGCAGTGATAGGAAATCAGGTCTGGCTGATGATCCGTCATGGATGGTGCTACTGACGCCACAGGCTTCATGTCAGTTTTTCTTTCACACAGTGTCTGCATTATTGCTTCATAAGCTTTTTCCCCATCTTGTGTGGTCATGAAATGTTTTCAGACCCAAGACATCCTCACAACACTTGGCCTTTTCTTCACCAAAAAATCTAACAAAGACAATTAATTGTGCATTATCTGATGTCCATTGATTCGTCCACTGCCAGCAAAGTTAACTCCCTTTTTTAAGGGCATCGCTAAGTTTCTTGTGTAAATCTTCAGCAAGTATTTCAATTCATCTTACTACACTGGAATCTAAACAAGGTATTTGACTTATTTTTCAATCATTTCATTTGTTTTCAGTTATTCATACCTGGTTTATCACTCCACTCATGAATTCTCTTAGTACTTCAGCATCAGAGAAGGGTTTCTTATGCTTGCTCAAGACCCATGTAGCCCATAGTGAAGCTTCCACTCCATGCATTTGCTGGGTCATTGTCTTAATAATTATGCTTGTAGCTTGATATGATGACTGCATTTGGTTTAATTTAATGTGGCTATTACCTCAGTGCCCTGGTGATATAATTCTCCTCTAAATGGGCATGTTTGGTGCCATAATGTCATTTCACATTTCTACTCTTTACAATGGCAACTGTTTCATGACAAATTAAACACATTGGTTTTGAGCTATTCAACTTGTCCATAAATATATGGCTTTCATTGTCAACATACCTAACTCTTCTTTGCGTTGAACATTTCTGTACGTGCCATTCTTACTTTTTTATACAACTTTTAACCGTTATTAACTTGCCAAGCACATTCTCACTGCAGCCTGCGGAAGAGTGAAGTTAAGATGGTTAAGGCAATGCTTGCTATGGCAGATGGGCCGGTTTATGCTTCACGCTCAGAACACGTACGTGCTCGCATCATGGCTGCCATGCGTTCCCAGCATTTCACACATCCTCAGAGATTAAATTAACATTACGCGTGCGCGAGTTGCAGTACCAGTAAAAGGTCGGGGGGGGGCGCAGTGTGCTAAAAGTCGGAACGTGACATTAGAGTCTCTTGTTTACTATCTACATGTGACAGAATGCCTCTATGCAGATCCTACAGGGATCAATGTGCGTGCTTCGCTGTTTGATGAATGGTTCGATGTGGTGAAGCAAAATGCCGACATATAGATGCATTCGTGGTGCTTTTATATTCCAGCGTCGCATATTCCCAATCGTAATGACACGACACATTTTAAAAGTCTCACATACCATCTTTTGTGCCGTCTTTTTTTTTTCTGCAACTTCACAACAGCAACATAATGTATAGCGCTGCATTTGAGCCACTGAGAAAAAAATAAAGGACACTGTGAAATCGTGTATTTTGTGATTAAAGTGGAAATTTCGGCTTTAATCTCGAAATGTCTACCTTAACCTCGTAGTTTACTTTATCATTAAAGCAGACCATCGTAAACGTCATCCCAGTTTTTAATTACTACAAGCTTCTTGGACCTGACAGCAGCGGCAAGCAGCAATAGATCACCACACAGAACAAATTAAATGTATGATATACCAACTCTCTGCACATTTAGAATCCTTCGATTTATACTTGATATCACTTTCATGATGAAATGCATTAAAGTGTGTATGTAACATTTTACATATAATTTCGTTTAAATAATGAATACTGTTAATAATTACACACATGGGGGTGACACGGCGGCGGAGCGATAACTCCCTGTGAGACAGCAGTGCTATGTTGCTGGTATTTCCTGCGTGTATTCTTCACTGTGCTCCGGTTTTCTTCCAAAGATATGCAGATTTGTGGATTTGGTGCCGCTAAAATGACGCTAGTGTATGTGTGTGCTTGTATTCACCTTGCGATGAGCTGAGGCCCCGTCCAGGGATTGTTTCTGCCTCGTGCCCAATGCCTGCTGGAATGGACACATCCCTGGATTGATGGATTTAATCATTAAACATTCTTTTCAGAGATATTGCGGTAAGGTGTTATCGGAATTTAATAGGTGTTTTAGGCAATTCACAACACAGAGAAGCCGAACCTGTTCTCACCGTGATAATATCTCACACTGCCACCTGGTGGATTCCTCCAGATTTACGTAAAGTGCGCGCGCAAGTATAAACAGTAAGGCGCTTGAATAGCAGGAGCGTCCGCTGCAGCATGTATCACGTCACGTGAAGTATAAACCCGGCCTTAAGCGGCAGCCCGAGTTCTCGCACAGCGGTCAGTAAGTTTATATACACAGTGTTGTAGCTTTTGTGAGTGAAGCTGATACACTCTTGTAACACTCTAGTAACAGGTGCTTTGAAGACAGGCAGTTTACAAAGCACTATTTGTTCTTCTGTGTGCTGTCAAAAAATAACCAAAATAACTGAATTTTGGGTTTGTTTACGGTCTGGATTATAATTGTGTTTGATTCCAGATCTGGACCAGAGTCGCTGCACTAGAGCATTCATAAGTGGCAAAAAGGAGTATAACTCCTTTGGAATGTGCAACACAGTAATTGTGAAATTCAAGACTTACAATATAGGCCTTTCTTGATTCTTTTTGATATCAGAATGAAATCTAGTGTTAGTCTTAATTTTACATTCAAAATATAAAATTATATATTGGCAATAGTACAAAAACATGGTAGTGTTATGGATTATCACATTACATGTTTTATTTTTTCAGATAAACTTTATTAAAGCATTGCCATATAAAGGTGCTTCTGTATGGGATGCGTATCAGTAGTAGTATGAACATACTTATAAATCTTGGGTGTTTTACACAAAGCAATTTAAAAACCATGTCCTTATTTTAAACAAGTTTAACTCTGTGACTGTTACATCAGTGGACAAGGGTCCCTCTTTTCTGTTTCAAGACAGAGCAGTGAGTGAAAATTACAAGGACATTATTTTTCAATAAGCCTGTACATGTAAGCTGTTGTGTGTTTTACGAAATAAATTAAGTTCTGTGTTTATTATTGGCTGGTGAGTGTTGGCTAGATAGGCAAGTAAGAATTTGAATGTTCCCTGTACACATGGCCATATTAATGATGTAATAGTGTAATGTTTAATTTTAACAATATGTAAACTATTACTACGACTTCTATTAATACTTGAGAATTGAGAAACAAAAAACAATAAGTATAGTACCACCCAAGGATAAGAGTGCCCATATTTATTTTTAGTAAAGTATCTGTAAAGATCCAAAACAGCGTGCAGTTGGACTGAATACGATCAGAGCCCAGAATCCAAATGTAGCAAAACAAAGTAGAAAAACAACTGGGTGGAAATAGCCCTGTACCGTAAGAAGCCAGCAAAACCAGAGCCAGAGGGTCACTAACCTGTACCAGTCAACAGTCTGGATGTGGATTATGGGTAGAAGCTGGACCACTGGGTGACAACCACTGCTAGCTCTTCCAGCAGCAACTATCTCTGCTCAGATTTAACCAAACAAAATTACAACCGACTGAAAAGCCGTTAGCAGAAATCAGGCAGAAGTGCACTTGTAAAATGAGGGAAAACCATTTTTCTATGACCAAACATAGAGGAAAAAATGCCTACATACATGCAGACAATATTTTATTTTGTTTGACTAAAATTGCACCACAAGGTCCAATCAATATATATTTCACATTGGCAAGGGAAATAAATCAAATGCATAATACAATGGCTTAAAAAGCCCATTATTATACTAGAATCATCATAATTCTGCAGTCTCATTTGGCACTGCGAAGGCACTGGAAGTAGCAACAAGTAACTGTTTATCCCTCCCATATAGTACTTAACAAAAATTCAATGCACATCTTTTTATTAACTGCTAATGGTAGCAGTTTAAAGCTCCCCTGAAAAATCAAGATTACATTATATTGCTAAGTGATAAATAAGTTGACTTAAAAAAAAAGAAAAAACTGAAAAACAAAGCCAACTGTAAAAGGCACTGTGCACCAAGTCTTTAACTGTAAACATAGCAGCAGTGTTAAGAGTTCAAACGATCTGTAGGAGCCAGCAAGTCACTTCAAGGCTTGCTATTGGTCAGCAGCAGTCACAAGCTCAAACCACTGGCGCAGCGCATCGCTCAGCGTTTCCGGCAGAGCATTCACATCTCGTAGGATGATGTAGAACGGGAATGGAAACTCCTCCATGTAGGATTTGATTTCCGGCATTTCTCCTGGCCCTTTGAAAATAGGCACTTTAATATCCAAAACTGAATCCTGAGGAGATAAAAGCACAAATGTATTATTTTATTTCCATGAAGAATTTATTTTAGAATGGGAGGTGAAATAACCTTTACTACAGCAACACTGAAACAACTATGGACATCATTACAGCACACATTTTTCATCCATCCATCCACTATCCAACCCGCTATATCCACAGGGTCACTAGCCAAAAAAAAAAAAAAAAAAGCAAAATGCTGGTTTCCTTTTGTACTTTATTTCCCCTGTTGTGGGTAGAATGAACTGGAGGTTTTAACTGTGACCCAATTCAAAACTCTGATAAATGTGTATTTTAGACTTTTAAAAATAATATTTCTTAAACTTCATATTTGCATGTCTGGAAAACCAGTCTATAAGAAAAAACCAGGAGACACTAAGCGATACCCTGGGTAAGGGGTTATGAAAGATTATTCGATATCCAACAATATACATATGACCAGCACAGACTGAAAAATCAACTAGACATTTTTATTTTCATGTACATATTTCCAAAATTACTTCTTTTATGTTCTGCCACAAGCTCTGTGATGACAAAAAGGAATGAATATATATATATATATATATATATAATTTTGTAGCGGACAGCCCCTTCTGTATATGGTCCGGGGAAACAGACATGGATGGCAGCGGTGCCTCCGACTCCCGCAGGGCTTCACAGTGGTTGGAGTTGGTTACAGCCCTGTTGGGATCTGAGGGTGCCACCAAGGAGTGCTGCAACAGCTGCTGAGCCCTCTTGGGCAGGTTTTCTGCCACACCCGGAAGTGCTGTCAACGAGCACTTCCGGGGGTGTTATAAAAATGAGCCAGCAGTCTAACTCCGGGGAGCTAGAGTCAGGAGGAGGACGACAACGCTTGACGGGAGGAGTAGTGGTGAAGGGAAGTGTGTTTTGCTTTGTGCTTTTGTGTTGCTGTTTTGTGCTTGTGAGACTGTGTTGTGTCTGTAGGTACTGGGAAGACGTAGCCCACAGGCGAAGAAAAATAAAAGTTTATTTGTTTTATACGTGCCTCCAGTGTCAGGTCGGTGCTCATATAGCGCCTTTGTTACAATATATATATATATATATATATTATATATATATA
>JANRMT010062791.1:46656843-46690477 GCA_026402145.1 Polypterus bichir lapradei | reverse complement strand
GTGGTGACCACCTAAATGTGCTCGCTATCCCAAGCACAGTTATGTTTACTTCATTATATAGTCATAAATGTTGATGAACTCAGTGGTTAAACAATGAAAATATCTTCGGACTAAATTCGCAGGGTGCATAGTAATTACTCTAATATCCAGTCAATAAATTACCAGAGGCGTCAAGTAGTTTTTAGCAAGTTGACGGCTATATATCTTGAAGTGAATTATGCTTGTCTGTTATGTTGCAGCTCAGGGACACATTGGTTAGTGGGGCTTACACACATCTCCAGGTTCCAAAGTTCACTGGCTGTGTGGGGCTTTTCCGGGCTCTCAGATTTCCACCCACATCCCAATCACATGTAGTAGGTTAATGTGACCTTGTGAGTGTGAGTGTGCCCTAAAATGGCCTTACTCCCAGTGTTGCTGCAATTGAAAACTGCATCTAATTTCCCAGAAGAGGAATAAGCACACTGGGAAATGTAAGGGTATTATGAGAAAATGAAAAAGTGATATGGCACCACATATGTTGGCACCTTTTTTGTGGAATTTCAAATTCTTCCAGTGTCCCATGTGTTATAGCTGCATGTTTCAGTTTCTCATACCCGAGGCATACATTTTAGGTTGAATTGTGGGTCTACATTGGTGTGCATGCGTGTGTGTGTGTGTGTTTGCGTGGGTGATGTTATTGTGTAACGTAATAAAACCCCACCCAAGTTTGGGTCTTGCCCTCCACCCAGTGCTTCCAGGATTTGATGAGGCACTTTGTAGACTGAAACGAGAAAGAGCAGGTACAGGCAATAAATTAACAAGTGCAAATCTAACAAAAATGTACACAACAGGGGTCTAGATCAGTGGTGTTCTTGGAGGGCCCCCCCTGTGGCTGCAGGTTTTTGTTCCTACCAATTTCATAACTGGTCTCATTGTTTCATTAGCTTCCATTTTACATCTCTGATTTTGTATTCAGAGAAGTACAGCAGTTTGAAATTTACATTTATAAAAAAAATCTGCATTCTTTCAATACCTAACCAGTTTTTTCTTTGTCATTTTTAATTGTTTTTCGACAAATGACAATTAACGACAAGATTAGCAGACACTAGTGCAAACAACATGGAATGCTAATAGGCAGCTATTTTACTATTACAGACTTACTGTATTAGTAAATAATACCTTGAAAACAGCTAAAATATTAAAACAAAACAAAATATTAAAAAGTAAAAAGAATGACTTCTTAGTGATCTAACACATTCTAACTTTGTTCTGTAAATATTCAGCATATGCAGTTCATAGTTTCTGGACTGATTAAAAAATATAATAAAATTACAAACTAACAGTTCGCCGAGTTCAATTAAAGGTAAAGGCTGGTTAGAATGAAAACCTCCACCCACCGGGGGCTCCCGGGACTAAACTTGAAAACCACTTGTATAGACTGTGAGGAATGGCTGAATCTTGTAAGAGTTGTGAAGCATGTGACAGGACTGCATTCCTGAAGAAATCAGTTCATCTGAAGAAAGTCATCCAAAGATCAGGCCAAGGTTCTTCACAGCACCCGATTATGTAGTCAGAGTGGAAAGTGGAGCAGGGCTCAAATGGACAGAGTCCATTGCAAAAAGACAGTGTTCTTGTAACCAGACCTCCAAATGGTCACTAGAAAAGAGTTAGTTCTCCTTCAGCTTCACTATTTATGAAGGCTGTACTCTGCATTCTGAATCCTGCAGGAGAAGTTCATCTCTAGCAGCAGTGAGAAGGGTGGCATCCAAATGTATTTTATGTTGATAGAGTCATCAAGACCAATGTTTAGTGAAACTTCTATGGTTAGAGAAATGAAAGGTATGTTGGACTTGCAAAGATGGAAGTTTACAGTGATGCTGCTGAATCCATGATGAGATGGCACAGAACTCAGCTGGAGATCTCGGCTAAAACATCTGGGTTGAAAAAAAAATTAAGATGTGAGCATCTGTGACACAGAGATGTTATGAGAAGCCATCATACAATTGTGAGTGTGCCCACGGAAAGATTTTGCAGTTTGCTGTCACACAGAAACAAGAGTGTTTTGTGGACTATATACTTTAGCAGCAGGGAATCCACACAGTAATTCCGATTTAGAGGGCTTCTCAACCTAAGGACTCTTTCAAGGTGGGTGTTGATAAAAGTTGATTTAAACGGTAGAAGGCTGCCAGAGTAGACGGGTAGAAACCTAAATGCAGAGAAAAATTGCCTATATTACTTTTATCCACTAGATGGTAGCAAGTCACACACACTTCAGGCATTAATTTTCTTTACAGCACAGCATCAAATACTGGCCATCACTCTTATAAAACAAAACCGAAAAGTACTCTTCTGAAGATGTTTTGTATATTGTTGATGAGTTGGATTTTGTACTGTCAGAAGAAAGTGACAATGAAAGTGCTGCACATATTGCAAATTATGCATGGTTGTTGCTGCTTTGAACAGAATCATATGCTTCAAAATGACCATGTATAGACTAAGTGTTCATACTTTTGTTAGTTGTATGTTTTCCACAATTTGAGTAAAAATAAATTTGACATTTTTGGCAAAAAGTGAGTTTTTCTGAAAAAAATAATCAACTTACAGTCAAGACAAAAAAAAATCAAGAAAATGTCAGTGCATCTATTCTCCTGTAACTAATGCTCTTTATAAAAAGTGCCTGTTCATGCATATTTTTAATTCCTATTTTAAAGCCATGTCACATTACATGACTTTTATAACGATCTTAATCTTAGCGAATCAGAGGAAGTCAGATACATGAAGTTGGTTGCATAATGTGACTTGCGAGCGACTCAATCTGACTAGTGCACGACTTGCTCCAATAAGGGTCTTTAGTCAAAGGGGCAGGGTCTATATGCAGGTGTTGAATTAAGGTCTTTTTACAGGTCACCTGATCAGACATTGTTTCACCCAAACCTTGTTGGGTAAAAATGCACCTAATGCCCTTTTATGTGTTTGAGAAGCGGAAAGCTTCAGTGCACAAACTGTAGTGTTGGTCAAAGGGCTAAAACAAATTGACGACTTTTTGTGAAATTATACCACCTATTCAGTAACTGTAGTTTTCTCATTTCAGAAAAAATGGTGTGGCTTTACACATTTTAAAATGTGTGTGAATCTAACTTAGAAGAAATAATATATTTCATTATTATTACTACTATTTTCTGAACACAGTTCTTTTTTGTACAAATCATGAATAGTCAGTGCCTATCTGAATCCCAGGTAGGATGGCAGCCCTTGCAGTACACTCACACATAGGGCCACACTTATAACCCACAACTGGCACATTTACTTTCTTTGTAACTGCAAGTCTTTAGGATTTGGAAAGAAACAAAAGTACCCAGGAATAAAGACTGAATTAGTGTAAGCTGCCTTAATTCAGGGTGTTCATAAGAAATGCAATGATTTACTTCATTAGGCAGAAGTATGTAATAAACAAGAATAGCTGCATCACATATTTAAAACATTAAAATATGGGCATCAATTGTAATGCTTCAAGTTTAAATATTCTCAATTGTAATAGAAGATATTCTATTAGAATAATAATCATTCTAATACCATAATAGTCATTTCTTACGCTCTGTTAGAGGCCCCTCGTAAAGGACTAAAAAATTTCAAAAGCAACATTGTGTTTGTAATCATTGACCATGAAATAGCCTAAAATTGTACTCCACATGCTCAAGTTTGAAAGTTGTCATTTTTAACCTTCCTTGAGTGGCTCTTAGAGTGCTAAGAGCACCAGTAAAGAATCAAATATCAAAAATACAATCATATTCAAAACAGAATAAAATGATACTTCACATGCCTATATTACCAATCTTATTTTTCTGAAATTCTACCCTTGTATGTCATTAGGGGTGAACCCCTGGGGTCAGTTGATGTGGCATGTACACCTTCAAGTGCTTCTGACCATTTTATATGGTCCAAAAATGGGTGTGGGGGGGCAGAAATAAAGGAGGAACCCCAAAAACCTCAACATTTTGCATAACTAGACATCAAGACTTGTTGAATGGTATATCATATGTGGGAATCTTCTCATACTGGTGAGTCAGGAGATGCCGGACAAAAATAACGGAAGTGATTTCAAAGCAAAAACGCAAACACAGGGAAAAGGGTGTAAAATCCACACAGGTGCTAAGTGAGCCCAGGTCCTGGACCAAATAGGTATCAGTAATAACCACTGAAAATATGACATTTCATTTGTGTTAAACTCCTCTAAATTCCAAATATTTCTGACAGACTAACTTAATGTCAAGTTTCACTTTCACTTTACTTACTGGAATTACAACTTGCAAATGAGCAATTTTCTAAATTATGCTTGAGAAGAACACACCTTGTCCACATTTTTTACTCCTATGTGAAGTGTTTTGCTGTCTTTCGTATGTAGTTAATTTTTCCATTTGGTAGAAATTCATATGAAAACTGAAACATAACTGGGTAGGGCAGATTTCCTTGATGCTAGTGTTCTGTCAACTCAGTGAATCAATACACTATTAAAGAAGACTGAGAAAGTTCAATTCCAGGCAAAAACGAGCTGGTCTATACTATATACAAATACGGATGTTCTCATTCTCAGAATCCCCATTTATACTTGCATGATGCCATGATGAATTATCCATCGAGTCATTCATGATGGTGTGCACCCTGTGATGGAACGTTGCTCCTTGCAAGGTCAATTCCTGGCTTGTGCCCAGTCGTTGTCATGATAAATTTAGTCAAGTGCATTAACAGCAAATACTGAACATTCTTAAAACATATTTTCAGAGTCAGAAGTGATGAAAACAACACAAAATGTCGCAGAACAGCTCCAATGGAAGGTGACGCTCATTTTTTAAAACTACTTCCCGCAGTCAACTTTAAGATACCCAACAGCAACATCAGTGTGTGCCAGAACAGAACCAATCCTTGAAATAGTGGCGACCAATTAGCCCAATACACCACCAAACACATTGGCGAGGGGTAATCCACAGAAGAACAAGCAGAATTTACCTAGAAGGAACACTTCACTGCATCAGACAATGCTATGACAAAGACACAACAACAGAGTATGCTGTCAGCACGATTTACAGGCCACTGGCTTATTGGACTTGGATGAGTTGGGTCAGACTGAGCAGAATTATCAGACAGACCGACATTTTACATTTACAGACCTGAAAAAACAATTCAAATACTGCTTTATTCCTGAAAAAGAAAATGTTAAAACAAATAGAACAGATACAGGGATACCGCTTATGTTCTTTTACAATTATAAAGAGGTTCAGTGAAATATGTAAACTCTGCCCAGTTTGATCTCCAAAGAAAAGAAACAATTGACCCCTTAGGTTTTAGTCCTGAATTAAAATAAGAACTAGCTGACATCTTACACACTTGTTGTTCTGTCATGTGGTGTTTTCTTGGAAGGGTAACATATGTGAAGTGATTTGTGATTTAATGATGTATTTTAACTTTTGAAATGACCTTTATACACCGGTATTGCAGGTTGTAAATAAAGTAAATCCTGAAATTCAGACCTCACATTTATACAGTACAGGCCAAAAGTTTGGACAGACCTCCTCATTCAATGTGTTTTCTTTATTTTCATGACCATTTACAGCACTCCATCACTCTCCTTCTTGGTCAAATAGCCCTTACACAGCCTGGAGGTGTGTTTGGGGTCATTGTCCTGTTGAAAAATAAATGATCGTCCAACTAACCTGACTTCTGCACAACACAACTGCTGGTCCCAACCCCATTGATAAAGCAAGAAATTCCACTAAATAACCCTGATAAGGCACACCTGTGAAGTGAAAACCATTTCAGGTGACTACCTGTTGAAGCTCATCGAGAGAATGCCAAGAGTGTGCAAAGCAGTAATCAGAGCAAAGGGTGGCTATTTTGAAGAAACTAGAATATAAAACATGTTTTCAGTTATTTCACCTTTTTTTGTTAAGTACATAACTCCACATGTGTTCATTCATAGTTTTGATGCCTTCAGTCATGAAAATAAAGAAAACACATTGAATGAGGAGGTGTGTCCAAACTTTTGGCCTGTACTGTACGTCTCTTAAGACTTTTCATTAGTAAGTTGGGTGATGGCAGAAATCACAGTGAAGTACAGTGGTGCCTCATACTTTGAACAATTCTAACTTTGAGTGTTTCAGAGTTTGAATGCTAAATTCGAGAGTAATTTGTTCTGGAGTTTGAATGATGTTTCTATATTTGAACTATGAGCGCAGTGGAAAAAAAAGCAGGAACAGATGGCACTTACGCAGTGAGCATAAATATCAAGTCATCTCTTGCTCTTGCCGTGAAAGCATCTCTTGTGTTGCGCTCATATGTTTTCAGTGCTGTTTTTACTTTATTTTTGTGTTTGATTTTATATATATATATATATAAAATATATATACCTGTATATAACCCCTATGTATTAAACATGGCATCCAAGAAGAGTGCTGAAGCAACAAAGCCTAAGAGTAAGGTTGTAGTATCGACAAATGTGTTGATAAAGGAACTTGTCACGAAGCATGTTTATGAAAGATGATTCCACTTTGAAACAGTAACCTTTCTCTTCCTCTTCACCAGCCACACGGTACATCAGCACTCCTCACTAAGTTACAGTAAATGCAATTTTCATTATTTACATATTTTATTTATTGTTTTCATGTTCTAATTTATTATTTAGGGCATTTACTTGTGTTATTTTTACCTTCAATTATGTGTATTTGCTGTTTATCGAAATGGGTATTGTTTAAAGTCTGGGAACAGATTAATTCACTTTCCATATTTCTAATAGGGAAAACTGATTCGGACTTCGAACAATTCAGAGTTCAAACAGTCTCCTGAAACAAATTAAGTTCAAAGTACAAAGCACCACTGTATTCTGACAGTCTAAATGAAGACAGACCTTTTAACATCTAATTTGTTGGTTCAGTCAGGGGTGTCCTTCCCAGGCTGATGCCATTAATGGGCAAACTTACTGGGTTTTTGACAAAATTTTTTTTAATATACTCTTGTATCTAATCCAGTCTGCAGTTGTAGGTGTTTGAATAACAGAAAGCAGCTACTGGTGAAACACTTAGAAAGTCCTGCCTTTGTCTAGTAATAGGACGAATTTGGATGAGACCCACCTGAGCTCAAATGCAACACTTAAAATTGTAAGAAGCACAAAAGAGTATCTTATCGATGTGTGTGAAGGAAACACTTTTTTGACTAATCTGTACAAGATACAGGTCAGACTTCCTGTGTCAAGGATCATAAGTAAGCCAGTAAAATGGCTAATGGCAGGAAGCAGACGGTATGTAGGTCTCTGTCCAGATATCCTGCATGGTGCAACTCTGCTAGCTCTCCTTGTGTGCTTTTGCACGTAACAACTGCAGTTCTTCTTCTAGGCTGTTAATGCGTTTCTGAAGTAGAGTTCGCTCTTCCTGGACTTTCTGGTCAGCCTGGATGCGAGTCTCTTCAAACTTCTTTTCATACCACTTCTCCATCTGCAAGGAGACGGCCTCAAAGAAATACTGTGTCATTTCCAGAGCATTCATGGTGTCATGCGGCAGGGCAGGGCCCTTTTCATCTTGTGGGTTAGCAGGCTCAGCGTCCTGAAGTGTTATCCCGGACAGCGGTAGTGTCTTTGACAACCTTGGCTTAGTCTGGCTAGTCTGTTTGCGATGCTGCCTTTTTGACTGCTTGCTCTTCCCCTCTTCTTGTTTACTGCTGCGGCGTTCAGAAACACAAGGAGTGTGATCATCCCCTGTGACGCTGTTGCCAGAAGCCTTAGGATGAGCCTGTCTTGGTTTGCAAGAGCCTTCCACCAGATGCACTTCCTGGGTTGGCCTGGTAGGGGCTGCAGCCTGCACCGGTTTCTTTTTAGGCCGGACAACTCGAGGAGAAGCAGATGCAGGTGCTTTTGAAAATGGAGGTGTTAACTCTGCCATCTGCTGTGGATTCTTGTCTGAATGGGGACAAAAAAGATCAAATTAATGGTTGCTATTGCTTTCTTGGCCGCTATTTTATACTCTAAAACTCTTCACCCTGTACATCACTCTGATAATATCATTTTTTTTTTTTTATAATTCTGACTTGTTCTTTAAAGTTTTTTTTCCTCCATTTATCCTGTACTGCAACTTTAATATCTTTATATTTGAAGCCCGTCACATTTTTAGGAATTTTGTAATTTAATTATGTTGTTGATTGCTTTGTAAAGCATCCTGTGATGCTGAATGACCAAAATAAAATTATTTCATTTTACCTATAGGCTACTAGCCAAAAATAATGGTACTCAAAGAAACAAAACAGTAATTGAACAAATTTAGATACTAAGTAGGATTATTAGAGCATGCGCAGCGAGTTAAGCTGACGTTCAAATCTTTTAAATTATAATGTTGGCAATAAATATGCTGAAACCTGAAATAAAGTGAAATACAATATACTGCACACAATATTCATTCTTTTACCGAGCCAGCTAAAAACAACTCTTCTGCTGTGGAGGGATGGAGGCTACCTCAAATGCTTTTGCTGTATGGCAGGAACCAACCATGGATGGTGTAGTGGTCCTTAGAGGGGCATATTTATTCACATTGGCTCACTAAAAACAACCCAAATAACCACAGCTACATGTACTTGGGATGTGGAAGTGAAATTGATTCCCAGGCACAGGGAGACTGAGCTCAGATTCCTGGAACTATGAGGCAATGCCAACCAGTGTACCACCAAGTCACCAGTCAGGACATTACATTGCTTTAAACACCACTGCATTTACATATACAGAGATGGAAATAAACCAATCAACTTACATTTCTTACATTACATTATCACAGAAGTACAATTCAAATGTTTATGACAAACACAGCAATTTTAATACAGGGCTGATGACTAACTTGGGCTTGGCAACCAGACATCAACCTTTGTTGCCAAAACTCACTGCCATTTGTAACAGGCTATATTTGGAGTAATTAAAATGCTATGTAACTATATGTCAGCTTGCCTCTACTTTACATCATTTCAGTCTGGACTGGTATCACAGCATGTCACAATTCCAACTCTGTGCACACCACCACACTACCGGGGGTGACCACCTTCTGGGCTCTCAGAAGGTAAGAAGTACCACCCCGGCACGAGAAGAGGCACCCACTCTATTGGTATCTTCTCTTTTCCCTACAGCATTGAACAGCCAGGAAGACCACCTAGTCACACCCACAAAGCCCATTCTGGTCCTGACAGTCTAAAAAGAAGCCACTCCCAGAATGTGGCATTGCATTCTGACCTGACACTCTAGGAAGACAGACCCCCGACCTTATTGTAGTCTTATGGCAGAAAGCCCGTGGTTTATGTTTTCTGTTTGGGTCCTAATGACCATCTTTTTTTGCTTCAACTAAATGGGGTAACTTGGTTGGCACCCCAGCTATTTCCCAGTGTTCTTGTGCGCTTTCCGGTTGCAGTACAACATTCATTACTGTATGTACTGTACATAGCGAACATAATGTGAATGAAAATATGTAACAATCCTCCACATTATTTTAATGTAAAATAAATAAAACAGCAGAGACTTGTGCATCTTTGCATATGCATCGTTTTACCTTATTTCTATAATATCAATGCTTGTGTCTTGTATTCAAATAAAAAGAAACAATTATAACTAAAATGTTTTTTATTAATGTTGCAGAAACAATCAAAAAAGAGTAAACAGAAATGTCAAAAGAATGCTGTTTTAACTTGTATGTAATTAAAGCCAGTATGTTGAATGTTAAACTTTTTATCAAATTTGTAGCACTAAATGTCTTTGCTTTAGTTCCATCATGGCTGATTTTTATCCACCACATGTTCTATTTCAGTTTTCTCTTGAATGTATTTCCACACAGTATTGTAGCAGCAGAGGGATCTGTGGGATTTTTCAGCACTTTACGTTCGTCTCTCTAAGCTAAAGTAGACTTTTAACATTCCCGTTACACGCACACATGGTGCGCACATGCTTGCACGGCGGCCGGCCTTTACAAAGTTTTTTTTTTTTAACTTGCTTTATCCACATAAAGGAAAGCCTTGAAGTGCAGCTTACATTTTTTTTCTTCATATAACCAATTTAGAAGTTACATGGTGATTTGCCGATCATACGTAATGAGTAAAAAACGTTGCACTGCTAAAGTGGTTGACATTCTTGGCAACCAGGGCCCAAAAGGTGGTTTCCAAGTGTCTCAAAATGGTGGCTAGTGCCAAGCTGGACATCATTAATGTTGAGAACTGGTGATATCATAGTGTAAATATTCTACTGAAGTACTACCGACTGAGCTTTGGAACAATGTGGTTTCTATTGTAGATGTCTACTGAAATGAGGTTTTCAGAGTGTAACTCTTTTTGAATGCTCATTCAGGCTTATAGCATGCATGATTCGGTAGTCTCTGTATAAATTAAGACTATACAGAAAGAAATATATATCATTTTCACAATACAAAATACATACCAGGACTAGTGATGTGACACAGTGATTAGTGCCCCTATTTAACAGTACCAGGGCCCCAGGTTTGAATTGCAACTCCCATTACCATCAGGGTGCAGTTGGTGCACACTTAGTCAATGTCTGTACGGTGTTCTTCACATGACCCAAAACCATCATTGTTAGGTTAACTGGTAACTCAAAGCTGGGTCTGTGTGTGGCCTGTGTGAAAGTGCACCCGAAAGTGGACTGCAGTCTAATCTTAGTTTGTTGCCAACCTTGCGCTGGACTCTGTCAGAATGATAAATTTGGATGTTCCTGTATGGATCTACTTTATTGTACTGAATGCGGGGTCTGATGAGTTCTAGACGCTCTGCTGAGTGCAGGGTAGCACAGTATTGAATACACAACAGCCTCACAGCTCCAGGTTGTGTTCATAGCCTGGTTACTATGCTTTCTGTGCTCAGGTACGTTATGTCACAGTGCTGCCATTTTCTCCAGCATCCAGCTAATCTAACATGTTAAATTAATTGTCATCTTTAGAACTGCTCATTGTAAGTGAGTGTGGTGCAAACATCAGTTTGTTCTTAAGTGGATCTGTACATCTTCCAGGTTTGTTCCTGCCATGTACAATCATGGCCGAAATTATCGGCACCCCTGGAATTTTCCCAGAAAATGCACCATTTCTCCCAGAAAATTGTTGCAATTACAAATGTTTTGGTATACACATGTTTGTTTCCTTTATGTACATTGGAACAACACAAAAAACAGAGAAAAAAATCCAAATCTGACATCATGTCACACAGAACTCCAAAAATGGGCCAGGCAAAATTATTGGCACCTTTTCAAAATTGTGGGTTACTGTAGATCCCGGAATACAAGCCGACCCGGTATATTAGCCGATCCCCTTCTCTACCGACTAAATTACATGTATTTGCCGATGACCGGTATTTAAGCCGACCCCCTTCTCCAAGCAAAATTTTCTAAATTTCCTTAAAAGTGTTTCTTCGGGTATATTTATAATGTTTATCGGCGAGAATTTGAGACTGCCGGCATTTTTGATGGAAAACAGGAAGTGATTGCGGAGAAGTTTGGTAAATTGGAACCTTTGTGTTGAAACTATATACGCAAATACGGTACATCGGCGGGTGGATTTCCGGAGACTTGTTATAAATTTGATTAACTTAAATACGCAATACAGTGGACCCTTGACTTACGAACCTAATTCGTTCGCAAAGGCTAACCCATAATGCGTTCCGAACCTCCCACTGCAACACTTCCTTAACCTTTTCATAATAAAAAACACCAATAATTTTTCTAATGTACTAACCAAAAAGTTATAAAATGTGCCTAGCCTACTTCGATTAGGCTAGGAGCATGGCGGCACGCAGCGGCTCAGGGCTCTCCTTTTCAGTGCACTTTTTTGTTGTTTTTGTACTTTTTTTTTGTCCTTGTTTGTGCACGATCGGTTCGGCGAACATCCGCTACGCCATTCAGAACCTTGTAGACATCGGTGTCCAGAGCCAGACATCTGTTTTGAGTGTTTTTCATCACACGCACAACATCCCAGACAACATAGCGAGACCAGCGGACTCTCCGTGGTTTGTTGTCGGGACTAGGAGACGACACAGACGGAGGAGGGAAAGAAAGCAGAAGTGGGGCCGCAGATACGGCGTTATGCTAAGGCTAAAAAACAACCATACAAGCCCTATACAGAACTTTTTTCTGCACTGAAGGAGCTGCTTTTAATCTCAATGTAGATGCGTATAGTGACATTAAAAGGCATTCTATTCTAGAAACAATTTCATACTGTACTCACCATTTAATTTGACATCTTTGGGCTGCAGGAAGGGAGGAGGAGGAGATATTTCCACACAATGTCCATCTTCGTTTCGAAATTACATCCACAAACACATGTATCTGGGCTCCGACTGACGCTACTAACGCTCTCGGTTGTTTGTTTACAATCGCGCAAGCGGATACACGTGACCGCATCCGTTTCGTAGCGCAAGATGTGGATTGTAAATCAAAATAAAAAATTTTATTTTAAACTTCCCGATAATTTATTATAAATTTTATTAATAAAATCAACAACTAAAACACTTTTTTTAATAAATTCTTTATTTAATTTAAAGTACCGGCATGCAAAGTTACTTCTTCATCTGAAAGATGGCTCTGTGGTTTCGTCATTATTTACTTCCGTATTCATCGGCAAAACCGGCATTACGCTGGAAATCTTGAATCTGAAATGATACTTGTTGTATAAACCGAACCCCAAACTCCAAGCCAAAAATCTAGGACGAAATTCTCGGCTTGTATTCCGGGATCTACGGTAATCGTTTTACTTCAAGCATATGATGCTCGTTTGAACTCACATGTCACAAGAAACAGGTGCTGACAATATAGCAATCACACCTAAAGCCAGTTAACATGGAGAAAAGTTGACTCAACCTTTCAGTTGTGTGTCTGAGTGTGCCACACTAAGCATGGAGAACAGAAAGAAGAGCAAAGAATTGTCTGAGGACTTGAGAACAAAAATTGTGGAAAAATATCAACAATCTCAAGGCTACAAGTCTATCTCCAGAGATATTCATGTTCCTTTGTCCACTGTGCGCTACATAATCAAGAAGTTCACAACACATGGCACTGTAGCTAATCTCCCTGGACGTGGATGGAAGAGAAAATTGATAAAAGACTGCAATGAAGGATAGTCCAAATGGTGGATAAACGGCCCCAATCAACTTCAAAACATATTCAAGCTGTTCTGCAGACTCAGGGTGCAACAGTGTCAGCTCAAACTATCCGTCGACATCTGAACGAAATGAAACGCTATGGCAGGAGAGCCAGGAGGACCCCACTGCTGACACAGAAACATAAAAAAGCCAGACTGGAGTTTGCCAAAATGTACTTGAGGAAGCCAAAATCCTTTTGGGTGAACGTCTTGTGGACAGATGAGACCAAGGTAGAGCTTTTTGGTAAAGCTCATCATTCTAATGTTTACAGAAAACAGAATCAGGCCTATGAAGAAAAGAACACAGTACCTACAGTCAAACATGGTGGAGGTTCTAAGATGTTTTGGGGATGTTTTGCTGCCTCTGGCACTGGATGCCTTGACTGTGTGCAAGGCATCATGAAATCTGAAGACTACCAAAAGATATTGGGCCGCAATGTAGGGCCCAGTATCAGAAAGCTGGGTCTGCATCAGAGGTCAAGGGTGTTCTAGCAAGACAATGACCCCAAACATACCTCTAAAAGCACCCAGAAATGGTTGAAGACAAAGTGCTGGAGAGTTCTGAAGTGGTCAGCAATGAGTCCGGATCTAAATCTGATTGAACATTTACAGAGAGATCTCAAAATTGCTGTTGGGAGAAGGCGCCCTTCAAATCTGAGAGACCTTAAACAGTTTGCAAAAGAACAGTGGTCAGAAATTCCAGTTGAGGGGTGTAACAAGCTTGTTGATGGTTATAGGAAGTGCTTGATTTCAGTTATTTTTTCCAAAGGGCATGCAACCAAATATTAAGTTGAGGGTGCCAATAATTTTGTCAAGGCGTGGTTTTTGAGTTTTGTGTGAAATGATGTCAGATTTGTCTTTTTTTCTCTGTTTTTTGTGTTGTTCCAATGCACATAAAGGAAATAAACATGTGTATACCAAAACATTTGTAATTGCAACAATTTTCTGGGAGAAATTGTGCATTTTCTGGGAAAATTCCAGGGGTGCTGATAATTTTGGCCATGACTGTATACAGTACATCTGGGATAGACCTGAACTCTGAGTCTCTATGGTCCCATAATAAAAAAGTGGCTTCAGCAACTTGATTTATTTTAGAAGTGTTAGTAACTTAGATGAGTAGTACATGGTTTCTTTAAGAGCATCTCTGTCTAGTTAGAAACCAATATTGTACTGTATATTTTTCAGCAATAAAATGCAAACAGCTTTACTTCTTTTTTATGGACCATCAAATAAGCTTAAATTCTAGACTGCACAACATCTGCTTCAGATAACACAGCAAGTCAACTACTTTGTCTTTTTCAAAGGCTGCTTTTTTTACCTGGAGGGCTGTCCTGCTGAACAACAAAGTATTGTTTGTTGAGGTCATCTTCCACGCATGAACCCTTAGCAGGAACTGAAGCTTCAAGCAGGTTGTGCTGCAAAATGTCACTAGCAGAAGTTTTCTGGGATTCTGGAGGTAAACTGACAGGCTGAACCCCGTGTTCATCTTGGATGGGAAGGCAGGCGGTCTCCACAACATCATCATGTGTACAGTCATCATTACATGACATATTTTTTGACTCTCCAGTGAGGCGCACCTCAAGATTCTGAATCTTGGACATGCACCAGTTCTTCAGGTCACTGACAATGGTTGCCTGATAAAGATAATAAAACATAATTTACCACAACGTTTTCAGACCATCTTAATCTAACCAAGGGTTGGGGGTATAGCTTATCCTGGCAGCACTGGATGCAAGGCATGGAACAGTCGTGGATAGACCATCAGTCTATTGCAAGTGCACAGCTCCACCCCGGAGTTCAAACAGAGGCCAGTTTAGAATAACCAAACAAGCTAACATGCACTCCCTTCTGAACTTTGAGAACATAGAAGGAAAACCACATGAAGAGAGAACAAGCATACTCCGCATGGATAAAGTCCAAGCATGAGATCTGAACCTAGAATACCGCATCTGTAAGGTGATAGCACTACCTGCTGTGCCACTATGCAAGTGAAATTACAAAGATTTAACTAGTACTTATAAAACGATAGCAAGGAACATCAGAAAATAGATTATTATAATGTAACAAAACATTTTATTCTTTTAAAATCTGTGTGTTTCTACCATACCCTTTTTAAGAAGTATTGGAATGTGTTAGTATCACATTCCACCTCATATACGTACATGCCGTATAGAGCATATATACAAAAACATCTAGATTCAACAAGAAATAGACATTTAAAATTTCCATATTCTACTGTTCAGAAAAAATAGCAGAATTAGAAAGAAGGCAGCAGTCGCCTTGAATGTGTCGACAGTCCAGCACAGGGTCTTCTCTCATGCTTATAAGACTTGACAGTCAACATCACTTGCACTTCTCTGGAGACTGGGAATTTCAGATTCCTCACAGGCAAAATTTCTCATGTGCAACGGAAACTAATTATTGAAGCCTTATGTTCTTAAAGCTTTTCATGCGAAAATAAAAATAAAAAAGGCAGGTAAGTAAATAAACAATGCAAATCAGATGAATTATTTGAAATATACAAAAAGGTGTATGAAAACAAAGTGTTCATTCTCATAGCGAGATCTGTGCTAAGCTGCTTGCAGTAATGTAGCATTTCAGCCTCAATGCTTTGAACCATGTTTTGTGTTAGAGTAGTACTAGGGTGTTGCACCGTGTTAGCCATTACGGATGAAATGAGCAAGTGAAAGTCAAGCAAAATGACACCTTTTATTGGCCTACTAAAAAAGATTACAATATGCAAGCTTTCGAGGCAACTCAGACCCCTTCTTCAGGCAGGATGTAACAAGCTGATATTTTAAAGAATTCAGGAAATTTTCCTTCTTGCATTTGAATGAGTTTGTTTTACCTGCTACCTTGGCTTTACTTCAACCAGATATACTCATTAGCTGAGATGTAATGGAAATTTTAGTAGTAATTTATTGGTGGGAAAGCCTACCTGTTTCTTCTCGCCCTCTTGTTTCTCCAAGAGTGCACGCTGATCAATCCGATGAAGACATTCAGTTTTTTCAGCAGATATTCTTTCCAATGTCATCTTGTCAAACACCTTCAGCTGGTTTGTAAAACAAAAAAGCAAACAGTAAGCCTTGTGTGTCAAGAAGGGCAATGCTAAATTTGACTTTGACTGATGGCAGTGCGCACAAAGTCTCAAGGCTGTCCAAACCAGGGCAGTGTAGGCACATTGTACTGCATGTCAAGTAAAGAGGCTGAACACTTGCACTTCATTCACACACACGCATGAACGTCAAAGGTAGACTGCTGAAGCTGTAGATGAATCCCTGCTATTTCTACAGGAGAAAAGATTACTTTAGCAATTATAGTCTATTTCACGGCTTCCCAACATTTTATAGCATTACAAATAAATGATTCAGTCTTAATTGTTTAATTACATTTTTTCTTCTGTTATTTTACATTCAGAAATATGCGCTACTAAATTGACACATAAATACTATTCAGAAATGTACATTTTTTTAATTTTCTTTTACCATATGCCTTTTAATCCATCTTTTCCTATGGAGCATACTCCCTTAATTGTGTCTAAAATACTGAAGTGATGAGCAGCACAGACATAGGCACAAATGACACTGAATACTAAAGGGAAGCACTTCTAATCTATTTAATAAAAAAGACATAAATGACCAGAAAATAAAAAGAGCAAAATGTTAAAAAGCAAGAAAAGGAGCAAAACATAATGTCACATGCACAAATGCTTGCTACATTCCTCTAAATATTTAGCAAAGTCATTGCTTTACTAAACAACAATACATTTAACATCGCAAAAATGTAATAACAGGCCAGCGGTAGATTATACTGTTAACTTTTACAGCACTTAGCTTGTGTAATGTTTGTTTTTAGCAGACAATATTTTCTCATCTGACATCTCAAAGTTACTGCGGTACAGTGAAACAATACAAGGTTGGCAAATATATATAAAAAGTGTTGTCATTTCTACATGCTGAGACCAAAATGTAAATGTAAATGTGCAGTTTAATCACGTCTGAATTGTTTCATTTGTAATTTTAAACTGTGGAGCAAAGGGGTAAATGAAGAAAAATATTGTAAACATTATGGGGGGCACTGTATATGCGTATGCACTGGATACGCATGCAGAAAGCTGTAATATTAAAAACCGTTTCATATTTCAAGCATAATAAACATAAATAAAAAAGATGTGTTGCCGTTGTATGACACAGATCATCAGTTTTATTTGGTGTAAGGTTTGTTAAAGATAGCTTTAATGTAGGCATCATAATTAGTCTTTTTTATACATTTTATTTGAAGAAAATAACATTCCATACAATCAAGGCTTAACTTTTACAACAAAGAAAATAACATTAAAAACAATCAAATCGAATTCAACCCCTGCCTGAGAGATAGAAGAAGAAATCTTTAAAAACAACAAAGAAAGGAGATATAAAAGCTTATTCTAAAATTTGATTAATCAGATCTTGCCATATTTCAAAAAAGTTTTGAACAGATCCTCTGAGTGAGAAATTGAATTTTTCCTGTTTCAAAGAGTATAGAACATCAGTTACCCAGTGACTTTTAACAGGTAGGCTGGGATTCTTCTAGTTGAGCAAGATAAGTCTTCTATTTGCTAGTAAGTAAAGTAAAGGCCATTACAGTTTGTTTGTCCTTCTCCACCTTAAGCCCATCTGGGACTGCAACAAACACAGCTGTTAGTGGATTAGGAGGGATTGTGACGCCAAGTCTGTCTGAGAGGCATTTAAAGATTTTGGTCCAGAATGTTGTTAATTTGATGAAGGCCCAAAACATGTGGCCCAGTGAGGCTGGAGCTCGACTGCAATGTTCACATGTTGAATGTGGCCCTCGATACATTTTGGACAATTTTAAAGGAGATAAATGTGATTGATAAAAGACTTTAAATTGAATTATTAAATGCTTTACGCATATAGAGCTAGAGTGTATTTTATGCATGGCAAGTGAAAGATTAGCTTATTTTGATAATTTATTTTCATTGCAGTAAAAGTTCAGTACTTTTCAAGTCAAAGTTATTTCTTCACAAACATGGTATATATGTATTTGCCAACTGAAATTGTGTTTTAAAGTTAAAAGTTTTCTATATTTTTTTTAAACATACCCAGCCAGTCCTGGGGCCTCATGCATTACGCGTGCATAGAATTCGCACTATAACATGACATAAGTACAAAAGCGGAAATGTGCTTACGCACAAAAAAATCCAGATGTATAAATCTGTGCGAATGCCAGCTCCTACGTTCTTCCGCTACATAAATCCCAGTCAGCGTGAAAATTAACGCACATGCACACGCCTGCTGTCCCACCCCAACTCCTCCCAGAATTACGCCTCTTTGAATATGCAAATCAATATAAATAGCCCTTAAGCTCAGTGTTCTGTGAAAAGGCAATGGCAAAAGCGCGAGGGAAAATAGAATTTTAGCAAATACCAAGTGGAGGCAAGGAAAAATGTACTGTTTGTTGGTTTAAACAGTGGTATAAACAACAAAAGGAAGTTAATCGAGTGACATAGCATGTCGGAGAAACTCGAAAGCTCAAGTTCACAAAGCCACACAATGCCCGAAATAAAAAAGAAGTTATCAGATATCCAAGTCACCGTGAAAAGGCGAGTCGTAGCCCACTATCTGAGTGTCATATGAAAGTTTATTAGGGTACAGAGAAAAAAAAGGCACACAGTGGGAAAAAAAGCATGAAATGTCAACTTTAATTTCGAAATTTCCACTTTAATCACATAGTTTATTTTGTCATTAAAGTAGATCATAAACTTCAACTTAAAATCGTTTAATTTACTAGTTTCTCAAATCCCACCGTAACTAAAGTAGCACGTTAAATGCTTTGTTTTGTATTTGATCTTCTATGTGCTTTATGTGTGTGAATCACTACGTGCTTCCGGGCTTTCTCATCTTCTGACAGTACACCGAATCCATTACATTCGTGATATTACAACTCTCTGAATAATTAAAATACTGAGATGTATACGTGATATCATTTTCATGGTGATAGGAGTTAAAGCATGTTATTAAACATGGGAACACGGTAACACAGTGATTGTCCCTGCCTCCTGCAAGATGCTTGCTGCACCATGCGCGACCTTCGATGAAACACTTTATTGTAGCAGTACTGTCTGTTTCAAACGTACTAACCCCCAATTCCTGTCCTTACTTTTCTTTCTCCAAATACCCAATTGCCTCACAGTCAGCTCAATAATAGATGTTAAGCCATCTGTAAGCTTAGAATGCCGATTCTTCAAAACTTTTAAGGAACATTGAAATATCTTCGTAGTACATGTTTAATTATTCTATCCATCTATCCTTCCAGTGTTGCGTCAGCACCAACAAGAATACAGCGCGAGGCAGGAACAATCCGTGAATGGAGCTCCAGCAGCTCGCTAGCGCTGCAGCACCGTGTCCTCACATGTTTAATTATTATTATAGATTATTTAAAATAATATAAATAATAAAAATAATATTTTGCTGCATTTCATCTTAAAAATGATATCGTCATCATATGCCAATATGCGCTTTATAAAGTGGTTCATGTTGTGCCATATTATAACTATCACAAGTTTACAGTGAGGTGATTGTACTTATAACTACAAAGCATTCTACAAGGAGCACTTGATGGACTGATTGAGTGCGTTTATAGTTCTTGGGATGAAACTGTTTCTGAACCGCAAGGTCAATACAGGAAAGGCTCTGAAGCATTTGCCGTATGAGAGCAGTTCAATATACAACATGGCTGAGGCAGCATGTGCTTGATGCTGTATACTGATAATTCTCTTTCCGATCAGCTGCTGTAGAACTGTGATTCCCCCAATCAGATACAGTGAGAGTGAGAGTGGTGCAGTGAGAGTAATATGGAAAAAGATGATCTGCTGTGGCAACCCCTAACGGGAGTAGCTGAAAGAAGAAGAAGGTGCAGTGAGAGTAACAATGCTAAAGCAGTTATGGTATTTGGAATAGTTTGACCATTCTGTGGACCATTATGTTGTTACAGGTTAATTACAATCAGATGCATTAAACTAATAAACAATATGCGGTTAATTTCAGTGTATTTAAAAAGCCGCGTCAGGGATGTGGATCTAAAAAAGAAAGGGTAACCACACTGGAACAGTAGCATTGCTTT
Source organism: Polypterus bichir lapradei (assembly GCA_026402145.1). NCBI lineage: Eukaryota > Metazoa > Chordata > Cladistia > Polypteriformes > Polypteridae > Polypterus > Polypterus bichir. The sequence continues at coordinate 46,670,228 of JANRMT010062791.1, read as the reverse complement.
GAAGCTGGGTGCCGCCAGTCTGCAAAACTGAGCACAGAACTTGCGTACGACAGGGTATGGGCTACCATGGAAATGTGTGTGGCTTTACGCCAACTTTAGGTTTTATACATCGCGATTTGAATGTGAAAACGTTCTTACGCAACATTTTTGCGTGTACGTACCATTTATACATGAGGCCCCTGGTGTTTTAAAACAAACCCTATGGGCCACAAAGCTCCAAAGGAAAAAAAAGTACAAAAACGTGCCAAGTACATCTTTAATTTTGGTAAAAAAAAAAAAACAAAAAGCAAAAAACATGTCTTCTGTATTCTCAACACGTTTGTGACACCAAAAGGGATCTTGAAGTAATTGTTATTGCATATTCTTGCTACATTTTTTCTCAAGGTAAGGATACGTTTTCCTATTCGCTTGTATGAGTTCTCGATAAATATAGAAGTAAATACAATACAAAACTAACCACTTTGCATGTACAGTTTATTGTGATTTGGTGTTTTTAGTGGAAATCATGTTACGGGGTTGTGAAAGGTCATTGAGGAAGAAGATAAACCCTGAGGTAGTGTGCACAGCTGGTCTTCTTTTAAAATAGTTGAATGTCATAATATTGATGTTTTTTGCTCATAAATGACATGTCGTATAAGCTATTTTATAATATACTGTATATATAATGGCAAGTTGCGGCTCAATACTTGACAACTGTCTTTGCTTGGAAAATTGATGTATTTGATAGGTTTTTATGTTTTATGCCCTGTGCCCGATAGAGTTCAATGTAAAATTCCAGGACTGGCTGTGTATTTTTTTTAATATATATAGCAAATATTTAACTTTAGAAAACAATTTTGCATGGCAAATGCATATATACGATGTTTGTGATGAAATAAATTTGACTTGAAAAATACCAAACTTATTTTTAAGGCAGAGTTCAGAAAATGATGAATCTGTAAGCCCTCATTCTTAAATAAATTGCTGTGAAGAAACTGATAAGCACAAGCAGACATTACAGCACTGCCACAAGGAAGTTTCCATGCCAACCAGTGTGACAAAACAATTACGCAAGCATTGATTTGATGAAAGATTATTAAAAGTAAAAAATAACTCCAAATACTCCAAACCTCACTGTAAATTACTGAAGATCACGACACCTGCCACTGACCCATTATTTAACCTTATGTCTGCCATATATTTGGAAGTGATTTTACCTCCTGGCAGTTTTAATATTTAATGTATGTTTGGTCTCCACTGGGCACATGCAAGACCAATCCTGTGAACAAAGAGCACACTGTAACAACCCAAGGCAACTGTTGCCTACTGAAACAGAATACCTCTCTGGCCCTTCATAGTAAGATAGAGTATAAGATTCTGTGTCTCATACCTCTGTGGGCAGTATACAAACAAAAAGAGTTTTTTCAAATAGACAAAAAGGAAAAGGTTTTTTTCAAAGCCACAGTGGACATAACTAATGTTATCGAGAAACTACTAGTACCCAAGTAGCCCCAAAATGAATTGCGAATAGTGGTCATTCGTTTGGGCTGTACAGCCTCAGGTTAGTCAATGTGCTGGTGCTTTCAGACCTTTCCATCCATAATACTATACAATAACCTTAAAATGTTATGTTATCAGACAAACACTAAAATCCACAAATGACGTATGACATTTCTTTTAATGGGATGAATCAATGCAAGAATTGCTAACCAACCAATTCAAATCCAAATCGTCACCACCCAGTGGCATACCTGGTGTTGATATTTGCTATCCAGCTGCCCCACTTTGCTGTTCATCAGCTGTTGGACACTCTGAATGTCTGATTTCATTTCCTCTTTGGTGGCTTCCAGTTGGTTCTCTAACTTGTTAATGAGTGGCTCACAGCGACAACCATTTATTGGGGCCTTTGGAGATAAAAATCACATCATCAAACCCTCACCTTAGATCACTCAGCTGCCAATCAGTTTGACATGGAGTATAGTATCCTATGATGTGTGACTGACAATGAACAAGCAATAAGAATTGTTATTGTAATTCCAAATGTACCTTAAATGTTCCAAGACTATAATTAACATTTCTTGGCGACTTGTGCTTATTGGGAATTAGTCACATGGTGTAAAGAGGTATGATAACAGACAGGAAAAACATGCTGTCGTGGATGAGCTAATATAATACTGCTAATGTTGCAATATCAACATGAGACAAGAAGCATGTTACACTTTTCTGTCTGCCCTCCCAAAGAATTCATCTCACCCATGTCAAATGTCAGCTTTCCATTTCAAATACTTGGAGAATATACTGTACCTGCATAATTTTCCCATCCTTCCCTCTATACAGAGTATAAAGCTGATAGGCTTTGTAGCAGTGGGGTGGCGGGGGCTGCTGATGGGAAAGCGGGGGTGCCTTGCTTTTTCTCTTGTGATTGGCATCCACATGCTGGTTATCTCTTTTTGGGGCTGGGTCTGAAAGTGCCAGGGTCTACAAAAAAGCAAACAGAAGCATAATTTACAGACTTGGCTACAAAGCGAATGCAGACAGCCATACATACGTCTATTGATATACTGTATGCGTCACGCAAATTCCAGTCATCAGCAGCCATAGCTTCAGGCTCTGCAATAATTCAGCTTTATTACACTTTCTGTTATGAGGATTTTACCATTAAAGCAAATAACACCAATCTCAAAAAAAGTGGCAAAGGCTACTGAGACAGGCTATTCATTCCACTTAAATGCACTGACCCTGTGCCGAGTGTACAAAGGAGGGGGGAAACAATGGAAGTAAGTGCTTACAGTTTAGGAACATGTGGCATTTAAGCAAGAAACCAAAGAATTCTCAATAGCCCTTGAAAGAGGAGACAGAGAAAATTGAGACAATTAGACAAGGAAGGAAGAAAGAGGCAGCTGAAACCTAGCAGGGTAATGAAAAGGTGTTTGAAAGAAGAAGTTCTCTGTACAACAGACTGCCTCAGACCTTTCCAACCTGAGAACCACAATAAAAGACACAAGGACTAAATGTAAACTCCTGCTGCTCACCTATAGAGATTTTGATGGTCTTGTACAAGACTACATCAGCCACCTTGGCTCTATTCCTATTTTGCCACTCTGGTCCACTGATTCTGGCATTCTGTGCTCTGTGGGTTACAGAGTTTTCAGCTTTATTGTATTTAGACTTTGAAATGGCCTCTCCAAAGTAATCAGACCTGCTAAAGCAATTGTTTCTTTTAAAAGGCAACTTCAAACACATTTATTCAGGGAGGCCTTTCATTTACACTGAAATGTTTACCCTTTCTCTTAGTTCACCATCTCTGTTCAAATCCTTATGTTGGTAATTATATAATTTTGTACAATATTCTTGTTAATTGTCTTGTTCTAATCCCACACATGTGCGATTAGCGGACAACTTCGGGGCTTGACTGATTGTAATTACCCTCCGAACCAGAAGCTGGCATTGTCATCTAGTACCTCTTCTTTTTTTCACTCTGCTGAAAGGATGCTTGACTGACCCTCCGCCGTTGACATCACTTCTGCATTCTGATCACCTTAGCCTGTCTCGTCCACTTTCCAGCTCTTAAGACCCGCTACTCCGCCATCTTGAGGCAGTCGTTTTATGACTCCTCTCTGCAGAAGGCGTACTGGTGTTTATTTTGTGTATCTTTTCTTTGTTTTAAGATCTCTCAATTATACTGGGATTGCTTTGGTGTCCAAACCCTTCGTGATCTTTCTGATATTGTTACTACTGTGTGTTTATCGTATATTTGTTATAATCCTTTGATATTGTTTTCTAAGCAGCGTTAATTATAGAGCTTCTTCCATCCATTTGTGAAAGATTTTGAGCATGAGAAAGAAACTAAATAAATAAAATGTGTTATTATGTTTAGGTTTTTCTCAACTTGCAAAGTGAATACAGAATTATGTTAATTATATTTAATTATTAGCAAGAAGAAAAATATCTGAAAATTACCCTGAATGGTTTTTCCCTAGCAACATTGCTGCTGCTTTAGCACAAAATAGATTGAGGAAAGATCTGAAAGCTTTAAACTGAATGCATCTTCCTTGAAATGCAATAGTAGCCAAAAATGATATTATAGTCGCTAACATTTCTTTATATGTGACTGGAGTTTTAATAGAAAAGAATACTTAATTACAATGCAGGCAGTTTGGTCAGCCATGTCAGACCTCAGAAGAACTGTTTAAGGACAGACGGAGGATGGCTTAACTGTAAATGAATTATGAGCAAAGGTTCTGCATTACGATTTACAGGGTTGGTATGTATACTTACTTATGCTGAGTTTATGTGTTAGAGGAATTTTTAGATTCACTGTTTGTGAAGTTAAACCTCCCAAGTTTGTTCTGTAAACAATCAAATTTCAGGTGAAATTTAAGTTAACCGCTGGTTTGCACAAAAGATGATTAAAGATTATCTCCATTTTTTTTTCTTGAAATTAAAATCCAAATGAAACACAATAAGCAGGGATTATACTATGTCAAATACAACATCACCATAAAACATAATTTCTTGCTGAGCTAATTTTTATTTTTTAATATACAGTATAATGAAATAAGCTAAGAAGTCAACAATATTGTAACTCAGCAAATTCGAATAACAAACTTGTCTCATTTGAGATTTCCACACTGTAAAGCTCTCTAAGAGCATGTGGTCAACGCACTAGTAAGGCGCACACACTCAACTTGGAAATGGGTCCTCCACTCATCATACCAGAACATGCTTATGGGGCCCCTCTCTCTCATACAACCCAATTCCTCAAAATAGCTGGTCAATGGAAATACTGTAGAAGAGTTGTCCTCCTCCAGACACCCACACCAATAAATATCTGTTCAGTGGCTTTATTCTGCCAAGCTATATCCAAATGTTTTCAAACCACCACTTTAGAAGGAAAATCTTTAAGGAAACATGTCAAGTAAAGCGGAAAAAATATAGTGTAGTATATGTTGAAAAGTGAAGCCACAAGCATTAACAGACTGCTTTAAGGGCTAAAGGGCTGGCCTGGGATGGAAGTGACTCATCCAACACACAAAACTAAAGCTTTCCCTTCATGTCACAAATAGTCCTGGAAGATAATTAACTCTGTAAAGTATGCCAAAGTAAGAAAGTGGAAAACTAGTCTTCAGAAAAAAGATGGTGGGGACAGATAAATTGTATTTTCTCTTTTCTGTTTATCTCTCTCTACCTTTTCCTTTGGCTTTTTCTTTTTATCTCTTTTAGTTTGCAGCTCAGGGGTTGTGGCATTTGTCTCCTTCTTATGCTGCTCTCTGGAGCAATGAGGCCGGTCGCTGCTGTGGGTTTCACCTGCTGCAGATGCACTATCCTAAAAGAAAAGAAAACATATTCAAAAGAGATAGTAATGCACTGACTGGACAGACAAATCATAAGAAGAGAGATAAACTAGGTCATTCCTACCATGGTGACAATGCACTGAAGTACATTAAACACAGTACAATGTGGATTTATAGATGTGTATCACAGCGCAGTCCACTCCTACTTTTTTCTTTTCAGCCATACATTTTAGATTATGGCATCTTAAAGTCACTGCTGTTAATAAGTCTTCAGTTTTCTGGGCCCTGTCACTCTTTCTGTTGAAATTTAATGTTTTCCCTGTGTCTGTGTGGCCTTTATCTGTGGTCTCTGCTTTCCTCTCATATTCCAATGAGTTGCAAGTTTGGCTGACTGGCTAATCAAAACTGGTCCCTTCAATGGGCTTCCACTATGGCCTTGCACTCCATGTTACCAGAATAGCCTGCCCTTCTATTGACCATCTCCACCCAACCCTAATCCTATACTGTACTGGAAAAGTGAGGTAGACTAAATGAATGAACAGATCAGCATCTCAGCAGCTCCAGGAATAGCAGGTCGCAAGCAGCCCACGTCAAATTAAAACCTCCTTTTGCATTAGACCCGAGCATCACTCGGGCTGTAAAAGTGCCAATAGTATTAGTGCTAAGTGCTACTTGGGCAAAGCTATAGGCATATCTTGCGTAAGAGTCAGACCCAAGACACGTCTTCTCTTAGCCCTATAATGCCGTCTCATAAGAAACGCCTCATCAACAGTGATGAGCAGACATTTTCCATTGTCTAGGCAGCAGAGAAAGTAGATATGTAAAATGAAACTGATTAAGTTCCTGCTTAACTTGAACCTTAATAATAAAATAATCATGCTTTTAGTTACGGTATATTTTCGGGTGCAAATAGGGGCTAAAATGAAGTGTTCGTGTGCTTTCAGTGGATTTCCTTTAAACCAAACTATGCTTCAACTTGGAACATCACAATACTGGAATTTTTTTATTTGATATTTGGTTCCAAACAGACTTACACATCTGAAGTTGAAATAATAGGAACTTGTCAGTTATTATATATTGATTATTAAGAAAAGCAAACTTTTGTTGGTCATGAAACACATTAGATGATGAAATGCTTTCAGCATAATTTATGCAAAATGTGAGTCTTACTTACGTGAATTAAAGTGGATTATTTTCAAAATTTTACTTTCCCAACTTTCACTGCAGGGAAATGGCTCTATTAAATTTTTATATTCCAAAAGTTCTGTTCCTTTCTGATCCCTAGTGGAGATCTTGGCCAATCTATTCAATATCTCTTAAGACATAGTTCTTCTCAAAAAAAAAATAATACACTGAAGTGCCTTTATGTCAAAAACCCATGAAAATAAGTTATCCAATTGTGATTTACTTATTTTAAGGGTGTAACAGACCAAGATGCAGAGGACAGAAAGTTATGGAAAAAGATGATCCGCTGTGGCAACCCCTAACGGGAGCAGCCGAAAGAAGAAGAAGAAGTGCCCATTAAACATGGCAGTGTATCTCCTGAGGCACAACAGTTGAAAGTGTGCCAGTGAATTTGAGAAGTGACTCCACTTTGGGGTGAGAAAATGTTCAATGAAATTATAATGGAGAACTTTATCTTTTAAGTTACTAATCAGGTTTAGTGGTGCATATCAGTGTATACTTTTTAAAATTCCTTTGTGCAAATATGTAGCTGCAAGTAAGTCACCAGCTTTATCCTCAACAGAACTCAGGCTGACAAACCAAACTGTTTAAATTCAAACAAGATAACCCCATTGAACTGCATCCCTCATAAGAACTTCATTTGGATTTCTAGCAAATATGAATCCACTTAATGTTTTCAATGATTACAAAGTGCCCGTACTGGTAGCATGACACGTATGGCAGGCATGCCATCTTAACACACATTGACCTCAAGGCCAAGGACCGAAACGGCCCTCTTACTGCACAGGAAACAGAAACATGGGGAATGGCCTTGCTAAGAAACAAACTGACCAGATGAAGTACTGGTAAAAGAAGCTTTACTCTTTGTTTAGGGAAGTAAAAAGTTATTGTATTCCTTGGGAAGTTATTAAAAACAGAAATCTGAAATTGAATTTTAATGATGTTTCAAAAGAGGAGTAAATTGTAGTGCTCTGCAGGCGAACTAATCCCCCACTCCTCACACCACAAAGGATGGTCTTCGCCAATAGTCCAGGGCAGCAGGTACTGTTCATACCAACTAAGCAAATATTGGTAGAATGAAAGGAAAGAACCTGGTCCTGGACAACCATGTTGTGAAATAATTTTTTCAGTGCAAGTTGTGAGGAGTTGGAATCCACTCCTAGAGAATTCAAATCAGGAAGGCTCTTATTCCATTGTGAAAAGACGCTACATAATTACAGCGTTCTTTGTCAATATACACATTTTTAGTGGTCTTTCAGCATCTATCCCTATCTGTCTAAAAGACTTTATCTACTGTTTGACCACAGAACAGTCTGTTAAGTTCAGGTCCTTATTTCAAATCTTTGGCTATATTCAAGTGTCCTTTACATTTTTTATTATATATATGTGCCATATATGGTACATTGTCTGTTTTTTGCGTGCTGGTCATCACTACCTAGGCTTCCACATGTTTAAGTACAGGTGGGGGAGCTTTTCTCATGACAGGACTGTGAGCCACAAGGCTGTGATTGATGGTATCACCCTTCATAGGTGGGATTTCAAAGTGTTTGCAAGGAACTGTTCCAGTCAGTAGCCAATGAGAGGTTAGACCACCATACTCAAAAGAGTAGAATGAAGGAATCCATGGGAGGATGGCTGATCTACAACCAGGCTTCATTTTCTGTTAATAGACGGACCCTATCAATGCTGAACTAAAAAGGTATAAACGACTCGCCTGCTGTCATCGTGGACATGGCTGGTGAGGTGTCCACTTGTACGCCTTTCCAAAACTGTTCTTGCACCCTGGCTAATTTACCATCTGATGAGGGTGAGACTTAAACCTTTTTTGCCTTTAAGATAGTACCATCTTCCTATTGTTGCAACATTCGCATTGTCATTTTCCTACAACCTCCCACAACCTTTTCAGACAATACTCCATTTAATGTTGAACTGTCTTGTCTGGAGTCCCATGTAGATAAAGTTCATATTAAGTGTTTTTGTGTATATTAATCAATATATATGTGGTGTTAACTAATCGGGGTGGCTTTCATAGATAAGGTTTACATTGAGTGTTTTTGTGTTTATTTTATATATGTATATGGGTGGGATAAATTTCAGTCTGTGCTCTGTGTAAAATCAGTATACAGTATTTAAATGTATGTGAATGATTCTGATTGTTATTTGGGGAGGCTGTACATAGACAATCAGTTAATATTTTTTTTTTTGTCCTTTGGATATTGAGAAATTGTTGCCTTTAGCTTTTGGGGTTTTTTTTTTTTGCCTTTATGTGATCGCAAGCTTTGGGGGTAGAAAGTCGGAACAACCTAGGTCTACTATTACAAAAAGAAATGTAGTTAAGACTCAACTGACAGTATAGTATATCTTGCCTTGAGCTTAGGGAGATTGTTACACTGGAAATATTCTACTTCAGAAAAAAACAGAATATTAACAAAGGAGGTCTAGAGTGGAAGTGGTAAGGTAAATTAATGACATAGTGACTGACCAGCTTCATTTACCTTCTGAGGCAGAAGTTCGTCTCTGGGAACAGACAGCGCCCGTCTCTCCTGCTTTAGCTGGTCTCTTCTTTTTCTCACATTTCTGCCTCGACTAAAGCTCTGCACCTAGTTATGAAAATATTAAAAAACACATCAGGAAAAACAGGAGAAAAAGCAGGTGATTAAAAAGTATTATCCTTGCCCCAGAATTGGACAATGAATAAATATCAAGCTGCAGAAACAATTCGCTTTGTAGGAACATGTTAACCAAATGCTTCCTTTTCTGCCACTCCCAGGGCCATAACTGTTTTTCATCTATGGCTTAGTGTTCATAAGGTGGCGGTGTTTAATGAACTCTTGCGCTTACCTGAGGAGCTTTCGTGAGCAGAAGAGCCACTAAAGGGTTGTTGTGCTCTCTAGCCAAATCCAGTGCAGTCTGACCCACCTGCATATAATATATTAATAAAATCAAGAAACCTTCTAAAATGATGAGAGCAAAAATATACATATATATATAGTGCTTACAGCAGAAATTTTTAAACCTTGCTGAGACAATTTTAAGCCGAGTTTTTCAAACTGAAATCATAAAGCCAGCAGATGCCAAAGCTCATTGGCCTCGGCCATATGCTGCAAAACCACCTCCTGTGTCTTCTGGTCATGCAGGTGTCAAAATGCACCTAAGCTGTTCCTAGTGAGCCGTCCTCAGTTACAGTAGCAATGTAGCTGAAGCCAGCAAGAGATGATTCACAGGCTAGAGGAGCACCATTTAGCACAGTACATGTCAAGTTTCTTCATTATTTTGTTTTTCATTTGCAAACACAACATTTTTCCTTATACGACTTTAGCTCATATGTTCTTGTAACTAGATATGCATTTGGCAAAATGTGTGTACTCCAAAGATTCAGCTGGCTGCACACCAGCAGCACAACCTTAATGGTACTGGAAGGTCTTTGAACAAGGATGGAGCTATGGGTGTGTTGAGGTAATCGAAGCCTTAAGGCCAAAACATACACTGACAAGGCTCCAGCTTGACTCAGTCAAATGTTTCTGGGAACAGATATTAGACAATCTGTAGGTACTTTGCAGCCCTGGGGGCCCCAAAACTGAAGCTGTCATATTGTATGGGAGTAAAAGTGATTAATATAGCTCAGACAACAGGCTACCCTAACCAGATTACAATATTTTGACAGGAATTTTCTCTTTGCCTTTTTGTAAAATATTATAATAAACAATGTTTATAGTGTTTTCTTGTAAAGAATGTACTGCATTTGTAGCAGTAGAAGCAACATAATTGTGATGTAGCAAAGAACCTTTGTGGTCTGAAAATATGGATAAGACTAAATCATGATCAAGTTGGTATGTCACTCATCCACACATTTCTGAACTCTCCCTTCATTACAGGCTTTTGGGGACTGAAAGGTTATTCTGACAGCATTAGGTGCAAGGTGGTGAAATGCTAGTTCATTGAAAGGTACACTTACATACACAACCACACTGAACCAATAAAAAGTCTTTGTTTAAAGTAATTTGTGCCTTCCAGGATGAGGGACAAAACTATAGTACCAGAGAAAACCATATGGAGACAAGAAGAAAGTCCTAAATCCAAAGAGACACTAAGGTGGGAACAGGGTGGTCTTAACAACATTATAGGCCCCTGGGCAAAGTAGTGCACTGGGGCCCCTACCTACACAATCAGTAAGCAAGTCACAACATACATAGCAACTGCCCAGCATGCCCATGCGTTAAGATGGCCCTAGGTGGGAATCAAGCCCAGGTACCTATAACTCAGATGTAACCATTGTGACCCATTTTGTTGCTTTTAGCGATTCCATGTCAACTAATATCTCAACAGTTCATGATTTCTTTTTAAATAAAGATGAAGAATTTTAAAAATTAAAACATAGTAAAAGAGACCATCCATCCGTCTCCCTAACCTGCTCATCCAGGGTAGGGCTATGGGGCTGCTGGAGCCCATTCCAGCAATAATGGGGCACAAGGCAAGAACTGGCATCTGGGCAGTGCATGACAGGGTGAACACATATACACACACACACACACACACACACACTTATACCTAACCTGCATGTCTTTGGACTTTGGCAGGAAACCTGTAAGAAACCTGTGTGGACAAGGGAAGAACATGCAAAGTCCATACAGACAACACCTGTGGGTAGGGACAATTTAGCAATGCCCATTCACCTAAACTACCTGTCTTTAGACAACATCCTTAAAAATCCTTGCCATTCTTGCTTAATGATGCCCTTAAGAATAGGGTTGTGCTCAACAAGCACATCCCCATTACAAATACTGCATGCATCTTAGATGGCAACTGACCAATTTTGATCTACAGGGATCACTGCAAATGATTTGGTTGAACTGTATTGCTAAGTGGTTAAAACTCTAGCAGAACCCTATGTCACATCTGGTACATTCAAGCAAATTCAATAATGTAATCATTCTGAGAAGACATGCCAATTTAGATGTCACTGGCATCAGCGCGGCACATACTGTGTGTACTTAGAATTTAAGCAAAGGCTATTTAAATAATTGATTTTATTTGTATATTAGGATACTAGGTTTTCATTCAAATTGTCATTTGGAATTACAAAAATCTGTGAGTTCTGTGAAGAACTGGAAGATCTTGATTTGCACCCAGCACTACCTAGGTACGCTGACACCCCCAACAGGCCTGTATGGCAGTAAGTGGGCACTGAATATGAATGTGTATAACCAGTGTTAGTTTGACAGTTTACTAAGAAAATGGTTAAGTAATTTGGATGTCATAAGGCACGTTTTCTTGATAGAACATCAAGTAATGTGCAAAGTATTTGAAAATAAAAGCAAGTTTTAAAGTTTTAAACATTTTTAATAAATAAATAAAATACTGCAACTTAAAAATTATAATTAAAAGATTTTAGGACAGAAAGATCTGCTTGAGTGGCCTACAGAGTATGTCTACTGTGCTACACATACTTACGTTGTTTCTTAGTTCTGTATCTGCCCCTGCTTCCAACAGAAGACGAACAGTTTTCTTGTGATTTAAGGATGCGGCCATATGCAAAGGGGTATCCCCTGCCTAACAGAGGAGAAATCAGCATGAAAATATTTATATCAATAAATTAATGAAATCCAAAAGCTACAATATGTTATAAAGCAGAGAAAGTAAGTAAATTTGAAAATGAAGGAGGAAACAAATATTATACAGTAATATCTCGATACATTTCTTTGACTTGTTCTTTTTACTTTTTAGAAATTTGTAATTGATATGTTCTCATTTACTGAATCATGAATCACTTAATACATATAAAGTCTATACATTTGTACACCTGTTATAAATTATGATTACATATAACATTGTTTGTTATGCAATATGCCAGTACTGCCCTAATTATCGTTCATTGCACTGAATGATCACACAGGCACATTTTTAGCAAGACTTTCTGAAACTGTTTAGTTTATCAGTTCAACTGAAAATAATACACATCGACTGCTTCTTTAGAAAAAATGGTAATATGGACAGTTAAATTTACAAAAGAAAGCAGCCAGCACTGTACATGACTAAGCAAACACCAAGCTCAGGTCTCTTTTCCATTTCTAACTCTTGGTAAGTGGTCTGAATTGGTTGTTAGTGAACAGAGAGTGTACACTGGAAAACACTAAATTGACCTGAATTGGATGACACCCCTCATGTTTCCTACAGTCATCATTCTGTCCTATTATATTATATATATTATATATATATATATATATATATATATATATGGCCAGCCGTTCATCCCGGCCAATACCCCCACGCCGCCAGGTGGAGTCCTCCCTGCAGCAGGGAAGTGCCCTGAAGGCCAGCAAGGCATCATGGACATTGGAGTCTTTATGCACAGCCCTGCTGGATACCATGGGGGCCACTAGGAGACACTGCAGGGAGGAAAGACGATAATTTGCCTTACGCCTTGGAAGTACGTCCGAGTCACATGGACAAGGGGAATGACGTGCTTCCGGGGTGAAGAAAAGCACTTTTGATCTGACCTGGAAGTGATAGATCATCACATGGGTCAGGGAGGATAAAAGGATTGTGGGAGCTCCCAGACTGCGAGCTGAGCTGGGTGGAAGGGTGGCAATGCGTCTGGGAGTGGAGGATTGTTTAATGAGTATTGCGGAGAAGAGGGTGCTTTGTGCACTGTGCAGTTTGAATAAAGTCAATATTTGGACTTTTACCTGGTGTCTGACGTCTTGGACAAGGGTTCAAGGGAGCGATAGCGCCCCCTATCTGTAATAACATACAGTGGTACCTTGGTATATGTCCGCTTTGGAGTAAGTCTAACTTGTTATATGCCCTCTTTGGACGTGAAAAATTTTGCTTGGTATATGACCTTTGTTTGGAATACGCGCTACCCTTGTTTACCTCTCTTGAGACAAAGCCACGACTGCCCATGAGCGTCAGTACGCCAGTTGCTAG
>JANRMT010062791.1:46640420-46654745 GCA_026402145.1 Polypterus bichir lapradei | reverse complement strand
TTAAAACCAAGCACACCATTGTTTTTCTTGTGAAATTCCCAATAAGTTTGATGTGTCACATGACCCTCTTCCTATTGAAAAAACAAAAGTTGGATCCAAAATGGCCGACTTCAAAATGGCCACCATGGTCACCACCCATCTTGAAAAGTTTTCCCCCTCACATATACTAATGTGCCACAAACAGGAAGTTAATATCACCAACCATTCCCATTTTATTAAGGTGTATCCATATAAATGGCCCACCCTGTACTATCAGTTCAGATTTACTTATGCTGGCTCTTTGAAGTTTGTTTCCGTGTAATTTATCAGGTATTGAATGACCTTACAGGCTCTGATCAGATATGCAGTACCATCCCAAAGTGAGCGCTGTCGCTAACTGTCTTGTCTGCCCTCTGCAGCTCAGAGAAGTTGTCCCAGGAGACTGACTGACCACGCCCCCACTGCCAAAAGTTCCGCCCCCTTCCTGTCTGAAACATCCCAGGAAGGAGGCATCTCCTTTGCAACCCTAGCTCTCTACAGGATGGAGCTACCTGTTAGAAGGAATTACCTAATTAGACGGAAACAGTGCTTAAGTTCCTGTTTTGTGTTCAATCCCCCTTGTGCACCTGTTTATGACTTTTAACATATTTGTGTTTACATACAATTAAACAGTGTAACCTGGCTGGCACCCCAACTTTTTTGAGAATGTGCAAATCACCCTGTTTCACAATGTACTATATTTACATGTGAATTATCCTCCTAATGTTGGGCAGAGCTAAATAAAATAAAAATATCCAGAGCTCACTGTGGGTTACTAAGCCACCATCTAATGAAAACTTAATGAAGTTAACTTGGGGTTTGGCTGTATAATTTTATTTTACACTACAATGACTTTCATAAATGTTTGCAAGCTTATAATTTTATTCTGTTATGTTTTCTGCTGTCAAAGAGTAAATAGGTCAATAATTCTAGCAGTTATAAAGGATACAAGGCAGGCACCAGCCATGCATGCAAAAATCAGACACACTTTGGGGCAACGGTGGTCACCAACACTCTTTACACACAAATCTTTCGAAAGTAGGAGTACAAGCTGGATACTAAAGAAACTACACTAACATGGGGCGAAAGGAGCCAGGAATCAATAAATCTAAAGCTGCGAGATAAGAAGAGTAATCACTACTCCTTCAGTCAACTCTGTGTTAAATACTGGTTATGTCTAAACATTTTCAATATTTTATACAGTGGCATTTATTAGAGTAACAATCTAGAAACCACCTTTACTACAAGGCCAATGTGAGATTAAATTAAAAAAAATATTTAAATGTACAGGATAATGACTGGTTCATTTATCACTTTTGAAATTAAAATTTAACTAACATTTAGCAAAAATGACTACTGTGTTGACTGTACATACAAAGAAAATTGTGAACACTTACATTATTCTTGCTATCAGGCTTCGATCCACCCAAGAGCAAAATCCGACAACTCTGGGAATGAGCATTTTGGCAAGCGAGATGTAGTGGTGTATTCCCTGCCTTGAATAAGGAGACAAAGTGAAGTTTATTTTTAATTCTGAAATGTGATATTCTGCTGGCATGAATTCTGTAATGTTTTAACCAAACTGCGTGGTTTCTCTACTGCACTCAGTTTTAGTAGTCATATGTCCTACATTTACTGGGTATACTTTTCTGTTTTTGTATCTGTAAATCTGTAATAAGAACTCTGAGCCTGTTTTATGTAAAGACTGCTACAGTATATAACAATAAACTAAATTGCAAACACACCTCATTTTTGTTAAAGCCGTCATTCTGCCCCACTATAAGTATGCAGAAGGCCTGAGCTGATTTTTATTTATTAACTGGAACAATTGTAGTTCAACTGGACTACTGTCTGCCACGACACCTGATGTTTTCATGACTAGAGTGTGTGCCTGGAGTAGCCAGTTGTCTCCTGCATGACTTGATCCTCCAAAACATATCAATGCAATACATATACATATCCTATAATACGAGGGGGAGTCAAGCTAAAGTTAGAAAATGAAACAAACCTTAACAAAACTGATCATGTCATTTCTCAATGAAATCTCCACCCAACTCAATGCATTTGTGCCACTTGCCAGGACGTGCCCGGATTCCAGCAGAATAAAAGGTTGTGTCTTGTCCTCGTAACCACCGGTGCGCCAGTTTCTTCACATGGTCGTCTGTCTTAAATCAGTGACCACCCAGATGTTTTTTTAGCGGTCCAAAAAGGTGGAAGACACACAGTGCCAAACCTGGTGAATAAGGAGAATGTGGCAATACCTCAGACTTGAATTTCTCCAGACAAGCCTTGGTGTTCTTAGCAGTGTGTGGGCTGGCATTGTCTTGCAGCAAAAGGACACCTTGAGACAGCAGTCCCTGCCGCTTGGATCGCATAGTAGGCTTCACATTGGTCTCCAGCAAGTCACAGTAACTTGCACTAGTGACTGCAGTAACCCTCGGCATGTAGTGTTGAACAATAACTCGTGTGCATGAGTGGTTATGAGGACAAAACAAAACCTTCTTTTCTTGCCAGGTGGTGCAAGTGCATTGAGAAGAGTGGAGACTACATTCAGAAATGACATTATCAGTTTTGTTAAGGTTCATTCCATTTTCTAACTTTAGCTTGACTCCCCCTCGTACAATATACATATCCAGCAATATAATACATATCCAGAACACTGCAAGGCATAGATATAAATGGACAACAGACCTGTGGATCTGAGATTTTCAAAAATGACCCCCACAATGATAGCAAAGCCTGTGTATATATTTACATCGACTCTAAGTATAAACGCATTGGGACAATTTACCAACCCCAATTAATGTGAAAGTATGTCTTTTGATATTGTGAAGGAGAGGGACCTTTGTGAATATGAGGAGAAAGTGTAGACTTTATTATTTCTCCTATAATTAACTTATCAATGAATTATGTCATAATAGCACCAATGATTATAAACTATTTTGATTTTTGTTTAGAGTGAAATTCAACATTGTTATTTGACACAGAAGAATTATTACATACCCCTGGGGACAAAATGTTCTCTCTCTCTCTCTATCTGTCTATCTATCCATCCTTGTCCTCCATTAAAAAAGAAAGTGGTGTTAAATAAAAAAGTAATAAAAAAGCCTACAACTGGAGGGAAATGAAATCAAAAATCTCTTCTTCTTGTATGACATACAGTACTTTATAGAAAATGTTCATATTAAAAGCGTGATAATAAAAGTGATTATGTTTTGTTACCTTATTCTTGGCATGAACATTTGCCCCTGCTTTGACCAACTGTTTGACAGACTGGCTGAATCCATGCCAGGCCACTTCGTGTAATGCAGTGTTACCATCCTGGAAGACAAGCTTCAGTAATTTATTTTCAAAAACGTATCTTCATTTTTCTTACTACTATACAACCATGCATACTACAAGCAGAACTAGTGGTCAACAAAGCTAAAACTAAAACATCTTCTGTTTCATTGTCTTTTGAATAGTTTTTTTCAAACAATGCAATCTATAGCAATGAATAGAAGGCCTTCGGTGAATCTACTGATGAATAAAATGTGCATGACTCACAATTAATAGGTGATTCTTGCTTAGACCTTATGAGTGAATATTAATGATGTTGATAGCAATCTGTGTATTTTACAGATATACTTGGATTACAGTGGCTTGCAGGTTTCTTCTGGTGTTGCAGTTAGGAAGGTAAATTTTCTTTCTTTGTCAATAAAATTGTAATCTTTTCATACATTATATTCATCAGATCATGGTATGGATGTTAAACAAGCAAAACAAGTAAAAAAAAAACACTGTTCTGTTCTTAAATACTGATATAAGTTCTCTTTAATTATCTGTTGGGGAGTAAACACCCTGCAATGTATGCTCTGTATCCTGTTGTGGAGGACGATTTTTTGTTGGTTTGTTTATTACTAGTGGAGACTTTTTATGGCACAATCCAATTTGACTGATGAGAAAAGGTAATTCATTTGCAGCTCTTAGACAAAGGTCGTGGAGTATGTTGTCTACACACAGTTCTCATAGCCGCCCTGTGTGCAACAAACAAAAAGAGGTCCACAGAGTAAAGTGTGTTCCTTTTTTTCTCTTTAAATATATTATCTTGTGCCAAAAGGATAATCAATAAGTTTCCTCTGAAAATATAAACTTGTCTTAAAAAAAGCTAGATGGGAGAAGCAATGTTCCAGCTGAAATAGAGAATGGAGCTCTGCCATAATAAAGCTTATTTTTTATTTGAAAATAAAAAGGCTGCTCTTTCTCACTGGAGAAAAGGCTGTCAGCTTCCTTGATAAAAGCAAAATGTAATCAACCAAAAATATAGATTATCTGTTCCTGGAAATAATGTCAGGACATATTGTTATTCAATATTCAAAACGTAAGACGAATTTGAATATGCTCAAAGTTCAAACATGATGTGATGGCTCTAATTTTAGTGTGTGGAAGCATGTAGATGGCATGTGTCATATGCAGCTCTTTATTCCCTGTAACATTTTGAAAAACAAATTCCACCCAAACATCTGACGTAAATGTAGACCTAGCATTTTATATTAGTATCTCTGCAGCGATGCTAATATTAGCAATTATCATTTCTACTCTTATGTAAATTAATAAAAAATATGCACAGACTATTACTGTTCTCAAAAAACAGAATGATATATTATTTAAGGGATTTTACAAACAATGCATTTTGTATCAAAATTGATTCAAAGTGCATATCCTTAAAATGCTAAAGCAGTCACCAGTGTTTTGATAAAAACGTACCTTATCCTGCCTGTCCAAAGCACATCCATCTTGAATGAGAGCAGAGATGACATCACAGTTCCCCACAACTGCAGCACGATGTAAGGCGGTCTGATCACTCTGTAAAAATCATAAAGGGAAAAAAAACAGAGCAGGCAATACTTGTGTTGTGACCTAATATCATCCATAACCAATAGATACTAATGGATATCCAAAGGGACATTTATAACCACACAGGCAAAGCTTTATAAGGAAAGAAGAAGAAAAGAACACCAACCATCCAATAACCATCTCCCATTCTTTGCTGCTGTCTAATTACTCAAAAACTGAAATGTACTTATATTTTATTATTTTCACAATGTTAGTTAAATTAAGTTTGATATTCTATAATAATCTGATCTGTTGTTAAAAAGTACAGACTGAGATAATGTTGTTGTTTTATAGTGTAACAAACAGCCAAGATGGAGCCAAGAAGGAAAACAGGCTGCAAGCTGATATTTATTCCTGTAGCACATTGGTGAAGAGTCAGACTCGGCACCCCGGCATGTTCATTTCATTGAGCTCAGCTGTTGCAAAAGAGTATTGGCTGAGGAAAACTAAAAGCAAGCAGCCAAAAGCCATGCAGCAGCAGGAGGAGTAGAAGGAGAAAGAATAAAGTGTACATAGTACTGCATGTGAGCTGTAGATTTCTAACCTCCTTCACTGGTTCCTCTCTAGCTTTTCTCCACTGCCTTTTCTTATCACTCTCTTCCTTCTTTCTTTTCCCCATGGCTACTCCTGAGGTACTGGCACTTGGTGTGTGAACGCTCACTGACCAATCGAAAATAGCGTCAGAGTAGTGTTTGGCATTTATAGTCATGGGTGCCATGGACAGCGTAGGCCAGGGGGCCAAATACTCCAAAGAGCTGGCCTCATCTAGCTGATAGTCAAAATAATCCCACTCCAGTCCACTGGGGGCCATTCTTCTACTAGAATTACTGCATCTAAACGCTTTAGAGGCATCTGCAGGAAAATCACACGAGCATGGCATTAAGCAAAGCAGGTGGAGGTCAATATAGAGTATAACCAATTAATTATGTATTTCTTTTTGGAATATTACTGTTGTTTCTTTATTTATTTATTTAGAACAATAAAATTGGTTTGCCAAGATCAGTTATCAAATATACATATAATATGAATAGTGTGTGTACATAATGTATAGTTAAAGAAATGTACAGTGTACCCCACATATGCAGTACAATATTCTATAAATACAGTATATGCTTAATTGTCTTATAATGTTAAATGCTCCATCTGTAGACAGTCAAAATTCACTTTTCACCTCAAGCAGACAGTAAGAGCTGGGGGACCAGCCCAGTCATGAAAGAACATCTCCCACTTGTGGTCCAGTTTAAAGTGTTTAGGTGGAATTTCCCAAGGAACAAATGCTGTAGTGATTGGCAGACGCTTTATAGCACGTGCCTTTGTCAGGAGTAGGTAGGAAAATTGTCAGAGATGTTAAGCATAGTCTGTTTATAAAGTCACTATTGCTCAAACTGATTTTTAGTTCCTTTTTTGTTTGTCGTTCAAGCAGTAAGTCTCTCAAGGGAATCTTTTCTTTAATCGAGTCAAATTTCTGACACTACATTGTGCATTCAGTATTGATGTAACATGATATGCTCATACGCAATAATACTAACAAATGAAAGCAGCAAAAGCAATAATTAACACCTCAAAATGGAGCAAAGCACAAAGGAGGTAACTGATGGTGTCACAGCAGACTGCAGTTGTTTTTACTATACTAAAACTCCTTGTTAATTTCATAACAATATGCTTGTTCTGAATTAAATACCTGCAGTTTTCCCGTGGCTTTTTTCCTTCAGCTTTTTTACTGTAATAATTGAAGAATGTATTGTCTTGGTGTGTGCAGACTTTTATTGATCCAAAATGAGGTCACCCTGCTCTGAAATTTAGGTCTCCCGTGGCAACTTAAACAATTCTTCTAGCCCAGGAACTTTATGATGTCTATAATGCAACAGATATTTAGCCAACATTGCTGCCTTTTCTGTTTTTCCTGTGTTAATACATCTAGCAATATTGTATGATGTTGAATTTTCTCATTGATTTCTCTTTTATGTATATAATGTATTATGGTGGCAGAGAGTGTGACTATGTTGCATGTTGGGAGGACATGTAAGCAAGAGCTTCACTGTACTCTGTACACACGACAATACTACTACTACTACTATCACTATTTACTACTATTACTGATGCGGCACACTTTTGCGTATTGACTGTTTCTTTGTCTAATTATCATACATTTTAACTTAGCAAATGCTATTCTCACCACATGGAATGTAAAACTGTCCGTATAATACCAATAGTTCTTTATCTAACCTCTCTCAATTGTTCTTAAACCAGGAACACAAAATCATAAGACAACAAATGTGAGCTTTTGGCTTTTCACTTTAAAAATCTGTATAGTAAAGATCCTTATATGTCTTAGAAAAAATATTCATATCATTTAAAAAAAAAACATTCATAGGGAATACATACTGTACTACAGCAGCCATTCCTTAATATTATTAATGCAACCGATCTGTTGATTGAAGCTTCCTTTTATTTTTAGAAATGTTAAAATAAAATCCAAAGATTTTAAAATGGGGCGGCACGGTGGCGCAGTGGTAGCGCTGCTGCCTCGCAGTTAGGAGACCTGGGTTCGCTTCCCGGGTCCTCCCTGCGTGGAGTTTGCATGTTCTCCCCGTGTTTGCGTGGGTTTCCTCCGGGTGCTCCGGTTTCCTCCCACTGTCCAAAGACATGCAGGTTAGGTGGATTGGTGATTCTAAATTGGCCGTATGTGTGCTTGGTGTGTTTGTGTGTGTCCTGTGGTGGGTTGGCACCCTGCCCAGGACTGGTTCCTGCCTTGTGCCCTGTGTTGGCTGGGATTGGCTCCAGCAGACCCCCGTGACCCTGTTCGGATTCAGCGGGATGGATAATGGATGGATGGATGGATGGATTTTAAAATGTAGGTGAAATTTCTTCCATTTTGGTAATCCTTGATATATTCTAAGATATACAAAAATTACTATTTGACAAAATTATGTACTTACATACACTTGAGGGAGTTCAGAGTTAATGTTTTTTTATTTCATTTTTATTTTTAACAAAAGGTGTTGGTTTAATACTTTGAAGAATGATGGCAAAAATTAAATGTAGAAGACCTGTGATGGTATCATAAACTTGGATATGCATAGAAATATTTAAAAATCTGTACACCTTTACATTTAAAAAAAAATCATACCTTTGTTTGGATTCAGTAAATGTAATTGAAAGCAGCTTCATGAGTGGGTAAGAACAAAAGACCACAAATACCTACATACAGGCATAAAATGACATAAATACATAACTGCATCCACAAAAATGACAAAACAAAAAAAAATGTCTTATGCTGTAGTGAATAATTATAAAGGCTCACCAATCACGCATTAAAAAGTGAAGGGAAATACTGAGAGATGATGCGGAATACAAAATGAATAAGACAGTAAAAGAAAACAAACCATAATAATAACAGTTTATTTAATTGCTTACATCATCTTGAAGGTTGAGGTCACAGCCTGCCTTCAGCAAAATTCTCACCACTTCACTGTGACCCTTATAGGCAGCTAGGTGTAGTGGAGTTCGACCATTCTGTTGAAAGAACTCACATTAATGTTTGAAAAATGAAGCTTTGCAACTGAAAGTGAATCACTGAAGAGCTTAATAAAGTATACTAAAACTCACATGTAGACATCATAATCAGTATTCTAAAAACTAAAAAGCTTTAAGCAGTGAGCACAAGTGACATCACTACCTCACACATCTTCTCCGGCTGCCAGAGTATTATTTAATATCAGCAGCTTAAGATATATGCCGTTCCTCCTAACAGCAAACTTACTGTATAAACATCAGGACTTCAGGTTCAAATCCATTGGACTGACCTGTAGCATAATGTAAATCAGTTACATTGGTGTGAGCGGTGGGATGCCTTTTGCCATAAATAGTGCTTGCATGATGCAACAATGTCTCCATCCTGCTTTTTCTTTCAAGGAAAGGAAAATTCCTGTAGCTTATAAGGTTAAGTAGATTATTTTAAGCAAGGTAGTAACTGTTTAAGTCTAAGAGAGGATGAATGCAAAGCACTCTTGTATAATGTAAAAGTAGGCATCTAGCAGTTTAACAAATATACTGTACATTATACTGTTTGGTTTAATACCTAATTCTGCATCTTCTCAAAATGCATCTCACACAGTCAGTCAGTCATTTTCCAACCCGCTACATCTCACACAATTTCAACTTATTTATTACCACTATGTCACTTGGTTTATTGTTTAGCAACATAATTGTTTAAAATGCCTTTCAAAGAGTGTCACTTTGGTCACTACTATCACTCAAACATGCCCACAATTTACTAGCTGTGCTAAGCTGCCCTAGTGCACTGTATATGCCAGGTGTCATACTACTAGCAATAAGGTAATAAACAGCCAAGGTAATAGAATGGACCAGGAGATGAATCATCAATCCTAATATGTAATGAGGGATATAACCAGAGAAGACTGGGTAACGGTCATCAAAACCAAAAGGCAAAAGCAAATTGGTAGTCATCAGAAGGAGAATTGCTTTGTGTTTGGAGCCTAACCCACACCAAAATCACACACATATAACATACAGAGCTAAATCTATAATCTCAGATGCTGCCAAATACATGCTGTGAGTGTATAGGGGTCATGGCGGTGACTTCATCGTGCAAGACCTCCAGAAACTGCACACCTAGCAACTGTACAATGCATCATGGCAACAGGGCCAAAAAATGCTAAAACACACAAAAAACAAAAACAAAAGAGAAATAGAATGATAACAAATAGGCTTCTGCCTGTAGATGATATCATTGGCATTTGATAATCGCTTGCTTACATCTCTGATGGACTGAACCAGAACACTTGTATTCTGATTATACAGTACTGTATATGGATATATGGATAAAAGACAAATATTGCATGTTGCAGTAGCATTCTGGTATCTTGCTACTTTAATGCCTTATCTACAAATTAGCAAAACCATCAGTATGCCTGTACAGCTGGAACTGTGCTATTTAATATATATATATATATATATATATATATATATATATATATATATATATATATATATATATATATATATATGAATTACTTGGATAGGAATATAAGGAAAAAGTTGGTTAGGTTTGCTGATGATACCAAGACAGATGGATTGGCAGCTAATATGGGATATGTTGAACCATTACAGAGGGACTTGGACACCATGACTTGGGCAGATTTTAGGCAGGTAAAAGGTAATGTAAGTAAATGTAAAGTATTACACATAGAATGTAAATATGTTAGGTTTGAATACACTATGGAAGGTATGAAAATTGAAAGTATATCTTGTAAGAAAGATTTAGGAGTCATAGTGGACTCGACACTATCACCTTCCAGACAGTGTTCAGAAGCCATTAAGAAGGCTAACAGAATGTTAGGTTATAGATCCAAGGAGGTTATGCTCAAGCTTTATAATGCACTGGTGAGGCCTCATCTTGAGTACTGTGGGCAGTTTTGGTCTCCAGGCTACAAAAAGGACATAGCAGCACTAGAAAAGGTCCAGAGAAGAGCAACTAGGCTGATTCCAGGGCTACAGGGGTTGAATTATGAGGAAAGATTAAAAGAGCTGAACCTTTACAGTTTAAGCAAAAGAAGATTAAGAGGTGACATGATTGAAGTGTTTAAAATTATGAAGGGAATTAGTACAGTGGATCGAGACTGTTATTGTAAAATAAGTTCATCAAGAACACAGGGACAAAGTTGGAAACTTGTTAAGGGTAAATTTCGCACAAACTTTACGAAGATTTTCTTTACACAAAGAACAATAGAATAAGTTACCAAGTAGTGTGGTAAACAGTAAGACTTTAGGGACTTGACTGGATGCTATTTACAAAGAACTAGACAGATAAGACTGGAGAGCTTTGTTAGGCTGAATGGCCTATTCACGTCTAGATTGTTCTATTATATCTATCTATATAAATAATTGCACGGTAGCTCTGTAAAGTGTCACTGCATAAAGCTACAATAAATATTAGAAACTGATTTATTCTATGCAGAAAGTTGATGATCACTACATACAGTGCATCTGGAAAGTATTCACAGCACATCACTTTTTCCACATTTTGTTATGTTACAGCCTTATTCTAAAATGGATTAAATTAATTTTTTTCCTCAGAATTCTACACACACCACCCCATAATGACAACGTGAAAAAAGTTTACATGAGGTTTTTGCAAATTTATTAAAAATAAAAAATCTGAGAAATCACATGTACATACGTATTCACAGCCTTTGCTCAATACTTTGTCAATGCACCTTTGGCAACAATTACAGCCTCAAGTCTTTTTGAATATGATGCCACAAGCTTGGCACACCTATCCTTGGCCAGTTTCGCCCATTCCTCTTTGCAGAACCTCTCAAGCTCCATCAGGTTGGATGGGAAGCATCGGTGCACAGCCATTTTAAGATCTCTCCAGAGATGTTCAATCGAATTCAAGTCTGGGCTCTGGCTGGGCCACTCAAGGACATTCACAGAGTTGTCCTGAAGCCACTCCTTTGATATCTTGGCTGTGTGCTTAGGGTCGTTGTCCAACTGAAAGATGAACTGTTGTCCCAGTCTGAGGTCAAGAGCACTCTGGAGCAGGTTTTCATCCAGGATGTCTCTGTACATTGCTGCAGTCATCTTTCCCTTTATCCTGACTAGTCTCCCAGTTCCTGCCACTGAAAAACATCCCCACAGCATGATGCTGCCACCACCATGCTTCACTGTAGGGATGGTATTGGCCTGGTGATGAGCGGTGCCTGGTTTCCTCCAAACGCGACACCTGGCATTCACACCAAAGAGTTCAATCGTTGTCTCATCAGACCAGAGAATTTTGTTTCTCATGGTCTGAGAGTCCTTCAGGTGCCTTTTGGCAAACTCCAGGCAGGCTGCCATGTGCCTTTTACTAAGAAGTGGTTTCCGTCTGGCCATTCTACCATACAGGCCTAATTGGTGGATTGCTGTAGAGATGGTTGTCCTTCTGGAAGGTTCTGCTCTCTCCACAGAGGACCACTGGAGCTCTGACAGAGTGACCATCGGGTTCTTGGTCACCTCCCTGACTAAGGCCATTCTCCCCCGATCGCTCAGTATACATGGCTGGCCAGCTCTAGGAAGAGTCCTGGTGGTTTTGAACTTCTTCCACTTACGGATGATGGAGGTGACTGTGCTCATTGGGACCTTCAAAGCAGCAGAAATTTTTCTGTAACCTTTCTCAGATTTGTGCCTCGAGACAATCCTGTCTCGGAGGTCTACAGACAATTCCTTTGACTTCATGCTTGGTTTGTGCTCTGACATGAACTGTCGGACCTTATATAGACAGGTGTGTGCCTTTCCTAATCATGTCCAATCAACTGAATTTACCACAGGTGGACTCCAGTTAAACTGCAGAATCATCTCAAGGATGATCAGGGGAAACAGGATGCACCTGAGCCCAATTTTGAGCTTCATGGAAAAGGCTGTGAATACTTATGTACATGTGCTTTCTCAGTTTTTTTATTTTTAATAAATTTGCAAAAATCTCAAGTAAACTTTTTTCACGTCATTATGGGGTGTTGTGTGTAGAATTCTGAGGAAAAAATTAATTTAATCCATTTTGGAATAAGGCTGTAACATAACAAAATGTGGAAAAAGTGATGCGCTGGGAATACTTACCGGATGCACTGTATTCTTGTTTGTTTCTCTCGGAGTGGGGTTTTTAAATATCACAAAGAATCTCTGAAACGCTTCACAAAATGATCACCCTCTTATTTGCAATTTCATCTTAACACAACTTGCAATCATTACACTTGTTAAAATAAAAAAAAAGCAAGGCAGCTTTTAAACAGAGAAACCTTTACATAAGCCCAAAATAATACTGAGCTCTGAACTAAAACAACTGAAGGACAGTGACAAATAGTACTGACATTTGAGCAGAGTTACCTAATGCATTAAATAATTACATTTTCCCCGATTTGTTCCCAACATTCTTGTTCATGATAAATAACTTTTTGTTTTAACATAAGAAAAACAGCTTAAAAGGTCTTGTTTTCCAGAGAATGCATTTAAAGTCTGTCTTCCCAGTTACCTTGGTAACCGCTACCTTAGCACCCTTGTTAATAAGCTGCACCACATTATCCGCTTGGCCTTTGTGTGCGGCTATGAGGAGCCGTTCTGAAAGCACAGGGACTACCACATCCTGCTGGCTCATGAATTAGGAGAGAAGTGGAGTCTCCCGGACAACTGGTGGGCAGGCACTGTCAGCAAGGGCTAAACACAGGGAAGCTGGCTTTCATTTTACATGTATGGAGGTATCCAGCTGCTAGGAACAGCCCCACTCTGCTTAAGTCATCTTCTGCCCCTAAAAATAAGCAAGATCAAAACAAAAAGTGTCACCAAGCTTGATTGGTCTCCAATTGGTAGACAGTAGTTTAACAGTTTTAGTTTCAAATAGCATTTATTAAAACAGTTATGACAATCAATTTCTTAAAACTATCATAGAGGTTAAATTATTGCTGTAGTGTCTTTTTAATACTGGAAAGTTACATGTTCTTAGATTAGCATGTTGTTAATCCATCCATCCATTATCCAACCTGCAATATCCTAACTACTGGGTCACGGGGTTCTGCTGGAGCCAATCCCAGCCAACACAGGGCGCAAGGCAGGAAACAAACCCCGGGCAGGGCACCAGCACACCGCAGGTTCTTAATCTGGAAGTATTAATAATATACAGTACTAAAATTTCCGTTTCAGGCACTACTAAATAATATGCACCATTTGGACATTTGACTGTTCTGAGGCCTTTGGCCAAAAGTTCCACTTCAGCATGTGAATAAACCAGGGTTTCTGCTTTTAACTCAACCCCTAACTTAATTAAGCTTGATTTTTTTTTTCAAGTTTCTAGTTTTAGTATTGATACAGGAATTACGAACATTTTTATTGTAATGTAGAAAGCATTTCTCCTGATTAATAATTTTTTTGTCTTGATTTGTTAAGATTTTCATCACAATGATTTGTCCACTGGTCCAGGTGTTCTGGTTATTTAAGCAGTTATTTATTCACAAGTATGTTAGAAATACGAACCCCTAACTGATCAAGCCGCAGACTTTTGCTCTCCTTGTTGTTAATTTTTATTATTTTGACCAGCTAATTAAATAATGAGTTTAATTAAAGTTAAAATAACTCACTGATTGTGAAACTGGCTGTAACGAAAACCTGCAGCCACACTGGAATAAACCATTTCATCTTAGGCTATGTGGACAATCATATGGCAAATTTGTCATCAAGTGCCATCTATACAGGGTCTTCAGAAAATATTGAGACCCCTTCAATTTTTACTAAGTTTTTATGTTGCAGCCTTATGTAAAGATTATTACATTTTTTTTTCTTTTTTCATGAAACAACTCTCAATATCCAAGGATGAAAAAAGTAAAAATGGGATTTTAGGAATTTCTGGAAATTTAATAAAACAGAATCAAAATCTGAAATATC
>JANRMT010062791.1:46609805-46630420 GCA_026402145.1 Polypterus bichir lapradei | reverse complement strand
AAAGGGATTATGCTGTTTAACTCTGCGGGGAATATTTATAAACAGTGTGGGAGAGTTTATAAGGGCTTAAAATATATAAAAATAACCATACAAACATATGGTTTCTACTTCGCGGATTTTCACCTATCGCGGGGGGGTCTGGAACGCAACCCCCGCGATCGAGGAGGGATTACTGTATTTAGGTCTGAGATATCACTAAAACATCGTATTGTTGTTCGTGCCGAAAATAAGTAAGTCTCTTGAAGTGCTGAATGACAGGCTGTTATTCCTATAGCACTTGTGTGGTTTAAAGTGCTAAGGGTTAATCAGCGTGTGTGTGTCATTCATGGGGCACTGTTGTGGTTAGGGTCTCTGTGTGTGTTTATCTGTGTGTGTGTGTGTTCATCTTAAAGTGCAACAGTAGACCAACCCGATAACGAACTTGACGAGAACACTTACCCTTGAGGAAACAGGTAAAGGGCAAGTAGAGGGAAATACCACGATAATACACTTGTCTTGCGTCCTAAAGACACGCAGGTTAGGTTAACTGGCAACTGTAAACTGACACAGAATAAACGCATGTGTGAGTGACTGTGCACTACGTTAGACTGCCTCCCCTTGAGGGTTGTTTCCTGCCTTCTGGGATCTTGCTCCCTAGGCTCCTGAAAATGAGTAAATGGACAGATATAGGGATAAGACTGCCAGGTTCATTTCTACTTTTATGATACAGTATATTTAAAAGAGACCCTTTTAGAAAAGTGTGTAAATTTCTATCTGTTAAACTTTATATAGAATTTCTGGAGTAAACATATTATTTAAAGGCTATAGAAAATGAAAGAAATTTAAATAAATCTGTGCCATCTTTACATTTTACAGAGAAATTAAACATTTTTCAAGATGTTTTAAAATGTCTTACCACATATTAACAAAAAGTGGCCCCCTATACTTAACATGAACATATGTCCCAGAGGTAAAAAGAAACTCAATATATATAGCTGACATGGTAATGGCTGTGCACTCTGTGACCCTATAACTGGATTAATCAGATTTAGATAAAGGGCTGATGGATGGACTAAAACAACAGATACATGATGTACTGACATCATGGATTAAATCAAAGCACACAAGCACTCTGTAGGTCTTGCCTTTTTTTCTCTACCAAAGTTGAACTATTTCAGTATTCAGTATTACAACACTATTGCATAACCACCATGTCAGGTGATCACGTCATCACCTCGGAAACTTAATTTATATTCCCGCGCATGTGACTGCAATAATCAATAAGCACATCAACATTAGCCGATTTGTTTCAAACCTAGCTTTGTTAAACTTGACTTGCTTGTATGGAATGTTATTTGATTTGAATAAAATTAATAAAACGTAAAAAAAAAAATTTGAAAGGGCTAACTAGTTTTTAAACAAAAACAAGACTGAGACTGGTAAACATTTTTATGATCAAATACATTTTGGAATGAGTGTGAAATTAAGACAAACTGATTATTACTCATATCATTTTATATTTTATTTAAAATCTGAATTTAGTTTCCCAGATTTACTACTTTCAGACTTGTATGCAATTGATAGTTACATAATTGTCTTGCTTGCAACTACTGTACATGCTGGGGAGTCTGCATAAAGAGATGATCTCTTTTTATATTGCTTTGTCTAATAAAAAAACAGAATCAGTAGTTCTGCGTCCACTTGTTGCATGCAGTGCTATTAGCAGGGATAGGTTTTTATAAGCTTGATAACAGGCATTATTTCTAGGTCTATCCATCTATCGTTTTTATAACCTGCTTATCCAGTTTAGGGTCTCAAAGTAAGAAATATCCTTGGTGGAGCACCAGTCCTTGCATTATTTCAGTTCCATATCTCCTTAGCCATATACACGGTCATGTAGGGCCAAGGTAGAAATCAACCCTATACAGAATTCCAGTTCATTGCAGGCCCCACTTACCCTCAACCAAGCTATTTAGAGCTGTCAATCCACCTGACAGGGATTCCAGAAGAGACTGGAGCTCCCTTCAAAAACCTAAGGTGACAGGGCAAGAAGATGAAAACTCCAAACAGACCATTCTTGGGCTGTGATGCATTAACAGAAGTGTGGCAAGAAACACAACTGAGGCTCGTCTATACCAACAGCAATACATCAGCACAATGCCTCAATGTGACTACCAAGTCGGAAGCTTTCTTTCTTTTTAAATTTTCTTATTTTGTAGTCATTCTGGTGCATGTTCAGACCCTATTGTGTGTGTTTATATATTTATCTATTTAAAGAGGTTCTGTAAAAAGCCAGCATTCCCCTGTGGACAAAAAAAGTTCTATCTATCTATCTACCTAGCTAGCTAGCTAGAAGGTCCAGACACATTTTTGATCAGAGTAATACTGAAACAGAGGTAGATTCTCTTCCATCCTGCTGGCTAACCTTCATTCCACAGAGAACAAGCTGGATGAACTTCACTGCCCCATCAGCTCACAAAGGGACCTGCGTAAATGCAATGTGCTCTGCTTCTGAGACCTGGCTGAGCCCAAACACTTCAGACACATCCATTCAATCTCAGGGTATACTGAATGAGCTGCAACATAACAGTCACTGGCAAGGCAAAGGGAGGTGATATTTTTTTTTTTTTTTTGGAATACCTCCGGTGCATTTATGTGGAAGTGGTCTTCCAGTCCTGTTTGCCTGTTTTAAAATACCTGATGATAAAGTGCCAGACTTTGTATCTTCCAAGAGAGTTTTCCTCAGTGCAGCTCATGGCTGGCCAGCACCCAAAAAGGAATTTGGGTCATCGTGGAAATCTTCAAGGAAGTTCTCCCCAAGTTCTACCAGCACATCATCTTCCCCACTAGAGGTAATCAGACACTTATTTAATGCTACACCATGCTTCTACTGGCTGCTTACAAACAGGTACTTGAGAGAGTGCTAAGCAGGCAGTGAGGGAGGCACAGTGCTGGACTCTAGAACACAAATCCATACTACAGGACTGTTTGTATTTGACCGAATAACCTGTTTTTAAAAATTCTATGGAGAATCTAGATGAATACACTGACTCTGTGATGAATTATGTCAGGTTCTGTATTGACTTGTGTTTGCCTACCTGAACTACATGCTCCTTCCCTACAGCACTGTTCTGATGTGCCTGAGGACGATCAAAGTGGCAAAGACTCAGCATAGAAGCAAGCTTGAAAAATTATTTTGGCGGCAGTGTTGACTGTGAAAAGGTCTGCAGGCAATCACAAATTACATAACACTGCCAGCTGTTCCACAGGACACGCCTGCCTTTCTCCCAGATGAGATAAATAACTTCACTTGTTTTGTGCCTATCAGCTCAGACTTGGTGAGGTTTGGGATGTTTCTAGTGTTACAGGTGACAGAGGCTGTCACGAGTAAAACCTTTAAACGGGATAAACCCCGCAAAGCTACCAGCCCAAACAGCAGCCCGTCGTACGTCCTGACAGCATACACCATCCAGCTGTCACGGGTGTACACTGACATCTTCATCTTGTCCCCATCCTTATGTATGATGCCACAGTGTTTTAAGGAAACAAGAAGTGTGCATGTGCCAAAGAAATCTGTTGTTTCATGACTGAATGACTACTGATCCATCCTCTATGGTGATGAAGTGTCAGTAGAAACTGGTTGTGACCCTCATTAACAACTAAATTGATGCTACCCTGGATCCACTATAGTTTGCATACCAGTGTTTCAGACCTGTGGATGATGCTATCTCACTCGCCCTGTACATTGCTCTTGGACATCTGGAAATGAAAAGTACCTATGTCAGGATGCTGTTTATTGACTACAGCTCTGCGTTCAAAACCACTGTGCCCTCCATCCTGGTGCAAAAGCTCACAGACCTTGGTCTGAGCAACTTGATCTGTGGCTGGGTGTTTGACTTCCTGACAAATACATCTCAGTCAGTGAGGACTGGCAAAAATAGCTCTTCTATGTTGTTCACCAACATTGGTGTTCTGCAAGGCTGCTGCCTCAGTGCACTCCTATACAGTCTGTTCACTTATAACTATGTTGCAAAGCGTGAGGGCAACAACATCATGATGTTTGTGGACAACACCACTGTAATTGGCCTCATCAGTGACAATGATGAAGCTGCTTACAGGAGGTGTTAAAAGATGTGACTGTATGTACCACAACAACCCCTCTCTGAATGTTGACAAAACAAAGGAGGTCATTGTTGACTTCAGAAAGAACAAAGGCAGTCATACTGCACATCAACAGCTCCCAATGTCCAGACAGTTAACAGCTTCAGGTTCCTGGGTGTCCAGATCACGGATTGTCTTTTGTGGTCTGTCAACACCACCCGCATACTCAAAGGCTCTTTTTCCTGAGGAGGCTAAGGAGTTTTGGGATGGGAACAAAAATACTATTGAACTTTTACTGCTGCACTATTGAACTTATCCTGACTGGATGCATCACGGTGTGATCTGGTAACCACACTTGTAAAGATCACAGATTCCCCCAAAGGACTGTCTGTACAGCTTCTAAAATCATTGGGGCTGACTATCCACAGCCTCATATCTATTTAACTAGACATCTGAAGAAAGTTGAATCCATCAAGTCTGATGACAGCCATCCAGTTCATCCCTTATTTCCAGGCACATCCAGTTCATCCCCAACTTCAGGAACAGCTTTTTTCCCCAGGCCATGAGGTCACTGAACGTGATCCTGCCCTCCCTGTACTGTGTACTATACCCACCTGCTGCTTTATGTGTAATTCTACTGTATGGTACTAATTTTTTAAAACTCCTATCTATCTATCTATTGTGGTCTATGGCCGGCCGTTCATCCCGGCCAATACCCCCAAGCCACCAAGTGGAGCCCTCCCTGCAGTATGGAGGTGCCCCGAAGACCAGCAGGGCATCATGGGCATTGGAGTCTTTATGCACAGCCCTGCTGGATACCATGGGGGCCACTAGGAGACGCTGCAGGGAGGAAAGACGATTATTTGCCTTACATCCCAGAAGTACGTCCAAGTCACATGGACAAGGGGAATGACGTGCTTCCGGGGTGAAGAAAAGGACTTTTGATCTGACCCAGAAGTGATAGAAGATCACATGGACTGGAGATTGGAACACTTCCGGGTCAAGGAGGATAAAAGGATTGTGGGAGCTCCCAGACGGCGAGCTGAGCTGTGTGGAAGGTTAGCAACACGTCTGGGAGTGGAGGATTGTATTATCGAGTATTTGTATTTTATATTAATGAGTATTGTGGAGAGGAGGGTGCTTGGTGCACTGTGCAGAATAAATATAGTCTACTTTTGGACTTTCATCTGGTGTCTGGCGTCTTGGACAAGGGTTCAAGGAAGCAATAGCGCCCCCTATCTTCACACTATCTATCGCTGCTTTCATTCATTTACCTTTTTAATTTATACATCACCACATCTGTGGCACAAGAATTTCAATGTACTCTTGCAGTGTATGTGACAATAAAGATCTCTAATCTAATCTCTAATTTAAAGGGGTTAACAATTTTCTATTTTTATCAGTGAGGCCAGAAAAAAAATACCAGGAATCTAGTGAGGTCTTGAGCTCCTAATATTTGAGAAACTCTGACCAAAAACACTGTCTAGAGTGGCAGTTTGAACATTTATTGATGGGTATCAACTAAAGATCTAATGTACAGACAAAAACAAACTGCCCCTTTCTAACAATAGAAGAGTTGGCATCAGTTTATTTTATAAGTACAGTACCATGTTGTTATAGGATCCTAAATATTCAGTGGCTCTACAAGTGTTACTAGATGCTAATTCTCCTGAAAGAAAAGCTTTGTTGTTTTCAAAATCTGGATTGGATTGGAAGATAAAAGTGTCTCTGCTAAATAGATGCTGGCCATTTTCAGAACAGTGAACTAAGCACGAAATGGTAACTGAACCCATGACACTTGAACTGTAAAACTGCAAGCCATGATGTTTCAGAGTTACACTTTGTGTACACTTACAAGTCAAGTGCAGCATCAAGTCCATAAGCAAGAGCATCATTTTGTGATCAGAATTTGACTCAGGGTCGCCATATTCTGTATCACTAGCATTCTGTAACTTTTCCAGGACATACTCAACCTTTTGTTTTTATTTTGAAGAACAAGACATTTTCCTAGTGCAAGCTTTAAGGCTTGTTGCCCGTCAACCAAAAAACCCTCATGCACTCTGACAGAAGCTTTGTGTGTAAGGGTGCGTAACGATGAGCTGTCACACAAGTAATTTATTCCCTGCCTTATCCACAGCTGTGACATGTAATATGAATGACCAATCATAGACAACTATACATCATTGGAATGTTCTGAACCTTAGCTCTCCATTGTTATTTAGTCTTTCACTCTATGTGGCTCAATGTAGGTGTGATCTTTGATAAAAGGAGATTTACTCAACAGTTACAAGCTGCTTGCTTAGGCATATGTGTGCAAATTACATATTTTACTATTAAAAGAGAGCTGACAATATGGAAACAAACATATGTATTATTCAAAAATAGACACCCTTGGGTATGTCATAGTACCATTATTGCTTTTAATTGACTTGTGAGTCTATTGCAACGTACATAACTTTGAAATATGGTGGCACACCTTGTGCATAAGTGGCTACAAAAATTAATGAAACCAGAGTACCAGAAGAAATTACACATAAACACACACACACACAAACGGAAATATAAACTTAGACACAAAAGTACACACCATACACAATCTGACTTTAACCAAATCCTGGTCTCTGGAGCATTAATTGTCTGACATCGTCTAACCACTACTTTTAGCAGAAATGTTTCAAGTGGACAATACTCTAAACAGGCTAAATGAGGCAATAATGTAAGATGGATAATGCAGATCAATTCTTTCTTTGCTTTTCTAAAAAAAATAAACCCAAACCTTATATAGTGCTTTTCATAGTTGCCATCCCATAAACCAAACTCATGTTTATATCTCTCTATTATAATAAAAAAATCCTGGGACGAGACGTGACTTTTTCAGAGAGATACTTTCATGTCCCGTGAGACGAGACTTTGTGCAGAGAGATTTAACCACAGCGGGGAGCAGAAATAAAAGACAAAGAGTAGATGACAAAGTAGAACGTCGTAAAGAATTCAAAAACGTTGGTGAAATACACATGCAGAGCATGTTAGAGTTCGCATTTGCGCAAACAAATGGAAATTATTACTTGGCGAAATAACAGAACAGGGAAAAGAGATCGCACTTTAAGTTGGAGACTTATAGATCGTCTAATTTGTGTTGCCATCAGGGAATATTAGTGTTTATTCACAGTAACGAGGCCGATCCGTGAGAATTAAAAGATTTGTTGTTTGGTGAAAGTGAAATCCACATACGCGAGCGGCAGAGATCTGAAGTGGCGGGCGAGTAGCGCTTGCCAAGGGAGTTGGTGAGAAAAGCAAACAGGGGGCGAAGCCCCTTAGTATTTCTAAAAATTAAAGCACCTGACAATTTCTTAAGTAAACAGAGAGGACTGAACCCATGACCTTGTGATTTTTGTTCCAGCAACTTAATCTCTAGACCACAGTGTTAAACTACAACCTTACAGTAAAGCAGATGAATTCAGCAATAAGAGACTGTTGAACCTTGAGAAAAACTTGACAGTGCCTCCACTAATCTTTTCGAACAGGAAAAAGAAACAAGTTGACTCACATCCCACCTCAACAGTTCAAATTGCTACATTCTAATTCCCTTGGCAGTACTACTATGTGTTATTACCACTTAATGTGCAAAATCACCTGGCATTTAAGAATTTTGGCACTTGATCAGAAATATAATCTTGACTGAAGCGTTAAGCAAAAAATAAAGTTCACATTGCCTGTAGCTAGTAAACAGCCTAGTATTATTAGTGCTTTAGGGTCTAACAATGAACTTGGAAAAAGAAGATTTATTGTGGCCTCTGGGTTTGTTTGCTCCAATTAAATCCATGTGGTTTGTATAAATCAATGTATACAATGTGTAATGTAACTGTTTAGCTAAGCTGAAAGATTTTTTAACCATAGCACCTTTAAACATTTTTGACAGTTAGTTTAGTTTGGATTTCCCTGTAAACTTACAAAAAAGACTTACAAAAACTTATAGTATACTACAGAAGTTAAGTGTCTGTGTGTTTTTGTGTGTATGTATATCTATATACATTTTTAAGTGACACTGTGCCATATTATTTATTAGCGTTCATGTGTCACGACTCCATGGACATGAGTTCAAATCCCAATCTGCTCACAGTGTATGTGCATGTAGTGTGTATCAGCGCATGCTTCTGACCTCCTCCTGTTCCTATGTAGGGTTTTTGAAAGATTCACTTGAACTCTTCCCACATCCCAAAGACTGAGGTTTGGTCCAATGGATACTATAAATTAGAACCAATATTAATGAAGATGGGTGTTTGTATGAGTGTCTCCTGCCATTAGATTAGATTAACTGGTGTTCTGGTCTTGCCAAAGGCAGACATTTGCTGTTGTAATAGAAAACAAATTTAGGGATTTATAACATAAAAGACAAAATATAGAGTTAATTTCCTGTAAAACTTTTAAAGCCTTTAAACGGTATTTTATTGAGAGCAGATTCGACCAGCTAGTTTCATACTGTAAACTATACTACTATAACAAACTCTAGCTGGTCTCCTGCCCCAGTGTTCAATATTGTACAGAATTCATTCTCATTTTGTGCCTGGCACTGTCAGGACATCCACTGGTTCCTTGTATCCTTGAACTGGGTACATGGATAAAACGAATTGATGAACTGATGTGATCTTTATAATTATGCAAATCAAAAAATTAATTTTATTATCTATAAACTGAGAAATGGCCTTGTAGTTGTGTCTTGACCAATAATATTGGCTGCTGATATATCAGGCCAATATTTGGTCTCGACATATGCATCAATATGAGGATTTGTTCTGTTCTGTGTATTGTACTGTATTGTATTGACCCCCTTCTCTTTGACACCCACTGCACACCCAGCCTACCTGGAAAGGGGTCTCTCTTTGAATTACCTTTCCCAAAGTTTCTTCCATTTTTTCCCTACAAGGGTTCTTTGGGAGTTTTTCCTTGTCTTCTTAGAGAGTCAAGGCTGGGGGCTGTCAAGAGGCAGGGCCTGTTAAAGACCATTGCAGCACTTCTTGTGTGATTTTGAGCTATACAAGAAATAAATTGTATTGTATCGCATTGTATCAATATCACTTGAATCTGCACCAATATTAAGATTCTGCAACTCTTCCAAGTGAAACACATTTATTAGATCATTTTTTTAGTGTAAAAGGCTTCAGTCTGAAAAGCCACTCCCTTTGACTGATATGCAGTAACGAATTGAGGGTTAACAATGTACATGCTGAACAATTCCATATGCTTCAGAAAGCTATAATTCATGTATAATATTCATAATCTACATTAAATAGTATGTATTATACGCAGATAAATACATTTCAATTTAATTAATTTGATGAGTGCATGCATCTCTCAGGGTACATCAAAAATGCCTTACTTTATATAATAATCAGATGAAAGTGTATAATAATATAACGACTTTGTTGTCAGTGAAATTTACTCTTCACAATTCAGTACAAATGGGCTAATTATTATCTTTATAAGCATTCGTTTCTCAATTAGGCAGCTGTGCTCAAGGCACCTGCAATATACACTTAAGACAGTGGCAAACATCTGATGTCTCTGTGCTTTTGAATCATTAAAAAAATTGTAATTTAACTTGTTTAATGTTAAAACATCCTACACTTAATCTTTTTCCATTCAGATTTTTCTAGAAAAACTTAATACTTCAACACACCAGAATATCAGTATAAAATGTTTCAGTAATCGGTCATCTTTGCCGCCCAAATATCAATATCACTATAGGTCAAAAAATTCCATATTGGACGCAGAAAAAGCCTTTGACAGAGTCAAGTGAGAATACATTTTCACCAAATTGCACAAATTTGGGTTTGGCTCAAATATATGTGCATGGATAAAACTAATTTATACATGTCCAAGGGCCTCTGTTTGTACTAACAACAAAA
This sequence comes from Polypterus bichir lapradei, assembly GCA_026402145.1. NCBI lineage: Eukaryota > Metazoa > Chordata > Cladistia > Polypteriformes > Polypteridae > Polypterus > Polypterus bichir. Next base: position 46,620,434 of record JANRMT010062791.1, on the reverse strand, counting down.
TTTCAAATTACTTCCAACTAGAACGTAGATTCAAAAAGTGTACCCTCTATCCCCATTGCTTTTTGCAATTGCCATTGAGCCATTGGCCATTCATTTTTGAAATACATCTATATCTTCTTCTTCTTCTTCTTCTTTTGGCTGCTCCCTTTAGGGGTTGCCACAGTGGATCATCTTCTTCCATATCTTTCTGCCCTCTGCATCTTTTCTTTTACACCCGTCACCTGCATGTCCTCTCCCACCACATCCATAAACCTTCTCTTAGGCCTTCCTCTTCTTTTCTTGCCTGGCAGCTCTATCCTTAGCATCCTTTTCCCAATATACTCAGCATCTCTCCTCCTCCTCTCCATCATATCTGCTAACTCTCTACCCTTACCAGTCACACTGCCAACATTCAAAGTTCACCCTCAGTTCCACTTTCTTTACCTTCCTCCTCTCCTCCTGAGTCCGGACACGTCTCCCCCCTCTTCTTTTCCTTCTTCAGCCAACAGTAGCCCAATTTCCGCCAGCAACCTGCTGGCTAACAGTACGGGTGGCGGTCGTTGTTAACCCGGGGCTCAACCGATCCGGTATGGAAATTTGTACTGTTGTCCGCATATTGATTTGGCAAAGTTTTACAACAGATGCCTTTCCTGATGTAACCCTCCCCATTTATCCCGACTTGGGACCGGCACAAAGAAAACACTGGCTTGTGCATCCCCTGTGGCTGGGTTTGAAATACATCTATATATACAGTGGCTTGCAAATGTATTCGGCCCCCTTGAACTTTTCCACATTTTGTCACATTACAGCCACAAACATGAATCAATTTTATTGGAATTCCACGTGAAAGACCAATACAAAAGTGGTGTACACGTGAGAAGTGGAACGAAAATCATACATCATTCCAAACATTTTTTACAAATAAATAACTGAAAAGTGGGGTGTGCGTAATTATTCAGCCCCCTGAGTCAATACTTTGTAGAACCACCTTTTGCTGCAATTACAGCTGCCAGTCTTTTAGGGTATGTCTCTACCAGCTTTGCACATCTAGAGACTGAAATCCTTGCCCATTCTTCTTTGCAAAACAGCTCCAGCTCAGTCAGATTAGATGGACAGCGTTTGTGAACAGCAGTTTTCAGATCTTGCCACAGATTCTCGATTGGATTTAGATCTGGACTTTGACTGGGCCATTCTAACACATGGATATGTTTTGTTTTAAACCATTCCATTGTTGCCCTGGCTTTATGTTTAGGGTCGTTGTCCTGCTGGAAGGTGAACCTCCGCCCCAGTCTCAAGTCTTTTGCAGACTCCAAGAGGTTTTCTTCCAAGATTGCCCTGTTTTTGGCTCCATCCATCTTCCCATCAACTCTGACCAGCTTCCCTGTCCCTGCTGAAGAGAAGCACCCCCAGAGCATGATGCTGCCACCACCATATTTGACAGTGGGGATGGTGTGTTCAGAGTGATGTGCAGTGTTAGTTTTCCGCCACACATAGCGTTTTGCATTTTGGCCAAAAAGTTCCATTTTGGTCTCATCTGACCAGAGCACCTTCTTCCACATGTTTGCTGTGTCCCCCACATGGCTTGTGGCAAACTGCAAACGGGACTTCTTATGGTTTTCTGTTAACAATGGCTTTCTTCTTGCCACTCTTCCATAAAGGCCAACTTTGTGCAGTGCACGACTAATAGTTGTCCTATGGACAGATTCCCCCACCTGAGCTGTAGATCTCTGCAGCTCGTCCAGAGTCACCATGGGCCTCTTGGCTGCATTTCTGATCAGTGTTCTCCTTGTTCGGCCTGTGAGTTTAGGTGGACGGCCTTGTCTTGGTAGGTTTACAGTTGTGCCATACTCCTTCCATTTCTGAATGATTGCTTGAACAGTGCTCCGTGGGATGTTCAAGGCTTTGGAAATCTTTTTGTAGCCTAAGCCTGCTTTAAATTTCTCAATAACTTTATCCCTGACCTGTCTGGTGTGTTCTTTGGACTTCATGGTGTTGTTGCTCCCAATATTCTCTTAGACAACCTCTGAGGCCGTCGCAGAGCAGCTGTATTTGTACTGACATTAGATTACACACAGGTGCATTCTATTTAGTCATTAGCACTCATCAGGCAATGTCTATGGGCAACTGACTGCACTCAGACCAAAGGGGGCTGAATAATTATGCACACCCCACTTTGCAGTTATTTATTTGTAAAAAATGTTTGGAATCATGTATGATTTTCGTTCCACTTCTCAAGTGTACACCACTTTGTATTGGTCTTTCACGTGGAATTCCAATGAAATTGATTCATGTTTGTGGCTGTAATGTGACAAAATGTGGAAAAGTTCAAGGGCGCCGAATACTTTTGCAAGCCACTGTATATCTCTATTATAAAAAAATCTTGGAAGGAGACAAGGCGTGATATTATCAGAGAGACACTTTCACGTCCCACGAGATAAGAATTTGTGCCAAGAGATTTAACTACACCTGGGCCTGGAAAAAAAACAAACAGTAGATGACAAAGTAGAACGCTGTAAAGAATTAAAAAATGTTGGCACGGTACACATGCAGAGCAGGTTAGAGATAATGGAAGTAAGAAAATTCGAAAGTCTCCAAAAAAGGATAGTAAAGATCGCATTAGCGCAAACAATGCAGATCATGCAGAATCACAGCAGCAGCAGGCCAACAGCTGATCAAGCAAAGAGGAGGTAAAAGAAAAAATGTGTTTGTTTCCCATTGTATCACCGTTTAAGAGGGGGTTTCTCTTCACGACATGAGTGGCAGAGATGTGAAGTGGCTGGCACATAGCGCAGGCTAGGGCTTGTTGGCGAGTAAAGCGGGCAGGGGGCCAAGCCCCCTAGTATATATATATAAAATCCAATATCTGTCTATCTGTCTTTATGTCTGTCTGCTTTTCACAAAAGAACTACTTAACAGATTTAGATTGGGTTTTTTTTCTATAATCTACTTGAAAATTCCGATTGATTTTTGCGACTTCTTTCATCTCGCTAAGTATCACAGTTCCCTTGCGGTAGCGATTTATTTGCGTGAATCCGAGAGAGATGCGTTGCCCTCCTCTTTGACAAGTCAGCCTCCATTCAAGTCGCTCTACCTTTCGCCATGTGTTGGAGCGTACCCTGCCTCCGCTTAGCTAGCGATACCTCTTTGTTCAACAGACATTATCATCTACAGATTGTTAAAGAATAACGTTTGACATTTTTGAGAGAGACATCAGAGCTATGTGTGTTTTAGAGGGTAGCTGCAGATTGGCAGAGATATCGCAACCACGTGCTTTCCTCTCCATGTGGTGGATGCTCTCCCGTCAGAGATGAACAGGATCAGATACAGTGGCAACGTTTGACACTGGAGTGTACTTACCTTCCACTTGGCCAGAAGTAAATTTTTTGGATTTTTGAAGTTTGTCCTGTTTCACTACTACGTGGCCAGAGTCGCAGGGGACGGGTAGTTAGAGATAAAGCGGATTATCAGAGAAGGAACTGAACAGAACATATCACAATATGCAGATAATAATGATACGGTACTGTATATATCAGACTCAGAAACTTTTGTACAAGCAGTCATTAATACATTAGCAGAATCTCAAAAGATATCTGGACTCAAAATCATCCATCAATCCATCATTTATCCAACCCACTATATCTTAACATAGGGTCATGGGGGTCTGTTGGAGCCAATCCCAGCCAACACGGGGTGCAAGGCAGGAAACAAACCCCAGGCAGGGCGCCAGTCCACCACAGGGCACACACACTCACACACACACACCAGGGACAATTTAGGATCGCCAATGCACCTAACCTGCATGTCTTTGGACTGTGGGAGGAAACCAGAGCACTCAGAAGAAACCCACGCAGACATGGGGAGAACATGCAAAGTCTACAGCGAGGCAGCATCGCTACCACTGCAGGACTCAAAATCAATTTCAAAAAAAGTGTACTCTTCCCAGTGAGCTCTCTAGCACACAACATTAGACTGGACATCTATCTGTCTGCTTTATCACAATAGTTTAAATATTTAGGGGTAAAAATCACAAGTAAATATAAAGATCTTTTTCAACACAATTTTGCTATTAGTGTGGAAAAAATCAAACAAGACGTGAAGAGATGGTCTAACCTCCATGTCACATTATCTGGGTAAATTAATACTGTCAAAATGAACATCCTCCCCAAGTCTTTATTGTACTCCACAGCCTCCCTATATATACATTAACAAACCATTCTTCAAGAAAATCCATATTGGCCAGGCACTACTTGTAGTGTACTAAGTAAAAATGTTTCTAAACCACATTCTTTCCTCATACAGTATATCAAGATTAATAAAAGAAATACTGTATTATAAATGATGATTGCAAAATCACTGTTGCCAGGTACTTGTAAGATGCCAACAGCATTGCAGTTACAAGAAAAGCGAAAAAGGCTGTAATTGACATGTTGGTACATAAAGTATAAATACCAGTGCTACTGTAAACAAACATGACCTCAGTCAGTCACCAGTCTTTATTGAATATGCTGTAGCTTCCCTTATGGTATGCACTGTCACACAACGAGCTTTATGCAGCCATTGACAACAAAACTATCATGAATGGTTACGAAACCTGAATGACATTATATGACTGCTGTTTTCATTTCCTTATTACAGTAAATACAATAATTACGCTTGAATTTTTCACTTTTGCATTTTTCATAACACAATGACCTCTGCCTGTTGTCAGTAGAAAATGGGCTGATTGACTAATGTGGCGTTTTTTACATATTGATTACATTTTTTTTTTATTTATTAAGTTGTGGCCCCCTTGGTGACAGAGCTGGGAGTGTAAATATATTATATGGCAAAGCTGACCACTTAGGAAACCCGCTGTGACCCAGTGCGAGACCCACTACCAGTATAAAAAAAAAATGGTGCACCTACAATTGGTTAGTGCTCTCTTTCAGTTGCATGCATTACTGTGTAGTGGAAAAAACACATAATGGAAAGATGGAAGGATTTGTATCTAAACCAAAATGGACACATTTACTCTGTGTTTCAGCTACCAAAGCAACATCGGTATGAAACCCAAGATGTTATCTACATACTGTATGTACTATAATTTGGATTATTATGCTAACAGATGGCTGCAAAAATAAAAGGGATTATGACATTTTTTTGTCATCAAGATTACTTTTAAGTAATGATATTTATTATTTCGTACTGTGTTCTCTAGTACTGCTATTACAGGATATGGAGATGAATTGGTAAGCAAACAGTAGACTAATGAAACAAGCAGTCCTTCCTGTTCAGCCTCCAAAAAACTGTCAAGTTGAGATGAGAATATCTGAAGGGGGTTATGGTGAATTACACAAACTAGTCACTTGCTCACTGCATGCACCACACTCAGGGTGAAGAAATACTTATCTGAGCAACATTTACCCTTAATCAGCTTCCATCTTTCTTTCCATCCTGTGCCCTTAGTTAACCTAACAATTGAGCTCAGCCTTCTTCTAGCACTGTCACAGAACCTAGGAGTGCACATAATATTGTAGATGTGGCCTCGCACGTGCGCCATACAGTTTACCAACCACACAGTGTGCTATAACCCAGTATCCCATCTGAAATCTGAATTGCTTCCATGTAATGTCTTTTTGAATACAGTGATTAGTCCACAGAGAAACACCTGTCAAGTACATGACACTTTCTTTCTGGAATAACCTTCATTTGCCACATATTTCTTGGTCCAGGTTTTTCAGTTGCAATTCTGCTCACTCAGGGGTATCTGTTACACCTTCCCTAATTTAATATCATCTGCAGATTTAACTTGGATGACTGAAATAAATATTGCCTCTGAGATGAATCCCACCAATTCATGTTGATAAGAAGGTAAGTATTTTGGCAAATATTCTTGATTTTTGTCATCAATGCAAGCTGGTGGTCATGGTGTAATACAGGAGTGTCCAACTCGACCTTGGTGGGCTGCAGGTTTTCCTTCCTGCCAGTAACCCATTTCTGCTATTAATGGACTTCTTTTCCCATCATTGTGTTTGCCTTTGCTACTTAACAGTCCTTAGAATTGATTCTTCTTTCCTTAAATGGCAGCCAAATAAAAACGTGAAGTGAGCCAGTGGATTACCAGCTAAGTTGGGGGTCTCAACTCCAACCAATTGCACTCTTAATTTGATGCTGATTCTTGTTAATTTAGCTCGTTATTTCATTCCTCTCATATGACCACAGCAGGAAGCACCATCAAAATGTTCTGTGGACCTGAGCAGATCGACATTTCTGAGACTTTTGCCTTCCTTTATGATGGACACAGGATAACTGGCCATGTGTTGTCTCGCTTTGTAGCTCATTATTGTTTGGTTGCTAATTAAAGAATATAAGAAATAATTAGGGGTTTGAGTCTTAAATTAGCAAGTCAGTTGAAAGGAAGGGAAAAGAAGTTAATCAGCAGCAAAAAACAGGTCACTAAGAAAATGGTTAGAATGAAAACCTGCAGCCACTGCTGCCCTCCAGGACCAGAGTTGGACACCCCTGGTTTAATGTGTTTTTATGGACATATTGAGTTCCTTTGATAAGAGCAGGAAAACATCTGAATACCATATAATATCTAAATATAATTTCCATATCAGGTACCCTCTTTGATGCCTACAAAACACCCGTGTGGAAATGAGCCTTTTATTTTTTGGAAAGTAATGCTTGAATTTGAAAGCAAAAAAAGTGAATTTAGATTCAATTATGTATCTGTGGAATGAGTTGTTTGGGACGCGATCCATCTATCAATTTTACGAACTCATTAGATTCAAATTAGGGTCACAGAAGACAGAGTTTAAAACAGCTGAAGTCACCGGCAGCAGCTGGTTAGAACGCCACAGGAGCAAACCAAAGCTAACACAGAGCCAAAAAGCATAGTGTTAGAGATGAGCATGAGACTGCAGATCTGACAGGAGGTGTATATTCAATATGGCCATGAAAGGATAGACAGAAGGAGCCTCCTGAGCAGGTCATAAAAAGGTCAGTCTATGTGTCAGTTGTGGCAGGATGAAAGTAAAGCAACAGGCACTCATTTCTAAAGAAGAAGCATCCTGCCTTTATCCTGAGTGACACTAACCCTGAACATCTGGAATTGTGTTTCATGTTGCATATGAAGGATTAAAAGTGTAAAGTATGAGGGAGACCAAGACTGCAGGTGTCTTTTGTAGAATTACAGGTTTTATACATTTTTAAAATTTCATAAAAGAAAAAAATGGTGACTGGTCAAACAGTAGAAGCAGCAGTAAGGTGGCTGCTTTTTTGTTTTTTCTTGTTGAAGAAAGTAGACACCATCATTTGATGTATGTCTTAGCAAGGTATGACAAAGTTTGTAAACACTTAAGTCCCCAAAAATATCTGAAAATTACTTTTCTAACTAGAGGTTTACATATATAACTGGCATCTAAGAATGTTACATACTTTAGGCAGATTTTTTTGCTTAGAATTTTTCATGCCCATACATGATTTTGGAAATCCAGTTAACTTATCTTTCTGGGCAGCGGCCAGCTGCCTTCTCCCATTCCCCTTTGTACAATGGATCTAGTTGTAAAATAGTTATTTCACTTTCCTCAGACATTTCTTAGCATATCTAAAGGCTTCAGGGGGCTTTTTATTTATTGCCAAACACCCTATTACATGTAGCATTTATAAAATAATACTCTGACAGTAATTACTGATATTGAGTTTCTGCATCTTTTGAGACCACCACAAATTCATTTCAATTTAAATCAATTTATTTTTTGCAAAACACATTTCTACTTAAAAGCCTAAATAGCAAGCTGGAGTTACCAGAAAAAATCATGGCAGGTGACATTCAAACATAGTTACTTTATATATGTTAAATGTTTTGGTGTGTTCAAATCAACAACATAATGCAATTTTATTTTACAGTTTGGTAATTTAATCTTCATTCACAGATTTACTTCTTTTCATTTTAATATTTTGTTCATTGCCCGAAGTGGATATGCATAAGTGTCGGTAGTCTGTCGATTTATTCTGTATTTACCAAACACTCCTGCCACACACCAAACACTGCCAATAGGCAACCGCTAAACAATACTGGTACTGGTGGTACCTGCCCACCTCAAGCCCTGTTAGTTTATTTTGTGTTATGGTGATCACACATCCCGCATTTCCAGGCCATTCCTGTATGTTAACCCCAAAATATTTAATTGTCCTGTATTCCAGCTCTCTCTGAAATTATGTGGAAAAATGACAATGTGCACATTAAGGATGAGAACTGCCAGAAAACCTGTGATATGATAACACTGTATTTTCAAAATTCAAAATACTTACTATTGTCCATCCATCCATTATCCAACCCGCTATATCCTAACTACAGGGTCACGGGGGATCTGCTGGAGCCAATCCCAGCCAACACAGGGTGTAAAGCAGGAAACAAACCCCGGGCAGGGCGCGCACACACACACACACACACCAAGCACACATTAGGGACAATTTAGAATCGCCAATGCACCCAACCTGCATGTCTTTGGACTGTGGGAGGAAACTGGAGCACCTGGAGGAAACCCACGCAGACACAGGGAGAACATGCAAACTCCACGTAGGGAGGACCTGGGAAGCGAACCTAGGTCTCCTAACTGCGAGGCAGCAGTGCCACTGTGCCGACCTACTTACTATTGTGATATTTATTTTGCAGTATAATGTAATGAACTTGTCTTGTTTTATTTGTCTAAAACTTAGAATTATATCCTTATATGCAAAACATATTTCAGTCTATTACACCTATTAAAAAAATTTATTTGGTTAATTTACATTTTGTTTTAATTTTGGAAAATGAATATCAAGAACTGCAGTGGGCTGGCGCCCTGCCCGGTGTTTGTTTCCTGCCTTGCGCCCTGTGTTGGCTGGGATTGGCTCCAGCAGACCCCCGTGACCCTATAGTTAGAATATAGCGGGCTGGATAATGGATGGACAGATGGAATATCAAGCTTGATAGTCTCTGCAGTAAGACATATGAGAACTCAATTACTGTATGGCTCATGCCATCTATCAGTACATTTTCAAACTTTATCTCTGGGAGAGTCCTTGTGAGATGAACCGATATACAGTAAGGTTGTAATAATTGAGAGTAGAATGTTTCCTACTTTAAATACTGTATTGTTTGAATGCAAATCTGCATTTTAAATTCTAACAGCCATAAACCTATTACCATGGTAATAATTATTAAACTTTTATACAAAAAGCCTTTTGACTACAATTCAGCTCTTAAACACTAATAAATGTTCGTTAACAATTAACCACTGAAAAAATCATGTATCCACGACCTCCTTAAAAAACAAAAAAAAAATAGAATTCTTTTACTTGTGGAGCTTCATTGCAGAAATTGGGAGAAGCGATTTTAACTGTGGTTTCTTGCTACTTTGCTTTCTCCTTAATTATATCAGTTAATATGCATGAATAATTTAAAATTATATTGGAGAGACAGCTCTAGCCTGTTGTGTACCAGAGTATTTCATTTTAATATGACAATGCTTGCAAATGGAATATGTTTTATACTAAGCTTTATCTTCACTGTAATATTGAAAAAAAATAAAATAAAGCTAAACACTCAACTTAAATTTGAACAGAGCATTTGGTAAGGGAATCTCTGCTGCAGTGCTAATGCTTGTGGTACACCCTCTGGTGGAATGTAAAAAAATCAATTTTCTTATGCAAATAACGTTACCAATAAAATACATTTCTTTTACAACCAAACACATTTTGCTCTACACACTTCTGCAAATAATAGTAACAAAAAATAAATAAACAGCATGGCCAGCACATATTTGGTCCTACACAATGCAGTTATTTTAGCTGTAAAATACTGAAAACTAATCTACTGTGCACTAAACCATTATGTCTGTAGAACAAAATCTACAGCAAAGATTTTTTACAACATCAAAAGGTTTCTAGCATTTAACAATGTTAATAATTGTTCAATGTTGGATTAAATTAATTTGAGAGAACTGTGTACACAGATTAGCATCTGGATAGAGATACATACACTTACTGCCACTACCTCAAAAGTGGTTAAATCATGTCCAGGGATGCCTAAAATGTGCAAATTGATGGAAAACATAAATGTGACATTTTGATCTTGCCTCAGGACTTTCCCAATATATGTGAAGTGTATCAATAAACTGAAGAAGGGGCCCGAGTTGCCTCGAAAGCTTACATATTGTAATCTTTTTAGTTAGCCAATAAAATGTGTCATTTTGCTTGACTTCTCATTACATCCATAATGGCTAACACAATACAACACACTAGTACTACAGACAAGAGCTGTAACTGATGTACAGACAGACTTCAGAGGAGTCCATTTGAAAGAATGACTCCAAGTGTCAAACAAGTGACATGATATACTGTAATTAATTTTACAATAAAATTCTCTTTAATATAATTCTCAATAATATTATGACAAATCGTATGTGTATATATATATATATATATATATATACAGTAATCCCTCGCTATATCGCGCTTCGACTTTCGCGGCTTCACTCTATCGCGGATTTTATATGAAAGCATAACTAAATATATAACGCGGATTTTTCGCTGTTTCGCGGGTTCTGCGGACAATGTGTCTTTTTACTTCCTGTATATGCTTCCTCAGTTGGTTTGCCCAGTTGATTTCATACAAGGGACGCT
>JANRMT010062791.1:46538719-46599805 GCA_026402145.1 Polypterus bichir lapradei | reverse complement strand
ATATACACATACATACATACATACACACGCACACTAGGGGGCTTTGATCGCCAACCCTGACCTGTGCTATGCATCAGCCACTTCGCGTCTCTGCCGCTCACATATGTGGATTTCACTTTCACCAAACAAACCTTTTAATTCTCGCGGATACACCTCTTCATTTGGAAGAAACACTACTTTTCCCTGATGGCAATACGAATTAGAAGATCTACAAGTCTCCAAAATCAAGTTTAAAGCCGAATAATATCTACATACTACCTATGTCCATATATTCAGTCTCTTTTTGCTGTTTCGTTATTTCACCAAGTAATAATTTCCGTTTGTTAGCGTTAATGCAATCTTTAGTATCAGTTTTTTAAGACTTTCAAATTTTAGTATTTTCATAATCTCTAACCTGCTCTGCATGTGTATTGCGCTGTTTTTTAACCTCTTTACAACATTCTACTTTGTCTTCTACACTTTGTCTTTTATTTCCGCCCCGCTTGGAGCTGAGAGCGCAGGAACTGTGTCTGACAATAGCATTCACACGAATTAGAAGTGATAGACCGTGGGCGTAGTTGTAAATGTTTGAGAGGAAGGCGGTTCTTGTCAAAATCTCTTGGCAAAAAGTCTCATCTCACGGGAGTTGAAATTATCTCAGAGAAAGTCTTGTCCCAGGATTTCCATTTATAATAGAGAGATATGTAATAGTTGTGGTTCACCCAACACACGTTTATTATGCATTATTTGCAACAATAAAGTGCACACAACCTCAAACTCCCCCAAAGTCCAGGACTTTACAAAATGCCTTCCTCTCTTCAGGCCACCGCCTCCTTTCCTCTCCTCCTGAGCTCCGTCCTTCTCCGCTCCCGGCTCAAGTCAACGAATGGAGGGAGGCAGTCCCTTTTATACACACCCGGATGTGCTCCAGGTGTCTCCCGATTAGCTTCCACCGGCACTCCCCAGTGTGGCAGAAGTACCAGCTGCGCATCCGGAATCACACCGGGTGTCCCTGGTTGTCTTCCCCCCAGCACTTCCGGGTGTGGCAGAAGTGCTGAGGACCAGGGCTCTCCAGACATTGGGGCACCCCCTGGCGGTGACCACAAGCCCCTATAGGGTTGAGCTTCTATGCTCTGTTTCCGTGGTCCCCAAAGCCACCAGGGCGGTCGCCCCCTCCAGGTCTGGAGAAGGCGCAATCCCTCCTCCGGTCCTTCCGGGCATCCCGGCTGGGTGCCACCCCCAGTCGCTTGCCACAATATACACAGTAGAACATCTGTCTGTCTGTATAGTTCCTATATAATCCTATACCCTTTGCCCAATCTGGGCCAAATTTTGCATAGTAGCTCTCTAGGTCCATACAAACAAAACAGAGTACTTTTGAACCAAAAATTGGGGGGGGCCCAGTGTTTTTTCTCTTGTGTACTACAATTTGCACACCAATGCCACCTGGTTAACAACAAGTGAAACATCTTAACAGACTGAAGCCAGACCAGCAGACAAAATGACCAGAGCTGAACATTACTTACCTGGACAACGCTGCATACTACATCTGTCTAGTCAAATATAAAAAGGAGTATCATGCGCTTTTACAGGGGGATGTTGTGTGAGGCTTGATTGATAATAGAAGTGCAGCACAATATAAAGGAGAATCAAAGGGTTGTTGTTTAACTCTTGACTTGTCGACTTTCCTTCATAATTTAAGCACTACAGATAGTTAATCTTGAACTACCAAGTACATTCTTGAACTGTCAAACATGACAATGTTCATGGTTACAACTCAATAAGGAGTTACCACAATTCTGGAATCCATTCAGACCCAAAAATAAAAAAAAAATCTCAAGAGCAGAGACACTGATAGAGAGGCAGTGTGGACGGATAGCAATAACAACAGGGTCACCATTTATAAAACACAATCTTTTGCTTTATTTCCTAAACACATTTTACAAATAAACCTTGGCTGCTACTTCTATAAAGGGGAGAATAAAATGGTGAGTGGTCTGTGTATTGGAACAGTTGTACATAGATGGATGTATGGAAGAAATATGCTATCAAAAACTGTCAACAATTCTTTATAAATTATACATTGGCTCTATGTAAAACCATGGGGCTCTCATCCTAAAATGGGGAAGTAAGGTACCTCAAACATTTTGTAGTGTAAGGATTCATAGAATACTCTTTTAAACTTTCTCGCTGTGTCTACCATGCTAGGGTAACAGAGGTGCTCAGGTTTCAAGTAACATACTGTAAAGGTGAGTGAAAAGGATGAGCACTCTTGCTGCCGGCTACCTATTTTACGACCTTCATTCCAGCCATTCATATTATGAGACTAAAGAAGAGTCTGCCTTAGGTTACACATGTCCCATAAATCCTGCTGTTATCTCTTTAATGGCAGCTAACTGCTTCTGTTTCTCGTTTACATTTCAGATTTGTAAAAACCAGGTTGAAAAGAACACTAGAGATATTTATAATACACAGGCATGCAAGTGTCCCTAATTGTCTTAGTTATCCTACGTACTGTAGATGATGACTTAAAATACATGAAAAGATTATTAACTTACTTAAAGCATACACACAACAATCCTATACGGGAGCTAGATTGGGCTCTGTTCACTTAGGACAGTACATTAAGTCACTGTTTCATTTTAGTGCGATTAAATATGAAGACACACTTTGACTAAATATTCATAAACTCAGTTTTTAAAGGTAATTAAATGCAGAAAACACAATATGCATTCTTTTATTGCTTTGAATAACATTAATAAAAAAGCAAGTGTGCTTTCCAACATGAATGAGTAAGTGAACAAATGTGTATTTGTATGTGGACGCAGATTAAAAACTGGAGTTTTGCAGTCCTGTGGACAACAAAAAGAGATTGCTGCACTAGCACAACAAAGAGAACTAGGGGGGAAAAAAGAAATATATGGATTAGCCGTGGGCTCACCATACAGGAATGGCCTTTCATTGCAGCAAATATATCTGGTACAAGTGGTTACTGAATTAATATTTTTTAAAAAATCCTTCTTTTTCTCTTAACTGTCAATAATGGTATTACCTTGATTGCACATCACAACAGTATATTTAGGGTGAAGCCTTTTCTTTGCGCTGAATAGCTAATTGGAAATAATGGAGCATTTTCAGCTGTAATTGCACATGGATTTAGTCAGTCATTTTTTGAAACATCAAAGAAGACATGCCACACTATACACTTAGCATCAGTCATTTTCTAGAAGAAAGAATGTATACCTTAAAGTCATATTAATGGCATTGAACTTACAGTAAATGTGTATACACTGGCATCTGCTAATGCTTTCAGCTGAACAGGTTCTCACGCTTTCATCTCTAGGCACTTATGAGCTTGAAAATTTAACTTAATATTCTCAAAATGTGATGATTCTAATTCAGGGTCATGGGGCCGGGGATTATTTCATTGGCACTGGGTGCAAGCCAAAATTAGAAATTGCAAGAAGAAAAAAAAAGACCAAAAATGACATATCTCCACTGTAATGTTAAAATAAGTGAACAACATAAAAGGTATATATATAAGATTTACAAAATTTAATGGAAAGACACACATGAAAGATATAACACAGACTCATGACATCATTACTTTCATTGCCATGCGATTCCTCCATTTTCTGGTCCTTGTCTCCCACTATAAAAAATGTTTTGTAGAGCACCAGCCTACTTCCCATATATAAATAATGTTGTGTCCCTTTAGTGTTATTTTGTAGGGATCACCACGTTGTTTCTAGCCTATTGTTAGTCATGTGGTTCCTGACCTTGTGATGTCATTGTACAACCACTATTTATGATGGTGGCACAAAGCAGTTGTTATCAGTTGCATCTTTTCAGTGAACAAACCTTGTGGTAGTGTTGGTTAGGGGGACAGGAACCTGTGAAGAGTATTAGGACATCTGGCTTTAAATTTTCTGTATTTTACTACGATTTTGGTTTTACAGTCTTGTTTTTAGTTTCTCAGTTTAGTTGTTTCCTGTTGTATTTGAACTTCCTGAATATCATCAGACTATAAATTTCCTTTAAATGGGGTCTGCCCTCTCCTGGTTAATTTCCATCAATTAAAATTAAACTCTGAACACCTCCTGCCCCTCAGGTACTCTTAACAATCGAAGTCTAATAAACAAGCAGGTGTCTGAGTACCAAGAACAGCAAACCACACCAAACGTCAAAAACTGAACACAAACACAAAGTTGTAGTCAAAAGAAGACACAGAGTTCCCAAGTGCAATTTGTTTTTCTTACCCCTAATTAACATTGGGGGCATCAAGTATAAAACCTCTTACACTTTGATACTAATACTTTGCTTACGCTAGAAATGCACAAATGGCATACACACACAAGAAATCAGATTTATAAAAATTTACGTAGCCCACATGCCATAACAAATTCCTTTAAAAATCTCAAATCAACTTAAAACCCTATGTTGTGTCTGTGCTCTTAGCCACTCGCCTGTCACCTCCCCTAACCACCATATACTTTTGACCATATGTACCCAAGTGACGTATTTACAGGAAACAAAACTTAGTGAACAAGGACTTGAGGTATTACAGAGCTAAATGTAGAATGCAGAAACATAAATAAAAAAAAACTAGAGTGGTAACAAGCAACAACTGGTGACAGGAGAGAGCAAAACAAAATTCTCAAGTATATGTCAATGTTGCACTGCATACAAGCCTCTTTACATTTGACTTACAACAAACATCCAAACGTCTTTGAATTGCCATTATGTTGATGTACTGATGAACAGTGTGTGGGCCATTCACACGCTCACTTTGGCATATCTCAGCTGTCAGAGGCAGTCCATGTTTCTGTGCAATGTTGTGTAGTACTGCACAAGCTATCGCAATATGGCAAACTTTTGTGGGGCAGTACTGCTGGCTATGCAAAAAGCGAATTTCAAGGATTGCTAGAATGTTTTGGCACATGATGATCACTGGTTTTTAAACCAATTCAGACTACCGGTACTTAGAGTTATCCTCTTGGAGTTGTGTGCTGAACTGGTGCCTATATTACAGACACCATCCCACTGAATTCATGTGATCCCTAGTGCATTACAGTTTTCAACACTCGTAGGGGATTGCTGAGCTGTGTCATGCCATCTGTATGGGATGGTGTAATCAGTGCTTCAAATGGAATAAGGTAACTGCCGCTGTACTCCCTTTTGTGTCTGCTTCCTCATACTCAGAGATGTGTTATAAAATACATATAGTTACTCCAAAGAGTGGAAGTTACTTTGTGCTTATATACATTCAAGGTCAGAGCACAATGTACTAACATGGATCCTCTATTTGCCACTAAAGCAGTGAAGTGCCGGCACTTCAAACCCTGGGTATAATTAAGATACATTTCTTATAGTCAGCGGGGAGAAGTCAGAGATCAAAAGACAATCTGCACAGATTTCTGATTGTCTTAAAGCAATAAACACAACTGACTACACACATGTTGCGGTAAAGGCGCCATCACAGAATAAGTGAACTTTTGTAAAAAGAAAGCACTAACATTCAATTAAGATACAATTGCGTAACATGTGCTGCTCAAATAAGTCTGACTAACGTTACTGCAATCGCGCCCAGCTGAACCCAAGATTCCTTTTTTTCATCAAATAACATTGTGGGAAGCAGACTTCAGGGTCTTGCTGTACATGATGGTAACTCTGCCATTGCCACTTATGTTGCCCTTTTTATTGGCAAAACAGATGGACTAGACACTAAGGAAATGAACAGGTAATGCACATATTTAATTTTATTACCAACGTTGAAGACAGCAGTTTTGACAGAACATGTCAGTTAACTGTGATATAGTTAGTTCAGAAACTTGAAGTCTGATGGTTGAAACTTTTTATAAATTTAAGTCATTTTCGGTATCAAGTTTGCGTCTTATAAATCCCAATGTTTGCATGAGAAATGGCTTATGCACGTTTCTGAGTGTAAGCAAGTTTTATACATGTGACCACAGGTCTTTTGTGGAATTAATCCAATGCTTAGATAATGAGTAGCTGTGCCAGCATTATAAATAGATATGAGGCAAGAACATAACATGTTGAAGATTTCTGTGAAATCTGACTGACAGTGGACATAAAACTACAACAGGCCGCACATGCAAGCAGCCCACAAAATGGTTGTGTCTGCAACAACAGCACCATTCAAAATGTCACCGCAGCATATAACAATAAAACAAATAAAATGGTGGAAAATGTTTTTAAATGTCCTAATATTGAAGCAAACCAAAGATTAATTTCAAAGGATGGTTGGAAGTCTGTCATCTTGAACTGTCTGTTTACATACGTATAGCCATTCCTTTCTGTATTCATCATCTGTGTTGTAAAAAACATGCTGCCTACACAGCTCTATTTGAATTTTGGGGACAATCTTCAGTGCCCCTCTAATCCCCTATACTGCCTGTCTAAGACAGGATGAATTTTAAATAACCAATCTCGAACTCAGCAGATTGAAATCAATTAGAATGTGTTTTGTAATGAATGTAGTAATTAAATTAATACAATTTTTCATTCCAACAGATGGTACATCATGAACATTAGCACTGCTTTTATGAATCCCATGGCAAATGGTATATAACGGAGACACAGCAACTGCGCAAAGATACATAGACACATAAATAGACAACTGACCTTTTATTAAAGTAGATATTCTGTAATATATGTGTGTGTGTATACTGCAAAGGTGCTATTTTTGAAAAGAAGCTCTGATATTTTTACAGTATGAAATGCTAAGTATATTTGATGTGTATTTTCAATTTTCGTTAACTAATTTTACAAACCTGCCTTAAATGAGGTGCCAGTTCATTGACACTTAATGCTTCTCAGTCACACTTGGGCAATTTACAGACCAATCTAAAGGGTGTGGGTGGGAACCAGCTTACCGGAATGAAAATCAAAACCGGGTCCCCAGAGGTGTGAGGCGCTGTGCTAGTTTTGTTGTAGCTTTGACCTGCCCACAAATTTCATTCTGTTGATAAAATTAACACTGTGCCCATTCATAAGAAAGGAATCAATTGGGTTTGGAGGATGCAATGGTAGGAAAGGGGATGAAGTCTGAGAAACACTGTTACGACACTGTTAGAACACCTCACTTTTTCATCCATCTTGTATTTTTTCTAAATAGGCCAAGATGTACAGAATATGCAGTGGCACTTCACTGATCCCTCTTCAAAACTTTAAACCCTTTTCTGACTGAAAAAAATTACATAGCTGACTCTGCACTCTGTAAAATATAATAACTTCTATTACTGGAGCTACAGTTCAGAAAAGACATTAAAGTGATTGGTGTGTGAGGCCAACATGTGAAGGTTTATATTGCTTACTGCAGTTTAAATGAACCAGAGAATTTCCTAAAAATCCACTATTTAAATGGCTAACATTGGACTCGATTTACAAACCTGATCATCAGCCTAGAGGCTTGCAAGCACACCAGTTAGGCAGATGTCTTCTGGCTCCTGAGCTTGGCATGGAATTTGGTGACAGATCTTTTCTTTGACACATAACTGAAAGCCTTCCCAAATTAGCAGAGTGCTTGTTAGGTGCATTGGTGTAAAAAGGGATTTGCCAAAGACTTCCTCACTCTTCTGCCAGACAGCACATCTCCCTCGTAAACACACATGGTGCAAACATTTGTTTTCAGTTTAAGAAATCGTAAATGTTAATTTATGAGATCCACAGTAAGATTGCTCTAATATAAAACGTCTATATACCTTTTTTTGACAAAAAGAAGTCAATCAAAAATAATAATGACATGCCCTTTTCTTCTTTAGTAAGATTTTGTAACCAATCATATTTCGTTAAAAAACAAATGCATCATTTTGGGAGGAGTAATTTAAAAATAAACATTCGAAGTATTGGGTGCACAAGTGTTCACACATTGTATTTAGTGCATTATGAGTGTCTTGCATTGTTCTCTTTTAAAAGGACCTGTATTTTTGTAACAGATATATTAAAGTACTTTTTGGTACCCAATTTCCAACATGTATGCCAGCAGCACTCCAGTGTGCAGAGATCCGGTTATTTCTGATTGTGTCATGCATTTCTTGTTTATTAAGTTACTGTTTACTTAATAAGGCACCTCTATAGCCATCTAAAGTGCATCTTAGTTAAGTTAGTTATTACAGTAACTTGGGGGAGAGAGGCACAGAGAGAACATGGAGTGTGGGGTAAGGCTGATGGTGAACAATTTGGATTTGTGGCAGAACACAAGAAGTCTTATTTAGATCATTTGTATTTTCATTTTTTCTCCACTGTATTAAAAATATGTAAATAAATTTAACCACAAAAAATAAGTCATGTAAAGGCATGTTGAGCAGTAGACTATGTAAATTTTACTTGCCAAAACATTGTGTAAAATAAACCATCCTAGAGCTGAGTGTGTATACACAAACATGTTAAGATAAGGAAGTGAAAAAGAAACACAATGCATAGCTCATTGTAAAATGCTTGCATTAACTCATCTGTTCATACCTGTATATTTGAATATGATTATCTCAATGAAAAACGAACAAATTTGATATTTCCTATGTAAAATGTCCTTAAGGTGCCAAAGTTAAGGGAAATAGATAGATAGATAGATAGATAGATAGATAGATAGATAGATAGATAGACAGATAGATATGCTTTTCTGTAATCAAATCTTTTTCTTAAAAGGAAACTAATTCATGAAAACTCTGGGTGGTCCGGTTTTCTCCCCCATTCCAAAGACATGCACGTTAGTTGGATTGCCAATACAAAATTGGCCCTAGTGTGTGATCTGTGT
This sequence comes from Polypterus bichir lapradei, assembly GCA_026402145.1. NCBI lineage: Eukaryota > Metazoa > Chordata > Cladistia > Polypteriformes > Polypteridae > Polypterus > Polypterus bichir. The sequence continues at coordinate 46,591,050 of JANRMT010062791.1, read as the reverse complement.
GTGTGTGTGTATTTGCCCTGCAACGGACTGGTGCCCTGACCAGGGTTTGTTCCTGCCTTGAACTCTATGCCAGCTGGGATAGACACCAGCACCCTGTTAAGGACTAAGAGGGTTAGAAAATGAATGACTGTTAAGAAATTTGTGAAAGGGGCTTATAATCACCAGCCAACCTTATTGTGCTGTCCTGAATGATTTTTTACTGAATTGACAAACTGTAAAGTAAAAGAGTGGCTGATACTATAAACACTGAGTGAATCACCCATATTTTGTAAATGGTGAAAGCAGCACTTATTGTAAATGATGAAACAGTTCATATTTAAATGAAGAGCAATTAGTTGTTCAAAGGGAAAAGATTACTGTTTTTGAAGGCGATTATGTTCTCAGTATGATAATGACAAGTAATTTCCAGTATGAACATGCTGGACTGCTGGGAGGCTTCCAGTGTGCTCACATGATTACAAAACAGAGGTTGTTTGCAGTGAACAAACTATCACCTTATGGGCAATAGCTTTGATCTCAGCTAAAAATTTCACAATTCTCTGGGACTTTAAAAGTTAACCAAAGCTCTAGTTAACATCAATTCTCTAAACCCGTGTGTGTTGAATTACAGAACGGGCAGCCAGTCCTGATCCTCATGTGCTGTGATGGCCAAGGGTTATCTTTCAGACCTGACTCTTCTAAAGAGGTCAGTCTATGCTGTAAACCGAACTCCGTATTTAGTGATGTGTCTTGCTAAACTTGCACTCTTCAGTTTCACAAATCAACCAATACTTTTAGTTTCCTGGGAAGTTCAAAAAGAACTTTTAGAATTCATTCACCACATCATTGACTTTATATCAGCTCATTCTGTCAGTCAGTCACTCACTCTCCAATCCGCTATATCCTAACTACTGGGTCACGGGAGTGTGCTGGAGCCAAACCCAGCCAACACAGGGTGCAAGGCAGGAACAAACCCCGGGCAGGGCGCCAGCCCACCGCAGAGCTCATTCTGACTTTTTAAAAAATTTTTTCTTGATTAGCAGAAAATTAGGAATTGTGTGGAAATTAAATTTATGCCCAAAGCAAACCAAATAACTTGATACAATTTGAACAGTTCATCAGTATTAAGAAAAAAAATGAGAAATATAAAGTTAAAGATTATGGAATAGTAATGCTCTCTGCTGGTTTTATGACATTGAGTTAGAGGAGGTTTGATACTGGATAGATGGATAGTTTTGTGGAATTTCTCAGCAAAGTACGTTACACACTGCTGGGAATTTCTGACATAGCAGAATAAAGGTTCATTTAACTAAATGGCAGCCTCCATTAATAGTAAGAATTCACTTTTATTTAAAAAAAATTGTCCATAACCATATATTAGCACCACTGTCTTCAATCCCTGCAAAGCTTTTCAAGCAGCAAGAGGCACAAAGTGGATGTAAACCAAGGTGGAACAGCAGTCCTCCATTATACAGTATAGGGCACAGTCACTCTATTACTGTTTTAAAAACTTAAAACATGTGACTAAAGCTATCACAACAATAATAAGTTGAACTTTGGTTTCAGTACTCATACTCTATTTCTGTTCACAGTTACACTAAAAAATACACATCTTTGCACAAAAGGGCATGATCTTTTCAAAAGAATGAGAAAATTTGAAATAAAGGAGTACAAAAACATTAAATATGTATATTCAGTATACACAGTTAAAATACTCAGTACATGCTTAATGTATAAAAATGTGTTTAGTAATGCCCTTATGATAACCACGGTGATGCAAAAGATAAAGCTAAAAACTCCTAAAACATATATAACGTAATAGAGGGAGGGACAGCACAAAACAAAGACAGACAGACATCTTAAAGCAACTAAAGACCAGATTAGATTGCATTTAACTAGAGGTTTACGGGGTCACTTGTGGGTACGGGACGTCTCCATGGACTTTTAATGTGCCGTCTATTGTCTTGCTTCCTCTTTAACTGCAGTCCTCTCTTATATGCTGCAGATTGTTCTACGAGGGGAAGAAATGAACTTCTACTAAGTGTTGTCAATAGACAAGGGTGGTCACAGAGGCCAGTCTCGTATCTCCTTCAACTCACATAAAGTACTCCATTAAAGCAGGGCCACTTAGGACGTAGCTCCATAAAGACATCCTTGTCTCCTGCACTTTCCAGCATCGTCGTTACTGTTCAATATGTTTGTTATGTTAACTTACCTCTTTAATACCAAAAGAAAATTTTCTTTCACTTGCATATGGAAATGCATTAGATTTTTCTTCTAGACTAACACTTTGATTCCTTCTTGCAGAAAGTTATATGACAATCTTGTAAAACTCATGCTCAAGTAAACAAAAAGAAATGTATGTCTCACATTTAAAGTTTGAAGAGCTTTGTGAAACAGTTAGTAGAATATTCATATTCCCCTTCTTCTCAGATGGAGCTTAGACATTAGAGAGTTATGCACAGAAAGGCTCCTTTCAACTGAAAGATAAGAGCAGCTCTTCATTGATTGCAACAGATGCTATCCAACAAAGAAAAGCCAGGCTGGGCCTGAAAGAGATGTCAATATGAGAGGTCGACCTGAAAATCCCACAGGTTTGAAAAATAACACATGGAGTTTCGGAAAAATGAAATTGCCAAGAAGGGAAAGGGGGCAATCTTTATTGTTAATTTTATTATCTACTTTTAAGTTTAAATAGGGTTTTACCTAGCACAAATTTTAAGACAATCATATAATATTTGAAAACATAATGTTGTTCTTTTTGTATTTAAATAAGTTTCCTGTACATTGTTTCCCATATTATAAAAACAAAGAAATGAGCGTGGGTGTGAGTGGATGTGCCTTTCAATGGTCCTCTTTAATGATAAGAACTCCTTTGAGAGGGCAGGCCAAGAATCCTTAACCAGGAAGAGTGGGTTTAGATAGCAAATGAATAAATGCAAATGAAAGGTCCAAGTGGGATTACTTCTTTTGCTTTAGTGTAGTTTTGTTCCTTAGGTATAGTAGCAGTAGGTCACACTAAACACACTGAATTGTGCAGATAGACGCAGTATGTACAGTATGGAGAGGTGTCAGATCATGAGATTGTTCTTAGCATACCGTTTGAAAACGATGTTAAAGTGTAATCCATAGTCTGTGAGTGTTATGAATTAGAAAGCACAGAACAGGTTTTTTTTTTCCTGACCATCTGTGTCCACTAATTAAATTGGGCCTGAAAAACTGAAGTACTACTTTAGAAGTAACAATAATGATTGACCTTCTGGTAGTTTAGTCACTAAATAAAAAAAAAAAGGCTTGAATAATGAGGTTGCATGCAAGTACAAAATATAGCACTCACACAGCACAAAAGCAACATTTTCTTTTAACTGTTTTGGTTATATTTGAGTCAGAAGGAAGGACTGTAGCTCTCCAGCTCTTCAGTATTCCTAAATGCCCCGAGACAGCAGAAGACCCAGCCGACATAGATGCAAAGCTTGTTTCAAGTAGTGGGCCAAGATTCTCAGGCTCACAAGCAGCCTAATTAATGGAAATGCTTCTGCGCGGGCTCTGCTCCAAAATGAGGACATTACTTTCATGCCATCTAGTGCAAAGCTGGAGCTGAATAATGAATTAAAACCTGGCAGATGTGAGACGCTAATCCTGTTAAAATGAATGAAGGCAGCTTGGCTTTGTTCAGGCTGAAACCCCCAATGAATAGCATTTCAGAGAAAGATTAAAGCGCAATAATATTTTCATTAAAAACTATGTTTCAACACTTAACGTGAAGCAAAAATGGGCTGATGAGCATAACGACAGTTTATCATATGAAAAGAAACACTCAAATAGAATGGCTGAAAGGCACAAAACGGTTCTTTTCTTCTCAACAGTTTCAGATTCCTCAATGTTCAGTAAAGGGTAGATTTTTACAGTTCCAGAGAGCACATACAAAAATATTAATCTAAAAACTTGCCAACTGTCCATATTACACTACATAGCAAAAAGTTGGCACTTGATGACTATCAACAATTATTTACAGCACATTTATCTTTATACCACAGTTGTAAAAAAAACAAACATATACAGTATTTGCAATTTTTTAAACATGTGATCTCAAAGACTCTAAGAATATAAATGTGATTCTGATCTTACTGTATTGATCCAGATCAAGTCTGTTTTGGGGGAGCACAGCATTAACAAAGTTCTTTCTTTGTATATGTGTACATTTTAAGATAGTTCAATGAAACATGCTCCTACATTTTTAAGTACTGGGGCAGTGAATTTCAAGACAGCCAAACTACTGTGCAGAATTACTATAAAACCCACTGCAAAGCATTGTTAATTTTTCAATTGTGTGTTATATTTCTAAACTGAGAAGTTTGCAACAGAGTCACACTGGGAGCCTGCACTACTTATTCCTTAATATTTTACTCATGTAGTTCATTGTGCTCCATTATTATTGCCATTTTACTAATTCCCTGCGGTGGGCTGGCGCCCTGCCCAGGGTTTGTTTCCTGCATTGTGCCCTGTGTTGGCTGGGATTGGCTCCAGCAGACCCCCGTGACCCTGTAGTTAGGATATGGCGGGTTGGATAATGGATAGATGGATTTTACTAAATCCTTATGATCCCATACTGTACATGTTAAAACTAACCAGGAACCCATGGTGGATTATGTAGAAATTGATACAAAAGTACACTATGGGTATTTAACGCATGCCAGTGTTTTTTAAGAATTTCCATTATGACAAAAAAAAAATTTAGTTTAGTTTAGTTTAGTTGTTCACAAAGCTCTGATAGTAATGGCCTTCAGGTATATTTCTAGGCTAAATGGAATGAAAACCTAATTCTCTTTATAAAATACCCGTAATGGGACACCCTCCATGATGGGAATGATTGGAACGCAGAAAGAGAGTAAGTCTGCAGACCCAAGGAGTTCTAGGAATGTCCATTATTTAGAAGAGAACTCCCAGGTCAACTATAGCTTTAATTACTCAAATTATATGTCTGGAAAAAAGGCATGATCAATTACTGTGACAAGTCTCAGCTACATTGTAAAAAAATGGCTGTTAATTTTACAGTGTAAAACTGTTAAACAGTAAAGGTGAACGAATGTAAAATGGTAAAGTACTGCTTCAGTAACACCAAAGCACTGAAATGAAACATACAGAACAAAATATATTTTTTTTACATTGTCAACCTGTAAAAAATATATTTTTATGTAAAAAAATCGGTAATCAATGCACCAAAAAACAAGATAATGCCGTCAGAAAGTAAATTGTATTATATACCTTTCATTTTAAAGGTAGATAGTTACTGTTTGCTGACAGTGTGTAGTTGCTCTATCAACTGTTAAACAGCTACCTTACAATAATGTAACTCAAAATGATCACGTTTGCTTTATGTAGCTGTTTCTTTAATATATACTTTTATTTAGAGTGCACCAGAGGTAAAATAAGTTTGTGTGGTTGCCATATTGAGTATGATGCAATTTTTCAAAACAAAAATTTTCAGTTTTTTTTTTTCCTTGGCACCAATGCCTATATTTGCATGCAATTATGATATTTGCATAAAGAAACACCCCCTTTACCCTATTGGTCCTCGTGAACTGCAAATCTTTGTGCAGTGGGGAAACAAACCTAAACAGAGTTAGCAGACTTGCTTCTCCCAGAGTGCTGAAGGTTTTTTGAGGTTATGGAGGCTGATTTATGGTGGGTTGTTTTCAATAACCTGGCAAACCTGTATGACACTGTACACCACAAAATCAAACTTTACTTCTTCAGCAGATAACATACCATAACTTCTTTAAACATTGAATTCTTTTCAATGTATAAAGTCAGTGTTTGTTATTGACTGTTATTTTACTGATGCAAACTGTACACTGGTCTGTGTTTCTGACAGCATTTTTTAATGGTTTAATGAGTGACATTTATTACTGTATGGATTTCAGCTTATGTTTGAAGGATTGCTTCCACTGCAATGTGCTGTAAAGAAAAACAGTTATTTATATAAAGTTATACTATAGACCTAAAAATGCTGTCACCTTATTTTTTATATGAAAATTCTGGTAACAACAGCTGCCAGCTTCTTATCTTAAATGTAACATTATTTTGCAGTGTAGAATACAGCATTCCCCAATATATGACTTAAGTGAGGTACTGCTTGAACAGAGTACAGCACACCACGTTATGTATTTGAGACTCCTCTATGAATATTTAACCAGAAGGTGTGGATAAGCCCTAGCACAATATGAGCTCAGATTAAAAAAAAGGGAAAAATACTCCCATATTCTTCAAAAGAAAATTCCACTCCATAGCCTGCTCACTGTGTGGAGTCTGCATGGTATCCCCTTGTCAGCATACTCTGAGCACTGTGATTTTTCTCCCACATCCCATGGAAGTTAGGCCTGTATGCGACTTCAAAATAGCTTGAATGGCTGTGGGTGTGTGAGAAAGTGTACCCGATTTGGTTCCTCCCATGCACCCAGTTCTTCCAGCCTGCACTTTGCAACCTAGAATTGGATTATTTGGTTCAAGAAATGGATGGATGTTACAGAAAAAAAGTGTTTATAAGAAATCTACTTGCAGCATAACAATTAGACCACATATTGTAGAAACTAGACTAACAAATACTCAACATTATACAGTCATCAATTGATAATAGACTGGTATTCAAATTCTTCTGGATTCCCTTGACCAAATGTTGCTTCTCTTATATTACATATTTTCTGTGATAGTAAGTTACCAACCTAAATACATAGATAATGTTGAATGGTAACTTGAGCCTTTTAATTCTACATTGGAGGTAAACAGAACAAGTTGTTTATTATGTTAAAAAATGATGTAAACAAATGTAACCACTTAAATATTATTACAGTATGATAATAAAATAGTTTTGGCAGTTTTTGTACATTTTAGTTCTGCAGCCTTCATCACTTCAGTCACAAGGACAAGTGAATGTGCATCACATGACATTATACCCATTAAACAGTTCTGAAAAAGAAAAATCTGCCAATTTCAGGTTCATAAATGTAATATGTGGGTTATACTGAATTAGGAATGCAATACAATGTAGAATATGCTACTTTTTTTGGGCCAAGGATCTGTTTTGATGTACGAAAAAAAATAAAATTGCCCACATTATGGCCTCTTGAGGCAATATGCTGACATGCTGTATTCTTGATTATAGTAACCATTGCACTCTTAATTGTGGCTTTTGTAATATATTACTTGTAAGCAACGCTATTCCAAAGCTAATAAAATTTGCCATTGTTCTTTCCCCATGGAGAGTTAAACCATTATCAACATACTTTCAGACTGGCCATGAACCTTGCATACTGTATAAGCAACCTAACAGGCTGAGTTAAGAAGACCTTCTGTTGTTTGAGCAGACACAAACTCTGTTATCTGCTTGACAGCTCCATCAATGCACCCATAACGGGCTCTTACATCAAGCACTATTACAATATATGACATACATACAGTTTACACTTATCTAAATTTACAACAGAAAAAGTATTTAACGAGTATGTGCTGTAAAAAACAACTGACAGAGAGACAACACATCTGTCTTTAGATTTTAAATCTTACAAAAGGATGGAATTCAGCCATTCATAAAATTCAAGCACACCATACATCTACAAATACAAATACTGCATTATTTACATATATATTTCCTAAAATTGTCTAAAATGTACCTGGGCAATACCCAACCTGCAAGTGATTTCATCAAGTGTTCATATCGCTAGGTCATATATTTGGAAATGTTCCATTTTGAATAAAAATCTCTGTATACTTTTTGGATAGACTTGGATTTAAATTCACTCTTAAAGTCACTGCTTTAACAGCAGTATTTTGAGTAATAGCAATGAGTGAAACATCGGTAGTAGTATCTTATACCACCCTACTTGCTGAACTGGAAGAATACCAATTCACCTTTTGTAAGGTGGGGAAGCAATGTTCTATATTACCTGATATTGGAAGAAATGTAAATATTTCTTCACGAGGATCTGTTCAAAAATATTTTTTCAGGCCAGAAATCAATAATGTTATTCTAAAATAAGAAAGCCGGGCCTGTGCTGTGCTGAACCAGTGTGGAACCTTCTAGTTTTACTTGCTATATGATGCACCATTTTAGATGAGGCTTTGTGGTCATGTAGCTTTGACTCTGTCAGGTGGGTTTTGAGTGCTGACTTTCATGAATTATCATTGGAGGCATTTTATTTTACTTCCTATGACATTTTCTTTTGATTGTATTTTATGTTTTGTTCCTTAAATAAATATACATATATTAAAATAAATGTCAATTCTATTGTAATTTTCTTCCATTTATCCTTGTTATTTCAGTATGGAATTATGAGGAGCCAGAGCCTATTAACTTGGAATTTGGATAATATTACAACATGTATTGTTTTCTTTTTTTACGTTAGGCCATAATCTTCTGAACACCAAGGAACATTAGAAAAAGTGGTAGCTAAACAAGTCATTCAGTACTTCTCCATGTCACTTTATGGAGTATTTGTACTGGAGCAGGATGTAAGTGGTCTCCTCTTAGCGATTTGTTAGTCGAAAGGAATGATTCGTAAAATCAAGTGTGTGGCGGTCTGGTTGTAGAGGAGGGGAAGCAGACTAATTTGAGAAATTTTTTATCAAAATATGTGTGTGATCTCGGGATAGACTGCGTGTCAGTCTTGCCTTAAATTGTGGAATGGCATGAGGGTTCTCTTCTTAATACAGTATTCTACTATCAAAGCGCTCACGATTTTCAGAAGTAAACAATTCACACTTCGGTTTTAAAGGTGAGGACGGGTTCAGAGTTGACATACTTTATCAATTTTTTCCTTGTCTTTACAGTGGTTCATTATGGAATGGTGTAAATTTCTTATTTTCAAAAACCTTGAAGGAGAACAATTTATTGAAGTAAAAATTTGAATTTAAATCAGATAGTGATAATCATTTCTGTTAATGATACGGCCTAAAGAAAAAAGGAAACTAAATTCAGAGAAATATAAAAAGATAAGTAAGACACTGAAACATTGCCAAAATGGTCACAGCTACTCAGCAATAGTTAATAAACTAGTCAAAAACTGTATATGTTGAGGTGCATGGTATGGATTTTTTATATTTTTAGTTTTCTAAGGATTGATGTGAGCAAACTCAAATTATCCAGCATCAGTTTTTACAGCTCTTCCAGCTGAACACAACTTCAAAAACAAATCCCACTATGATCACCTTCCAAAACAGGCTCTTGGCAATTCCTTACAGACATTTCACTCTACTAGAAAACTTTAAAGCATACAGTGAGTAGTACTTACAAACAGAACGACCAGCTCCAGAGTCCAAAGCTTGACAAAACAATTGAACAGCTGCATGTGCTGGATGGCCAAGTATCAGAGACTCTCGCTGTGCTGCCACCCGGACAGCTGGATTAAACGAAGTCCCCTCCCCATTCACTTAGTCAGTCAGTCTCTCTCGGAGAATAACAGTGCTCTGATTTACATGTCAATGGTGGAATCGCCAAGGCCTGTCAGCCAAGTGAATGAAGACCCAAGCCTACTCAGAGTAACTCATTGGCTCTGTTTACTGGAGAAGGCAGCAGGAGGGCCCAAATGGTTCTTTTCCATTGCCACATCTGAAGCGAAAAGAAACCAGGCTACCACCAATGGCATGCCAAAAATTATTCAGCTCCTTCACTCCTTTGCTATTTGTTTTTTTCTTGTGATGCCAAAAGACATGCACTGAGGAAACACTGCTTTTATTTTCTAGTCTCCAATGCTCATTTAATCATCCATAACTCATAATGACAATACTGAGGTATTACACTAATAAAACCAAGCTGCAATCAAATAAAAGAGCTCACACAAATCACCATTTAAGCTTATCGCTCTAATAAAAGAGCCAACTAAGCAGTTTATTTGTAAGCTGGTGTTACCTTTGTGAACAGTGCAGTCTGAAATTGCAGTCAAGCATTTTTAGTGTGAATCGGGCACATAGACGCTGCAATCCTTTTATTTTAATTCCTTTAGAAATAGTAAGAGGCCAAGTTTGGTGTCTACAGGGTGGTGCTGCCTATATGTGATATTCTCCTGCATTTTAAAACTATTTTGTACTTATTGTGCTCTTGCAGACGCTATTATACTTTTAATTCATTCTCTTCATTCTTTTTATTTTTATTATTTTATTATTATTTTTATTATTATTATTATTACCATGCTTATATTAACTTCACCTGTTTGTGGTCTGGTACAAATCTTGTAATCGATATTTAACCCACTTCCTGTTGTCCAAATGACTTGAAATTTTGCACACTTACTCACTTCCAATGACAATACATGAATTAATAATCAGTTTCACTAATTGATCAATTAATCCATGTTAATTAAGAAATTAAATTTTCATATGAAGAATTGTTCAAGATTTCACCAATAGATGGCGTTAGTAACGGATAGAAATATTATCCACTTTTGCATCTTGTATGAAGAAGATGTGTACATATAAACATCACAGGAAGTGTTAAAATATTGATTACAAAATTATACTAAAACAAACCCAAGACTGAAAAGTTGAAAATAATATATATATAAAAAAATACTTTTATATTAAGTTACAAAATGTACTACAAAGTAAAAAATAAGTCTCTCATACATCACTCGTAAAATAAAAGTGTGGGTGCTTTTCATCAATCAAAATTCAAGAGAACAGGCCATTCAGCTTGCCAGTCCTATCCACTCAATTCTTCTAAAAAAAAGTTTTAAAAGTCCTTAAAGTCTTACTGTCTACCACACTACTTAGTAGCTTATTCCACTTGTCTATGGTTTTCTATGTAAAGAAAAACCTCCTAATGTTTATGCAACATTTGCCAACTTTATCTCGGTGTCCTTGATGAACTCATTTTAAAATAACAGTGTCTATCCACTGCACTAATTCCCTTCGTAATTTTAAACACTTCAATTATGTCACATCTTAATCTTCTTTTTCTTAAATGAAAAGGCTCAGCTCTTGTAATCTTTCATCATAATTCATCCCCTATAGTCCTGGAATCATCCTACTCACACTTCTCTGGACTTTTTCTGGCTCTGCTATGTCGTTTTTGTAGCCTGGAGACCAAAACTGCACATAGTACTACAGATGAGGCCTCACCAGTGCATAACCTCCTTGGACTTGTACTCCACACATCGTGATCTATAACCTGACTTTCTGTCAGCCTTCTTAATGGCTTCTCAACACTATACAGTAAAATATATATAAAAACAATGTTTCTACCAGTATTCTAAACCGTTTTCCAGACTTCTGAAAGTGATGGGAGAGAAGCTCCTACAAATAAAAAGGGTTTCCCAAGTTGCAGCTCTTGCACCTATGACAGTTTTGCTAATTTTAGAAACCTTAAGACATCTAATATCTCATTAGATATTAGGCACAGCTGAAAGACACATCAACCTGAAGCGTATGCAGTATGTCTGCAAGTTCATTTAAAGGAGAACTAGGGTAGCAGCATTAAAGTAGAGTGTTATTTTGCACCTGCGGTGGGTTGGCACCCTGCCCAGGATCGGATTCCTGCCTTGTGCCCTGTGTTGGCTGGGATTGGCTCCAGCAGACCCCCGTGACCCTATGTTCGGATTCAGCGGGTTGGAAAATGGATGGATGGATGTTATTTTGCATTGACCATCTTGTGTAAATAATGAAGATGGGCCGCCTGCTCCAAAGACTACCCTTGGATTTTAGTTGTGTAGGAGGTATAACAGTCCAATTCCTCTGATATGTTAGAAATCATTTTCTTGTGGGAATCAGACATTGTTTGCCACTGCCATTGACTATTTTATAAATAATGATGAAACAGAAGTGCGTTGTCATCTGGAATTGCAGGGACCTGCTTTGATGCTGTATACTTGCCCGTTTACATGATTAGCACAAGGGCAGAAAGCAAGCTGAAGAAAGTGTCCAGGATTTAGCATTGACATACTTTAAAGGTATGAGTTTGAGTGTTTGAGTTAAGAAATTGCAGTCATTAGAAAGTTGTGAATGTATGGTGGTGGACACTTTTATCTGCTAAGTCCATCCATCCATTTTCCACCAATTATCCGAAGCTGGGTCACGGAGGCATCAGTTTTAGCAGATAGTGAGGGCCAGATGTCCTCTTTCCCAGCCACACTTGCCAACTCATAATGTGGAATCCCAAGGCGTCCACAGGCCATCTGGGAGATTTTATCCTCCCAGCGAGCCCTTGGGTCTCCTCCCAGCTGGTCGTGCTCATAAAAACTCCACTGAGAGTGTGTCTCTGGGAAACCTTTTAGATGATGAGGCTACATAAGGCTGCTGGCAATGCTGATCTCCGATCTCTGCTGACCTGCTGAGACAGACATCACTACAGTGACTTTTACTGAAAAGACTGCATATTATTGCACTATGTATTGTTTGTCATATTATTTTATGCTGCATTAGTATAGGCCTACATGGTGTGCTGAGGTTTTAATTAAAAGGGACCTGGGTTCAGAATTCAGTCCGGGCCCCATTTGTGTGAAGTTTTCACATTCTCTCCATGCCCTGCCAAAACATGAGCATGGTAGATTGTCACCTCAAAGTCAGGACACATTAAGTGTGTTAAAGGGGGTGTTTTACAAGGGACTGGCATCCCAACCAGGGTTGATCCCTACCTTGAACTCAGCACTAGGGTAGATTATTGGACAAAGCAGGAATAAAAAATTGCTGAATGGATACATTTATTGGCATCATCGTTGTGTGCACTGAGGACGAAAGCCAACACAAACACACACACACAGAGTTCTTACAGTCTCTGCACAGACAATGGCCAGCAATTTGAACCCACAATTCTGAAGCTGTGAGACAGAAGGCCTGACCACTGCTGTAGCATGCCATCCCAGTTTAACAATGTTTACTATTAAATTCTTCAGTGTGCCAACTAAACAAGAATTTAAACAGCACATCAGATTATACTTTTTTTATCATAACAACTGATATTCAGAGAGACAACATATTAATTTACAGACTCACAACAAGGACAATGAAATCAATAAAACATGTGGAACAGACAAATAAAGTTCATCTAACAGACCACCCAATTAAAGTGCTGTTACACAATAAATATACATTTATTGACAAAACAAAATGAAAATCAATAGTTTGTCCTCTAATAAGACAGGATACCAAGCAAAAATCCATTTAATGCTGTTCCTATCAAGCGCTGTTGCTTTTCATGTCAATATCATGATATCTATGATTGACATATTTGAGTGGTACACAACAAAGCATATAACACGCTGTCTACCTGATGGGCATGATGTTGCCAAAATGTCTGTGCGTCCATCACATGCATGAATAAAGGGAGGCATCCTGAATTATTTAGGAGGTAAGAAACTTATGACAGGTCAAATTTTCAAACTGAGTCTCACAATTTAGATTTGGTGCTTTCATCTTTTTCTTGTGGAAGTATCTGCCAAGTGCATTGTTGTAAAATCTTACTCTAAATACCAGCATGGGCTACAAACCCAGCTAATCCTTTGTCAGGTATATCTGCAGTACTGGGCTATAACAGTGAAGCAGGCATGTTGATTGACTGATTTACCAGAGTGAATGTCAGGGGTATTCTTTTCTGTATATATAATATGCTACTGTGGCTGTCCGTTTGTCTGTCCAGGATTTTAAATCATCTGTAGCTTGCAAACCATTTGACCTATTGACCTGAAATTTGGTACACATATACTACGTGACGTCTACTATCCGCTTTCGGGGTGATGATTGACCTCCAAGGTTATTCCTCTTTTTACTTTTATTTTATTTTATTGTAGAATCAACTCTCAGCAGCGGCCACTGGGGTGGCTGTGCGGCGCATGCGTACAGGTATCTTTCTCATTCTCTACCACCTTCACCGTCACTTCCCCTACCTCTTCATATCTTAAATCATTCTTGAGGCAGACTGAAGACCTAAGTGCCAGCTTAAGTGAGAAAGTAAGGAAAGCGTATTAAGTAATTGCAACACAAACACTGACAATTAGTTTTAACACGAAAAGATGCTGACAAAAGAAGAGAAGAAGCGGGCCCCTAGGGTGGAGAAAAGAAAAGCTGCTCAGCAAGCAGCAAGCGCATCAACCTCTGAGCAAACTAATGCTAAACGTACAGAGAAAGAGGATGAAAACTAGGAATGCTCAAGTCAAGTGTATTCACTGCACGTTATAGTGCAGAACGCCATTACTGGTATAGAAATAATACAGATTGAGGAAGGCCATGTTCTGTGTCATGCACAGGGTCACAGTGTGCTAGTGGTGAGATTTGAGCCAGTGACAGCTCGTGCAAGTTGTTGATGACACTGCCACACTGATATGACATAACAATTAAAAAGAACGGTTTAGTCAAATTCCTGGTATTCAGGAAACAGAATATTAAAACCTAATCTGCACAGGATAAAGACGCCCATATAAACAGCTAGTTCAGGAAATGTGTTTTTGCCAAAACCACTTAATCCTGTGAGGAATGCATCTTTTCTTTTGGATCAGATACTGCAGTGAATTGGGACTCCTCAAACTGTTAACCTTTGACATGTGATGTACATTATCAAAGCTGAAATAGCTGCACGATCCATACAGAATAATTAACTATGTGCCGAATATACTCTTGACTATCTGTGCTTTGAAAAAAAGGGTGTTGGAAAAAGAAAGAAAGCATATTTGCTTGTAACCTGAACATATTGTAAATTTTACACATTAACCAGTAAAAAAACACTTTGCTACTAATGACTACAAAGTGTGTGAATATAATTAGACTGTAAGCTACACCCTAACTTTACGACTATATCTTTTTTTGTACGCTTGCACCACAAAACTGGTCACAAATGTTTTTCGTATTATAGGTATTAGGTTTATTTTGATTGAATGACTGTGCTAACCATTGCTGCAAGGATAATCACGGTATTTCCAAGATGTTTCATTAGAAAAAGGATGCAAAACTGTATCTAAAAATGACATAATTAATTGAATGTTTATGGAGTTTGCAATTAAACTCAACTTGTATGCTGCCACCTGCTAACCTTACCATCCATGCACATTCTGAGCCACTTTACGTGTTACAGGGGCTTATCCCAGCAGCACTGAACACAAGGCAGGAACAAGCCCTGCATGAAATGCCAGTCCATTAGTCGTCACTCATACACACTGCACCACCATGCCAAAGTTCAGGGATTTTAAAATATACTTTCCAACATACCCACACTTTAGTAGTGAATGAGACTCCAAGGGCAGATTTGGGTGGCATGTTAGCACAATGATTACTGCTGCCTTGGAGCTCCAGGGATCAGATTGATGTCCCAGAATAATCACCATCTCTGTTCAGTTTGCATGTTTTCTGATTAGGCTTTAAGGTTTACTTCCACATCCCACAGAGGTGTGTTAAATTTAAAGGCAACTCTAAACTACTCCTGAATGAAAGTGTGTGTGTGGGGATTAGTGCTCTAAGATGGTGCTGTGCCTCTTCTATGGTGGGCTCCTGCCTTGTCCTTTATATTACCGCCTCAAAGCATCTCAGCATCGTAACGTGTGGTTTTGGAAGATGAAGGAGTTGATACAGATGTACATGAAATAAATCAAAGTACAGCATGGAAAGTACATTTAAAAAATCATCAAAACACAGTACTGGCTACTTTTTTTCATTTGTGTAAATTTCTTTGCTTAGCAATTTTCTCCAAACCAATAGAGTATCTTTTAAAAGTGAATAAAAATCTGCTTTGTCTTTTTCCTGATTGTGGAGTAGGCAGTACTCAATATGGAACAGTCAGTTAAATGCAGACTCTAACTTCACGCCGAACTCCACATAGAGGGCCAGCCTCAGGTCAACTGAAGCCACTGGTGTGAATGTCAGGGGGAAAGAACCCAAACTACTGTGCCAGCACATCAGCCAACCCTAATCTGTAGTGCCAATCCACTGTCATTCAGTCTCTTGCATCTGCAAGCACTTCTGAAAAGATTCAATATTCAAATAATAAACTTCACCTTCATGGACTTGGCAACATTGAATACTGCAGCCATCTTTTAAACATTCTAACCTACTTAGGTCTAAAGCAGTGGTTCCTAACCTTTTCTATGCCCCACATACCTAGAAAAAGTTTGATTTGTGTTCTTACCCCTATAAAAGTAGTATCACATTTGAAGATTAAGAAGTCAAATTTTTTAACCATAAACTGAACCATACACAGTACTGCAGGAGAACAAAGTGAACTAAAAAATATGGTTTCAACTCAGTACATAAAATGTAAATATAAATTGAGAAATCTACCTTTATAAATCGCAATAATCTTGTAAATGAGTCCCCTGTGAAGCTTAGACACTTAATTGATTATCCGGGGGTTGGGGTATCCAGTGAAGCAATAAAATGTGAGCAAGGGTTTTGGGGGATTACAGACCCCTGTGAAACAATGGGCACCAATGTGTCACTAAACAATGAAACATGCAGTGTTCATCAAGCTTTGTCCCCCAATAACACCTGCACTGCAGTTCAAAAACAGATATGCTGCACAGTTGCAATTGTGGCGCTACTGCCAGGACCGCCAGCAGGAGAGTTGGGCCGAATGTAAATGACATAAATGTCAATCAAACCTCGAAATCAGTGACACTTGCACAGAAATCAATACTAGACCTTATCCTTCTCTACAAATCATTCCCAGGTCCAAATTCCATTCTCTTAAAATAAGTTATCTGCCTTCATGAACGTTCTGCCAGCATTAAGGAACCTGCGAGAACATGTATTTCTGCGGCTTATTCAAAGATGACAATTGCGCATGTGATGCATGATTCTTTTCATATCTTAGAACATGAGCACTAATTAATAAATGACCTACAAATGACAGCACACTGCAAGACACTACAATAAGGTTGGATAACACACCTCACTCAATTTTGGCCTTCCTCTTTGTCGCAACCCCCGAAATGCCATCTTGCATTCCAGGGGTTGTCGCCACCCCAAGTTGGGAACCCCTGGTCTAGAGAATCTCCTAGCCAAAAACACTGATGATTTAGAGTATTATGGTTTTCATCTGATGAAGAGAAGGGTCCATGTACACTGCAATGCCAATGTTCCAAGCTCAGCTCTGCATGAGGCTGCTTTCAGAACTAAACCTTCCAGCAACTGTAAAAAGGCAAGGCTCTCCCTTCTAATACTGCCCTGGTCAGAGTTGACCATCTGTCTCTAGACTCCTTTTGTCTTTCATTCTCTGGTAGGCTTGTCTCTCATGGGAAAATATAATAAATATGTCAGTACCTACAGCAAGGACAAAAGCAAAGTCAGACTTTAAGAGTTTACTGACAATGGATGGCCTGATAAAGATAACGTTTATGGTTTGCAGATCAAAGAAAAAAGATCAACAGCATTCTTAAAGTAACTGATTTGAGGGAAGTTACTGAAAGGAACAGCTTGCAAACAGGTTGCTAGAGCTCCAGTGTTGTGTCATAGGAACTTCACAATGCAGCCGTAACCCCCAAAATACTACAGCACATCTTCACCTCTGATTGAAAACTTCACTACTAAAACAGATTAGTCCAGCAATTTCCAGTATCAGTTCTTGGGATCCCCATGTGGGTGCAAGTTTTATTTCCAAGCAATTTCACAGTCTGTGTTCATTTTACACCTACCTGGTCTGCTACTTAATTAGCTGGTCATTGTTTTCTGTTGTTTTGCATTTAGAAAAGAGCAGCGGTGTGACATTAGCATTCATAAGAAATTTAGAAATATTCATATTATTTTCTATAACTTTTACTTCTTAGCTCTCTTTTGTAATCTTCCTATTAATTCACCTTTTTCTGTGGAATTTGCTCTCTTACGTGTATTTGAAGAATGAAAATGAATAATAATCAAAGTATACATCAAATACAAATGTGGTGTTTACATCTTTGTTTACATCTTGCCTGAAGAAGGGGCCTGAGTTGCCTCGAAGGCTTGCATATTGTAATCTTTTTAGTTAGCCAATAAAAGGTGTTATTTTGCTTGACTTCTCACCAAATGCAAATGACATTTGTATTTATTTATCAAAGTAACTGTAAACCTGAAAAAAGAAAGTAAGTTTAAAAAACAGTTCAAAAACAGCACCCTACAAAAATATGCAGTATATGGTGTGGTGATAATGAACAGCATAAAAATCATACAACCAGGTTATCGATGACACATACTGTAATGGAATTAATAGCAATAATTTGTGCCTAGGGTGGGGTAGATGTCTTTACAATGGCTTTGCCCTGGTACCATGTGGCATTGTGTTTTAAGGATTGATTTGGATTGCAAGTAAGATTCTATGACTGTTTTGCAGCTATTAAGCACTTCCAAAATATCTTTCTGACACACTTAGTTGTATTACCATACGACACAATGACTCTACCAGTTTGAACCCTTTGTATGAAGATAACACTTTCACTTTCTGTCTTCTTCCTCATCCCATAGTTCTTTACATGTTTCTGAAAATGCAGGTGTTCTTGTGTCTTTTGTAAGTAAAATCACACTCTTTTGGTTATTTTATATTAAAGCATGTAACAAATAACTGCTATTTTTCTTACTAGTGCAAACAATAATTCTCACATTTTAATTTGAATTTACAGGCCCTGTATAGCCTTCTTTTAATACTCACAAACACATTCTTTGATAAAATATATTAGTAATATCCATCTAATTTTACAACTTGCCAGTCCTTGTCAGGGTTACAGTATTTGGCCAGGGTGTATACAAAGGTAATCCACAGAAAAGAAATTTACTGTCATTAATCAGCTTGGTTCACGGACTGTGCAAAGAATTCAAGATTTCTGGAGGAAACTCCCACAAACCTAGTGATGCATGCTCCACAAAGAAGATATCCCATCCCAGAACTCAGCCTACTTCCAATGTAGTTTAAGGTAGTATTAATTATAATAATACTAAGGTCAATATTGCTTTTGTAATATGACCACAATTATATTAAGTGGTATTAAAAAGTCAGAAATCCATATATTTCTGCTCTTGACATTTTTAATTACAGCATGCCATATCCTAAAACATACGGTTTCTTTAAATGCCACAAGCATAAAACCTACAGATAATTTGATTAAATGTCATGCCTCTCCACCTGTTTTGCTCATATTATATTGTTGCTTTTGTTTATTATTATTATTAATAGCTCAGGAATTTTATTTTAATACATTGCTTGCACCATATAGCATCTGGAAATAACAGAACTGCTTGGAAATTAATGCAGGTATGAAATTAAGTATTTAAAATAGCCAGCATTCTTAATGTGTGAAGGCGAGCTACAGCCCCAGTTGTTCACTGTACTGAAACTGACATATATTTAAAAATTAATATGTGATTTCTAATATTTTGGCCAAACCTGCTGTTTAATCGGAAAAGGAGAGAAGTAATATATCCCACAAATGAGTGAAATCAAAATAAAAATTAACCTTAACAGAAAGTCAACAAGAATTCAGATTTCACAAAGAAAATGTGAATGGGATGGAGGGCTGTACTTTGCAAGTGAATACACTGACTGGGGCCGTAGCCTGCTTCAGGTCTAATAAACCTAATCACAGTCTAGGAAAGGTTTTAGGACCAATAAAATGATTGTATCGAAGAGCACTGTGCTTGTTGAAACACATCAACAATTCAAACTGCACTCAACAATTATCCTTTTGCAGTAAACAATTACTTAGCGCCACTCCCAAACTTGGAATCACATTAGCAGGGGAACATGAACAGAGGTCACGAGCCAAAATGAACCGTCAGTTTAAGAGAGACCCAAACGCATTTCAGCTCCTTACTCACTTGGAAAGACAGATTACTTAAATAAGAGGTAGAAAAACATAATCATTTATTATTTCACTTCCCAGCATTATAAACTTGGCTCAATTTTTACCGCAAACAACTAGATGAGAGAGAACAGTTATACTGGCCACAGTCAGAACTGTGGTCTTTCTCTGAATTCCGTTAAGTGAAAACCCATTAAACTTGCAACATCTATATTATGATAATATATTGTTACATAGAATACTTCAGTTATCAGTCAGTCAATTTCCATCCCGCTATATCCTAATACAGGATCACGGGGGTCTGCTGGAGCCAATCCCAGCCAACACAGGGCGCAAGGCAGGAAACAAACCCCAGGCAGGGCACCAGCCCACCACAGGGCACACACACACACACACACACACCAGGGACAATTTAGAATCGCCAATGCACCTAACCTGCATGTCTTTGGACTGTGGGAGGAAACCGGAACACCCGGAGGAAACCCACGCAGACACAGGGAGAACATGCAAACTCCACGCAGAGAGGGCCCAGGAAGTGAACCCAGGTCTCCTAACTGTGAGGCAGCAGCGCTACCACTGCCGCACCGTGCCGCCCTTACTTCAGTTATACTAATGATAATTATCCTTTAATAGTATCTAAGAAATTCATGTACATTTTGACAACAAGCTGACTGTTAATAATGCCTTAATTATTTATCATTTTAAGTCACGGCCTACAAACAGTAAATGTTTTATTAAGTATCCCTGGACTGCCAGAAAAATGCAATGTTATTAATTACTGTATTTCTCTTCATTCTATATATCATATGCTAATAATATCAACATATGGCAGTACAACATCTGTTTGGTATGTTTTCTAGACTCTTCAAATACCACTGATGGATCAGCTATTTAAAGATTTACATCCTGTCAGTCTGATTTAAAGCACTTGTTATAACCAACCAAAACCTTGATGATGTACAAGGGAGTATTTAAAAGTTTCGGAGTCTCAATCAGAAAGAGGTATTTGAAATCATTGATTTTTGTAATTCTGTAAAGATCAGCTCCTGTACACCAAACTGTGGGAAATGTAAGTTTCTAGCATTTGTGGTTTACAGTATGCTTCCTTTTGCAGAATCAAGTAAAAAAATCAAATACCATGCTGTTACTCTATTTCTAAGGCTAGGAAACAATACGCTTTTGAAAATTAATGTTTGAAAATTGGCTCTAATCTAGTCAGCTTTTACAAAGATTGGGTGACAAATTCCATCTTACAAGGATGACCCAAAGTGTGGCTAGCTTTCAAAACCAATGACAGAAGAGGAGGTAGCCACAGTGAAGTGAATCGTAACAGACAGTCAAAGAGTGTTGGCATGTGAGATAGCAGGAAATAGAATGATTAGTCTTTGAACAATTAAACAAGAGCAAGGCCTGTGCACATTGGGTGCCTAGAATATTGACTCCTGAAATAAAACATAACCACATATCATGCTCCAAGAAGAATCTTGAGCTAATGAATTCAGACCGAGAGAAACTGTTTCAAGGTCCAGATTATTTGCACAGTTTTCAAGACATTGAGGATGTGTTCCACCTGGATGACATGCCTCAAAAATTCCCACCTACATGGTCCATATTATATCAATTTGCTTTGGTGTTTGCAGCAGTCAGTCATGAAAATGCCACAAGCAGGACCATCTGCTTTAGAAAAGCCCCCTCACTCAAACTACATGGGTTACAACGGCTGCACTGTGAAACTGGATTCAAAGACTTCCATATCCACTCTATTCTTCATACCTGGCTCTGTGTGACTATCACTTGTTCTTCGATGGAATGGGATGCACTATGTGAATGAAACAGACTTCAAGTCAACTGTAAAAGAATGACTGCACAAACAAGTGGCAATGAAAGGCTTTTTGTGAATGTTATAACAAGTATATTAATGTTGGAATGGAATTATGTTGAAAAATGAATTGTGCTTAGCTTTATTGGTGTTACTCTTAATATCTCAGACCAAAAACATTTTGCTCCCTCTGTTACAATTATGTCATCTTAGAACAGAAACACCTTTTCACCTTAAATATAAATGTACTTGCAGTGGGCTGGCGCCCTGCCTGGGGTTTGTTTCCTGCCTTGCGCCCTGTGTTGGCTGGGATTGGCTCCAGCAGACCCCTGTGACCCTGTAGTTAGGATATAGCGGGTTGGATAATGGATGAATGGATATAAATGTACTGTAAAGATTAATACAGAAATAAAAAAACCCGCTTAGCTAGTGTCTCTGACACTTTTTTTTTATTATTAAAACCAAATTTTGGCCTGGCAAAAGAATTTTAAGAATGCAAAATAAGCTGAAAAATCTACCATCTTTGAGCACCTGCTCTGCTGCTTAGCCTGTATTAACTAGAACATCTAGAATTAGTCTTATCTCTGGTTTAGAGAACACTCTGTCATTATTAGTAGCCAAAATGGCAAATGCATTATTGATAGTGAACGCAAAATACAATCTAGTGATAGCTTGTTCTGGAATTACCCACACCACTCGGAACCTCCATGTGCCTCAGTTGTCAGGCACAAACAGACCACCAGAATACTAATGTGTTAAACAACCTAGAGAGAAAGAAGCAGGCAGGCAGGCAGGCAGGCTCCTGTTTGAGGACAAAGATAAGATTTTTGAGATAACAATGAGGAATGCAGAAAAGAAGTCTTAAGACAATACAAGTCTGTTTTTGAAAAATTTTGTACATTAAAGAGTGAGGCAGCAAGAACAACATACATAATGAACCATGAGGCTAACAAGTTCTGTTAGTTGAAGAAAGAGCAAATATGCTTGAAGTAGCAATTCAAGTGAGTGACAGCGAAAGAAAGTCGTTCACTGGCCAAATTTAGATAATCACTCGTCTTAGAGTAGAATAATACAAGAGGCAGGGGAAAGGAAGCCAAGAAGGAAGCAACATTTATTGAGAACCCACTTGGTGCAGCTACCTGGTCATCTTGTCTCAAACAAGAGATGAACTACCATCACCAAAATATTTACACTGACATAGCTAGAAAAACAACAATTTCTGAGTTATTGCACAGACCTTGATGGACCAAAACCACCCACCAATCAGTTTAACAGCAGTGAGCCAAAGCAGAAAGAGATCAAGTAAGCTTTGAAAGTAGCCACAGCCAACTACCTCAGGACAAGGGGTGAAAGAGATGCCTCAGAATTGTGCACTGGCAATTGAGGATCCTGAAGTTGATCTTGAAAAGGTGGAAGACGGCACCACAGTGAATCACTGCACTCCAAAGCAATACACAATTCTATATATGCTAACAAGAATTGCGGTCTACCAGCCAAGGAAATGGTCCTGAAACTAGCTTTATCCCATATTCGTATTAATATAAAAATACTCACAAATCTCCATCTTAATCCATCTAGCCATTTACTGAAGCCATCCGTGCACTGTCTGAACACACGTTAAGGTTGTGGGAAAGCAAAGCCTATCCTGACTGCAGCATAATATAAGGCAAGAACCAAACTGAGAAAGTGTACCAGCCCAGGGTAAGATACATACCAGGGCAATTTAGGGTCATCAAGTGAGGTAATTGTTTCTGAGATGTGAGATTAAAATCTGGAGTTTCTGTGTACTGCCCTAGGATAGAAAGTGCCAGGCAGAGGTGAGCAAGGTGGACCTGGAGTCAAATTGTTAACCAGAAGGGGTGACAACCAGAGACAGACAAAATGACAATGCATCAAAATAAAAAATAATCTCAAAGTCACAATTTCCTGGCCAACAATTAACAAAAAACAAAACCGGATTTATAAATGAAGCATCTGCAACTAAGTTTTGAGACAATATCCATAAACTTGGACAATGAGAGATAGACATGGGCTGGCATAAATACCACTGGACTAATAAAGTGATGCCATGCGATTTTTGCAACTGTGCCTTCTAGCAATGAGTCATTGTGTTGTGGCAATGACATCCAAAATGGCACTGTGATTGGCACTGTGGGAGAATGTACAAACTCCACACAGACCACGAGTAGCACGGAGTTGAAGTGTGCATTCCTGTAGAAGTCCTGCAGGAACTGACTCATTTTTTGTGACACAGGACTAAAATTTAAGAGTAAAGAATGGACACAGATAAACAGACTTTATTCCTATGGTCATGAGTGGGTTGGTGGTCAGAGCATAGATGAACCTCTGAGAAAATGTTTGAAAAATATACCATATATATATTATTTTACTATTATAATTTATTATCAATGATATAAGCAATACAGTTTAACTGTAAAATCTTATATGGTCAGAAAGTGAGTGACTCATTGTCAAATGAATCACTCCAGGCATTGGGGTGCATATGTACAGAAGCTTGTAAAGCAGATGCGCAATATGGTTACTGGTTAGAGTATTGCCTTTCATTCTTCGTCTATGTCTATGTATTTACTTCCCTTTAGTGGTAATGGTCAGCAGTATGTGTGCCTGAACTGTAGTTGACTTGCATCTGGCCTGGTGTGTGTGTGAACAGCGTGTGCTTTAAACACACACCAAAGCAGGCCTATGTATCTACAGTATTTATTAGGGTTATTAGGGATATGGCTTTTTAAAGAAGATGCTCAGAGGGAGGGATATAAAAGAAACTTAACACATCTTCATATACAATGGTTCTTTTTTTTATTATTTTATTTTATTACTAGCAGAATACCCGTGCTTCGCAGCGGAGAAGTAGTGTGTTAAAGAAGGTATGAAAAAGAAAAGGAAAAATTTTAAAAATAACGTAACATGATTGTCAATGTAATTGTTTTGTCACTGTTATGAGTGTCGTTGTGATATATATATATATAGCAAAATAACTGCACTTCGCAGCGATGTCGTGTGTTAAAGAAGTTATGAAAAAGAAAAGGAAACATTTGAAAAATAATGTAACATGATTGTGAAAGTAATTGTTTTGTGTATTTGGCGGCAGCGTCACGAAGTTGTTTTCGTCTAGCTGCATTAGAAAATGTACCATGACATCTGACACGCCTCCTTTTTACTGTTTTCTCACAGCTTGGATTGCTGCTGTCATAATGGGTTTGAGTCTACATATATATATATACAGTAATCCCTCGCTATATCGCGCTTCGACTTTCGCGGCTTCACTCTATCATGGATTTTATATGAAAGCATAACTAAATATATAACGCGGATTTTTCGCTGCTTCGTGGGTTCTGCGGACAATGTGTCTTTTTACTTCCTGTACATGCTTCCTCAGTTGGTTTGCCCAGTTGATTTCATACAAGGGACGCTATTGGCGGATGGCTGAGAAGCTAACCAATCAGAGCACGCAGTTAAGTTCTCCTGACTGAGAAGCTAACCAATCAGAGCACGCAGTTGAGTTCCTGCGTGCTGAATGCAGTGTTAACCAGAAAGTCTCGTCTCGCTCATTCAGTATCAACGTGTTTCGCTGTGTAAAGAGTTGTGCTCTTTTGTGTTTATCTTTGTGCATAGTCAAGCCCTTCATTATGGCTCCAAAACAATCTGCTACTGCTTCAGGGGCCGTGACCAAGCGCAAGAAGAAGATGTTAACGATTGCCGAAAAGGTAAACGTTTTGGATTTGTTGAAGGCTACGATTCTTTTTATTTAAAAAGTAGGAAAGGAATATAACATCTACGGCCGCAGTGTCCTTTTAACCAGGGTGCAAAATGAGTTGTAAGTGGATGTAATAAGGCAGTAGTCTGGATGGAATCTGCTTTAGTGATTTGGATTGAAGACTGCCAGAAGAAGAACAACGGCAGTGCTACACAATCGCCTGAAGTGGCTCCTTTACAAGGGCTGTAACGCTCTCCTTTGTTGTGCAGTAAAATTAAACTCATTGTTATCGGACAAGTCATCGTGTCATTGTTGGTGAGTAACCATAATTAATTTTCTTCTTACAGTGCTTAGTACATGTATGTACGTTTAGTGTCACTGTACACACATTTACTGTATACTATTTTTCTTGCAATGTACGTATTTATTGCTGGTGACCTGTCTATCGTAATGGCTGTAACATATGTGATATCGGAGACACTCAATATCTTTAAAATAATATTTAGGTTTTACTGTATATAAACAGTGTGTGTTTATATACATAATTTCAATGAATCTTACCTAATATCTAAGAGAATACAAAGGGATTATGCTGTATAACGCTGCGGGAATATTTATAAACAGTGCGGGAGAGTTTATAAGGGCTTAAAATATATAAAAATAACCATACAAACATATGGTTTCTACTTCGCGGATTTTCACCTATCGCGGGGGGTCTGGAACGCAACCCCCGCGATGGAGGAGGGATTACTGTATCTACATATATACACATACATATACATACACACATACATACATACACACACATATATACACACAAATACATATATATATACACATACATATACATACACATATACATACATACACACATATATACACACAAATACATATATATATACATACACACACACATATATAAACATATATATACATATACATACATATCTACATATATACACACACAGCTATTTCGTATCAGTGCAATACGCTGCTTGTTAAAACGGATAACTCCCGCTCTTACGTGCAAGTCTGCGTGGATATTATGAACTATCGTATTTGTTCAAGTTCTATTTAAATTTTAAATAGAAGGAATTTTTATTTAGTCGACAGAAATATCTTTGGTAGGAATGGTAAAAACAGACAGGAATATTATTCCTGAATAAATCAACTCAAACCTTAAACAACTTATAATATTTTGCTCTCCATAAAAATATATCCTGTCTAAATTATATAAGTTAGAAATAAAGTAAACGTTAAAAGAACAAACATTCAAATTTCTTTACTCTTATGTAATTTTATATAAAAAATAAACTTAGATTTTAAATATCCCAAAAGATTTTGCTCTCCATAAAAATATATCCTGTCAAAATTATACAAATTCAAATATGAACATGCTGCATAACAAAACCTGGAAATATAAATAAAATGTGTTCCTTTCAGCAATAACAAATCAAATCATTCAGTTGTCTTTGCTCATATGTCATTTTAGAGCTGGACGCCTGGCATCTTTTTTTGGCAACAAGTTCGTTTATGTTTGGTGTGAGGTTCTGTGTTGTGGAGATTCTCAGGATGGACTGCAGGTGCTCATCAGTGAGGCGACTCCTGTGTGCTGTTTTGTTAGTCTTTATCACTGAGAAGAGCTTCTCACACAGATATGTGCTACCAAACATGCACAAGGTTCGAGCCGCATGTAGACGGACTTTTTTTGTTCTTCAAAGTCACCAAAGCGCCGTGCAAACTCAGTGCGCTCAGTTTATCAGCAAAGTGCGTATTTGGGAACACCGTAGTGACGACTTGGTTCAACATTACTTGGCAACAGGGAAAGTGGGGCAAGTTGCACTGGTGCCTTTGTGTCTCCCATAAAAGCAGCTTCACTTGAAATCACTTTGTGATTGTGCACGGGTAAAAACGTCCGCTGAAGTGTCAGATTCTTATTTAATTCTTCTGCTTTCTGTATCTTCTGCATTGCATTCAGGTCTTTCAGGTTACCCTGATGTTTTGTCTCATAGTGCCGTCTTAGATTAAATTCTGTAATTACAGCCACATTAGCTCCACAAATGAGACACACGGGTTTACCGGCAATGTCAGTAAACATATACTCAGCCTCCCATCGGTTTTTAAAGGCTCTATTTTCAGAATCAACTTTTCTCTTAAGCATCGTGTGGGCTAGCTTCGCAATAACTTGCAAGCTAGACTTGATTAACGCGGTAAGTGTTCGGCAAGGCAGCTGAAGCGCTGCATTATGGGATCTGTAGTTTATTGTGTTACCACCGCTTCATATACCCGGGGCATTAATAACAATAATACAGTATATAAAATGATCTCGCGTGCCGGATATAATTACACGCTGGGCCGGATGTGGCCCGTGGCCCTTGAGTTTGACACATATGGACTAAATAGAACTTGAAAAGATATATTTTTTCGTACATCGAGCCCGCGTGCTAATGTGGTTTTGCCTGCATGCCTCAATAAGTGACCCTCCCCTCGCTCTTACTTTTTTACCGTTCATCTAATGAATACACTGAGTATGGCTTTACCAAAACAATCATTGATTGCGAATAAAGTATTCATTATTCGAGTATGTAGATCGGGGTATATATATACATATATATATACCCGCGTATCGCAGCGGAGACGTAGTGTGTTAAAGAAGCTATGAAAAAGATTCGTTTCTTACTGCATCAATAAACAGATCGTCTTCCTCTTTATCTGAGACCTGACACACTGCATGCACGGGTTTTTTTTTTAACACTGTCTTCCTTTAGCGGGGCATTCACTTTTTCCACCGTGTGCTTTGTTTCTGCAGTAGCTGCAGTTATGAATAATATGCTTGTATGTATCAGACGCTTCATATTTTTTTGCTGCCTTTTCAATTGTGTAATTCGGTTTTTGTTCAGCGCTCTTTGGAACTGTTGCTTTTTGTCTGTGCACTGTGTCAGTTCACGTGAGCCGCTTGGTGTACATGCAACGAAGTTTCCCAGCTGTGCTGGTGCCATCTCGTGCTATGTCCATGGCTGTATTTAATGTTTCCTAAGTCCCGGCACTTAAAACTTTCTCTCGCAGTTTCGCTGAGTTTGTGCCAAACACCACCCTGACCATCTCATCTTCCTCTGCATAAGCACAGTCCTTCACCCGTGAATATTTACCCGTGGCAGTGTTTCTATTGGATTGCCGCTGACGGACGGCCTTATATGGGCAGGCACTAAATTACAAATGCTAGCGGCAGCCTGTCTATGAACTTAATTTAAAGTTTAGGTTTCCATCGTGCTTTGTTTCCGAAGTAGCAGAACTCATGAATATGGTTGTATATGTCACTCGCTCGCTTCTTATTGTTTCGCTGCCTTCTCAATTATATAATGCATGTTTTCTTCAGCGCTTTTTGGGCCTCTTCCTGGTTTTCTACGTACTGCGTGATTAATGGGAGGCGTGATGATGTCACACGAAACTCCGCCCCCACGGGTTTCACGCTCATCTCCATTACAGTAAATGGAGAAAAACAGCTTCCAGTTATGACCATTACACGTAGAATTTCGAAATGAAACCTGCCCAGCTTTTGTAAGGAAGCTGTAAGGAATAAGCCTGCCAAATTTCAGCCTTCTACCTACACGGGAAGTTGGAGAATTAGTGATGAGTCAGTCAGTCAGTCAGTGAGTGAGTGAGTCAGTGAGTGAGTGAGGGCTTTGCCGTTTATTAGTATAGATATATATATAATCCTAAGCCTAAAAGTGCATCGGTGAAGTTTTTATGACACGTTTTTTGTCACGCTTTAAATCTGGCTTATTTTAAGACCTACATATACTGTATATGTTTGGTATCATTGTTTTCAGAATTTATCGAACTTTAATGTGATGTTGTCAGATTTTCAGATTCTTATTCCGTTTTTAAATTATAAATTAAAAAATATCAAGAACTCGCGTCTCGCTAGACAAGACTTTGTGCCAAAAGATTTAACCACGCCCGGGGCTGGAAATAAAACACAACGAGTAGGACAGCTGCTGTACAGGCTTTTAAATGTTCAACGTTCTGTGCAAGGTGCAGATCATGCAGCACGGCAGCAGCAGCAAGTCAGGAGCTGATCGAGCAAAGAGGAGGTAAAAAAAAATGTACTTGTTTCCATTGACGAGCGAAGCGAGCAGGGGGGATCTCCCTAGTACAGATATATATGTTGCCCTTCTGCTGTTTTCAGAGTTGTGCAAAGCAAAATATACCTGAATTAATTTGGCATATTTCTGGGAACACATATTACTGACTATTCTGAAAATAGTAGTGGTGTAAAGCTGTATTGAGATAAGCAGAAGGAACCTAAGCAGTGTAGTCTAATCTGACATAGCTTGATAGCAGGGAAAATATATTAGCACAGCAAAGATCAGTAATCCATTACCCAACTCAGTTAATCTAGCTCATGGTTGAGAGGACTGGAACCCATTCCAGAAGCATCAGGAATCAAGTCCATCACAGTAGAAACTTAGGCTCACTCCCATGATTAGTTGAATAGGTCAGTAAGTGCTAATAAACAATATATGCTAATTTAAGATCCAAATAATGGATCAAGCATCTAGATTCTATGAATCTGCAAATGAAGCAGCCCCCTTGCCCTGATTTTCCTAATTGTAGAAAAAGGTAAGCAATGTAATAAGCAAAGGATCTTTCAGTCTGTAATCTCATTCATTTATTTAGGTATAATCTGATTAAGTCAGTTGTCTAATTTGGTTTTATGGTCAGTTCAAGTATACCAGATGCGTTGTGGCTTGAATAGCCCAAAACTGAGCACAGTTTCAGTAACTTGGAGAACTCACAGGTGTGTCAGTGTTAATGGGTGATGTTTAATAAACAAAGGTATAGTAGTTTGAGGTATGCTTCATATTTGAACAATAAAGAGGTGATCAGTTTCTATAGAAGAAAAGGATAATGGTTACAATTTCCTACGTTAAATCTCATGTTTTTCTTTGGTGCTGTGTTTAATAAGACAGAAGCGCTCATTAAAAATATCCAAAAGTTGTTTTTTCTATTTGATTTTTAAAACTAACATAGTTATATCTATTACTCGTGGTGTTGGAACAGTGGATATATGTTTCATGTTGACTAGCACATACGAGTAAGAATGTCCATGAACTCTATAAATGTGAAAATAATGACCTACCCCATGGGTCAAACTGGTCTTTTTCTTCTTTGCCTGAGGCAGCAGTGTGAATTTTATAACAGAACTTTGTAAATGTACTATTTACATAACAGAGCAAAAGAAAAAATGTAAAATAGAAACCCAGAGTTACAAACAGTTCCTTGCTTTGGTTGTACTTTTTTTATCAATAGAGATTTGTGGCCCTTTACTATCTGAGTGTTTGGATTGTAGTGCCTCTGAATTTGATATTGCACCTAAGTGTTGAAGTTAAAGCAAAGGAATACAGATATTTCTGTATACATCTTCATTATTATGATTTGTTTCAAAGACTAAGCATTGACAATTTGAGTTGTCCAATTAATACGTCAGCAGGCCTGATTCAATTAATAACACCATTTTCATTAAAAGCTGAAGATAGGTGACCCTAATATCACAACAAAAATAGTGACATATCTTTCTGGCCAAGTCTCTAGGAAAAATGATTTACAATAAAATCAAATTTCTGATTTTTTTTTGTGTAATAAAAACAACACTTTAGATTTGGGAATACAACTGCACTCATTAGTAGCATCATGTTATTTTTGTGTTTGATTGTTAGTACAGAATCAAATAATTGCTGCTACCCAAGGACATCACTGAGTAATCACAGGATGAAGCAAAGCAGACACACAGGGCAGCAGTGGCAGTGAGTAACACATGTTAATGGAAGGATGATTAGAGCGGCATCAGAAATGGAAGCCATTTTGAGGCAAAGATAGGAACCAGTAGCTCAAGTAAAAGAAAACCAATACATTTATTAAACAAGACAAGCAGAGATATGGTGCAAACATGCATGTATACTAGCAGTAAAAGTAGAGGCACAAATCATAAACTAGGAGAAAAATCCAAAACTCCACAACTACACAACGTACAAAAGAAAACAGAAGCTAAGAAACAAAATGCAAGAACATAAGACAGGGTCGTGTCCTGGGACAATGTGCATGCTTTTGCAATCAAACTAGTAGAAACGTAATAGGTAAGGAAAAGAGAGTGGCTTGGTGAATTGAAATACCGATCCAGTCACAGTTTGTGTAAATATTGCACATTCTAACCTTGGCTGGATTGGATCCTGTTTCCTCCCACATCTCAAAGTCATGTGTGTTAGGATAAATTATGATGGTAAGCTGACCTGGTAGGAATGAATATGAGTATGTGAGTAAGTGTGCCTTGTGGTGGATTGGATTTGATTGGTTTCTGGGTTGATCTCTGCCTTGCACTTACTGTAAGTCAGCCATTTTAGACAGTCAGGCTACTATGATGATACGTATTGCAAGGCACGTAATGCACACACTGTATGATACGTGACATCATGGTGATCATATTATAACATGTGGCCATGTAGTTCAAAAGTTCAAAATTTTGTTTTAAAATCACACTTTTCTAGCATTGAACTTTTAGTTACAACTCCAGGTTTGCTTACGTTTTTAAAATTTTCAAGATTCCTTTTGACTTTTTTGTTGAGAATTGGTAAACCCATTTTGTCAATTTAAAATATTTGTGCTTTGAATATATATATTTTTGTTAACAAGAATTGTATATGTTTTGAATTATTTTAGAGCCTTATTTTCATATATGATCATATATGCATAAATGAGACGGAAGGTGGTGGAAGGGTGTGATTGCAAGGAGGAGAGGAGGTGAAGGTAGACAAATTTAAATTCAAAAGTCCAAATCAAAGGAGAGTGTGAAAGAGAGGCAAAGAAGAGGTGCAGGCACGGAGGACTGGCTGGAAAAGAGTGATTTGTGATAGAAGAGTAACTGAAAGACTGAAAGGGAGGGTCTATAAAAAGGTTAGTGGGACCAGCTGCGTTGTATTATTTGGAGACAAGAGGCAGAGCTAGGAATGTCAGAGTTGAAGATGCTATGATTTTTGCTCGGAGAAACAAGGGTAGACTGGATTAGAAATGAATATATTAGAGGGTCAACACATGTACGACAGTTTGGTGACCCAGTGATAGAGGCTAGATTGAGATGGCCCATTTGATCATTTAATTCAATCAATCTGGACTTTTATGGAAAACTCTCAATAGTCACAACACTTTTGGTTGTTGACATCTGTCATTGCTGTCCTCCATGAAAATATGACATTAAAATTATTTTCCTGCTGTCACTACACACAACGCATGACAAGTAACAGATAGATGGAGCCTTAAGCTACAGTTTGTCTAAAAGAAGAAAAAAAATGACCAGCCTTGGACACTTTACAGTCTGCAGATAACCTTTCTGTGTATTTGGGATATTTTAGGAAAATTAAGTACTCAGAAAAAATCAAAATAAACGCTAGGCTAGGAAACCTAAAGTCTCTGGAGCTGTGAGACATCAGCACTAAGCACTGGACCACTGTGCCACAAAAAAAAACTATCCACTGGAGTTTTTTAATATGGGCAGATGGACATACAAGAGAACAAAAAACATGTGCTTTATGCATTTTATAGATAGACTAGCAAATTGTGCTTGCGAAAATTTCACAAGAATAATAGCGTCAATGAAATGATGATGAGCGAGAGAAGAATGTCATACGTTATAGTAAGAAAGGAGATTATTTCAATAAGTAGTGACTTGTGAGAGCAATCAATATTAGAATAGTCACATTACAATAAAATCAATCAAATTAAAAAAAAAAAAGAATAGTCACATGATTAGTATGGGATGTTATTAAAGTCACTTAAAACAGCATGAAAAATGACAATACAAAGTGTAACGTGAACAGGTCAACAGAACATATTGGATAAGAAGGGAAATGCAGGGCACATGTAAGTCAGTATGTGTGAAGTGTGGCTGTCAGGTAATGTAGTGTACCAACGTCTATAATAATTGTCATAAAACGCAATTTGCTGCATAAACGTTATTGTCAGCGAAAATATTCCCCTGTGTGTAACCTGCAAGTACCTGTATGCTTAACCTGGGTTACGATGTAGTGTACAACTGGCCATGGGTAAAAACAAGGCCTGGCAAATAAACGCCAACGTTATTAAATATTTGTCATTGTGATAGTCATACAATGTGCTAAATGAACAGGGAATTACTTATGCCATAATACAAAAGGAATATCTTGTTTTGAATTGTCAGTGTTATGAAATCCCTGTAGTTTTTCCGTCAATGTTTCTTCTTGTCTGGCAGTTTGCTGCATCTCTTCAGATATGTTGTGTGTGTAATTCGTTTTTCACTCACTATCTATCTTGCTGCTGCTGATTTTTGTATAATGTTACTCTGTGGTTTGTCATACATTGTCTTTAAAGTTCTAAGGCACTTGCCTGTGCCTGTTGGTCTGGCGTGATGCAGATGTTTCTGCTTCTGTGCGTTGGTGTGAGTATGTAGGCTGGCGAGACCATTTTTGTTGGTCGCAGCTAGGCTGTAATGTGCCTTTTCATTTTATCGGGAGGCTTACGTTGAAGTGAAGGAAAAAGGAGGTTTAAAATGGTAGTGTCATAATGCAGTTTCAGTCAGTAACAAAGTATGCACGGAATAAACAGTCAAATACCACAGTCGATAATTGGTCACATTGAAGAATTGAAGACTTGAAGATAAGCCTAAGACAAACTCTGCCAGGAACACAGATTCCTCGCTATTGTTGTGGAGGGATATAGTAGTTGTGGCAACCGTTGTTTATATCAAGCATGGACGGATACAAGAGAAATAATATAAGGATAGCATTTAATTTGTCCCAAGGGGGAAATTTAGATTTTTACTAAAGTTCAATAAACAAATATAACAACCAGCCAAATACACAGCACAATTGTAAAATTGGTTGACTAGGGATTCACGCAAAGGTTTTGAGGCCTTGTTCAAGGTATGTGGCAGTTTATTCAACTTAAATGTTAAATATGGAAAAGAGGGGCCATATTTACAGTTTGGTTGTCAATACTGAGGCTAAAGGATAGACAGAAAGAGGCACTACCTAAGTTACAGATGTTTCCATTTTTAAAAATCAGTTTAGTAAGCTGCTCAGGTTAACGAGTGTAGTGTTTTGCTTGGTACATAGGCACTCATTCCTAGGTGTTAGATTTCATTGCTTTATAATTGAGTAGCAGGATATGGAACTAACAAAAAATTAACGTTCTGAAACTGCTCTAGCAGCAGCTTTTTTATAGTGTAACAGCTCAATAAGTAACATTATCAGCTAACAGTTGTCTTCTACAGCTTTGTTTGCCAGAAGACCATTGAATAAATGGACATAAATGTCATTCAGAGGTCTTTGTTAGACTGGTTGCAGGTTTCTGCAGCTCCAAGCTGTAACTGAGACATCCCCTACACTTCTGGCTGGGAGAAAGTGCAACCTCTCATTCACTTGTAGAACAATTTTACCCACTGTCAGGTGAGTAGTTGACTCATCTAGGCCTTTGGGCGATGCATATCTTTTCAATGCTTGCTATCAATCTCGGCTTCTAAAAGGTTTTTGCTGAGGGCATCCTTGTTAGTGAATATTACATGATCATTTAATTGCTCTTTTCTTATTTTTCATTATTAATGATGATGTCTAAGGACCATGCAGCAGCAGTACACTTTTGATATAAACCTCCAGTGGGATGTCAAAAACGTTAGCCTGTGTGGGACATTCACAAATTAGAATTATACTTATACATTTTTCTGACACATTTCATGCTCACAAGTCTGTACATGGTTAACTAAAGTATTGTTAAGGAGGACATGGACTGGCTGGCACCCTGACTGGAATGGATGGTTCCTTACCTGGCAGGGAAGCCTTTGTAATAGATCGATGGAGGGAAGCAGCCTCTGAAGGCCATGTGTTCCTCTAGCGTATTAGGCAGCAGCATCCCTCTGGTGGATCTCCCATGTGCACACCAACAGGGATGCCTTGGTGTTGTAGTTCTAATGGGCAGCCCTACTGCGTTTCTTGGGAGCCACCAAGGGGAGCTATGGGAGGGAGCATTTCTTTTTTTTTTTAGAGAGGTTCTGTTTGAGCTGGAGGTGCTTGCTGGGTGCACTGTCATAGCACTGAAAGTACTATCAGGTCTAGCATAAAGAAAGTTGCTCCACCTCACCCAGTTGAGTTGGAGTCAGGTATGGAGGATGGACAGAGCTCACCTGGGACAAGTGGGGGAGGATAGAAGAAAGAGGAGAAAGAGTTGCAATGTTTGCAGTTGTGAATTATTTGAAAAAGAAGCCTTTGTAAAGCTATTTCTTTCAAATAAAAGTGTTAATTTTGAACCCAGGACTTGCTTTTACACCAGTAACAAAATGTACTCGAGTTCACATGAACTGTAATGCAGGCCCCTGTTTTCAGAACTCGAGTATGGTTCTGTGGTGCACTCATAAGTTAAGAAAGCAGCTTTCACTCTAAACAAACCTAACTCTTTTTTTCTGCCAAATATCAGTGAATAGTTAGATACTATTTTTTATATTTTTAACATAATATCAATAAACACAGAATAAAAAAAAAAACAAAACCAGATACACTCATAGCTATATCAAAATTCACTATAAAAAAGATAGGGTTTACAACACAATTATAATGCAGTTAATGGCTTAGGAGTATATCCTGAAATCCTTCTTTAAGCCTAATTTACTCAAAGTCTTATCCCACAATTCTTTAAAGCATTCGCGCTTATCTTAAAGTTTCTAAAGAGATCAGGTAGTAATTACAAGAGAGCTAAAGAGGGAGGTTCATCACCCACCCATTTTGTCATGATTGCCTTTCTAGTCAGCATTAGAATAGACTGAACTACTTCTCTATTATTTCTGCAGTTGAATAAGTAATACTCCCATGATGCACGTGACAGAGTGAGCATTTAAGTGTACTTCACAAATAACATATTTTTAGAAATCTCCATCCATAATTTCTGAACACACAGTATATACAATCCATAGACAATGGAATATTGTTCCAGTTTGTGGTATACATTTACCTTTTTATGCATTACCCATTTTATATGCTATTTGCCAAGTTATACTTTGTTTCTTTATATTGTTTTTCCGTACAACACTTCACAATCTGGCTCAAAGTCATCTGTAAAGATTTCAGGTAATCTAGTTTATGCCTTGATAAGAAAGTATTGTTTTTCATTCTTCAGAAAATTGTTTCAATATAGGTGAGTTGCTAAGCAAACCAAGACAACAATTCCTGGTATTGACATGATGATAAATTATATTTAAATAAGATTTTTTTAATGATATGCTTGTGCTTGCAGTTGCCAGAATAAATCAGTTGCCTACAAATGAAAATGGGGTATGAAAGGATAATATCTTAAATATCTGCTTATCTAGACTTTTCAAATTGGTTAATTCTGTCCAGAAAAGATAGTGTTAAATTGGTCCAGTAGTTCACGTTTTCCTTTAAGTGTATAAAAAGAGGTTTTATATTTGTTGAAAAAAGATGTGAGACTTTGGGATTCACCTGATTCCTAAGGTATGTAATACTCCTAGAAATCCAGTGGAATGGTTTGATAAAATTGTGTTCTTCTTCATCCATGCTTTCCATACACATTATCTCTGACTTAATAAAGTTAGGCTTATAGCTTATAATGTGACATACCCAGTGACTCACTCCAACTATTCTGCAACTCACCCTGATATAATCTTAGATGTTTGTCTTTAGCCGTTAGGGTGTGCTCCGTTTGGATGAGAATTGACAATCAGTAAATGCTCATTAAAAAGTACAATGCATAGAGTGCAACTATGAGAAATAAGAAATGTGAGTATTAAGGAAACATCTATCAAATGTATTTCATCTTCTCCCTTAACTGTTATTCACATGAGTTAAGCTGACTGCAAGAGGCAGGTTTTCACAAATCAGAATAACCACATATTCCCATTTGGATGGAGAAGGATGAGTTAAGAAAACCTGACCTACATACTCAGTTTGTTATGCTCCAGATCATTCAAGTGTGTTTTTTTCTGTAAAAATGCTGTTTTGAATCATCTGTTTTGAGGACATTCATGGCATTTTTCTTTTTACATTGCCAACTATCCTCCTTTAGATTCCAAGTACATACTGTAATCCTCATACTAGGCATGATTGTTTTTTTGCACCCCAAAGCAGTGTGCACAAGGCAGATGTATGTACCTGATGTTGCCATGTTTGAGGGATGGGGCTTCTTGACAACATACATAATTGTATAATATAACATTAAAGCATTTTAAAAGAAAATATGTAACAAACTTTTTAATCTCCTGAACACTTAAAGAAAGGGAAAGGAACAATCTTAGAACTACTGTAGGTAGCTAGACTTAATCTACAAACCAAGCCGAGAGAGGGCATAAGAGAGTTGGCTTCCCTATCTTGCCTCTGTTTAATTATAGGAAGTTCAATAATTACACCAAAAACAAAATCTGTCTAGTTCTCACAAAAATAATTTGTTACAGTCTTCAACTACTATGCAGAACAAATATCATGTCTTCAAATTAACCTTATCATAGACAAGAGCAGAGAAGTGATAAATGTAGACATAATCATTCAGTTCTCAGCTTCATCAGATTTACAAACTACATCCAAAACCACTTGTATATTAACTCATCTCTGACAGCTTATTTGGACATTGACGTTTGATTTTGAATGGTTTTAGGGCATATCATGCCATTTCTGTAATGAAAAGCACAGTGGAACTTCCTTAAGCATCAAGTGCTTTAATAGTTTTGGGATACAGAAATGAATATCTCAGTCCAGCCTCCTTGTCACTTCCGCAGTTTCTTTTTCTGGACCTCAAATGAGAAGCGTTTGCAGATGAAGACTTTTTTTCTGTCTTTGTGCCCTGCTTCCATTAGTTTCTGCTTATTCCAGTAGCAGAATGTCTCTTTCTTTCTTAGGGGTCCTGTAAGATGACGTAATTCCAGCTTGATTTCTTCTTTGATGTCATGCCAAGAGTTTCTGGGGAGCCACCTCTCAGAAAACTTGACTGAGTTGTTTCCCTGCATCCTTCTGTTTTCAAAGTCTCCGACACAAGTGAGTGCCTTACATAAGTCTGTCTCAATTATATACTGTTGGTCACGAAAAGACTATTGCTTTCGAAGTTCAAAACATTATGCTCCACTTCATCTACTCTTTTAATTATAATGTCCATCATCTTGGATATAGAAGTGACAGACTACTGAGTGATGGACAATTTAGAATGTAATATTTTAGCAATATTAGGTGGATGAGCCTGTGGTGTCCTGGATAATGGACTATCTGTTGGGCAGACCGCAGTTTGTGAGACTCAAGGACTGTGTTTCTGATGTAAATGTGAGCAAAACTTGTCTCCATTCCTCTTCACTCTAAACGCCTCAGACTATAAATAAAACACCAGGTCATGTCACTTGCAGAAATTCTTGGATGATTCTGCACTTTTGGTATGTGTTGATAAGGGGTATGAGACCGAGAATAGGAGTCGGTGGAGAACTTTGTTTCTTGATGCAAAGAGAATTGCCCGAATCTTAACATCAGCAAAATCAAGGAACTGGTTATTGACTTTTCCCGCACCAAAGAGCTTTGTGTCTGGTTACTGTTCAAGGAGTGGTCTACTCCTACAAGTACTTGGGGGTTCACATTAATGATAGGTTGGACTGGTCTCTGAACACAGAGGAACTATACAAGAAAGGGCAGACCAGGCTCTTTTTTCCATAGGAGACTGTTTTCCTTTAATATGGGAAGTGACATCTTTCACATCTTCTATAACTCTGTAATGGACAGTATGATTTTTTACACTGTGGTGTGCTGGGCTGGTAACAACACTTCAAGAGAGGCCCACCGAATCAACCAGCTAATTAAAAGGGCAAGCTCAGTTACAGGATGCAGTGTGGGCCCCTGGAGGTTGTAGTGGATGACAGAATGAAGATAAAACCATTTTGAGCAATGCTGCACATCCTCTCTTTCTCACACTAACACTGTGTTATTCACCATGTCAAGAAGCGCTACTGAGGTTCCTTTATACCAACAGTAATATACTTACATAATGCTTCACTCTGATTGTTACAGCCAAGTCAGAACTTGCTTTTTAATTTTTGTGCTTTCTAGTCATTCTGGTGTTTGTTCAGACGAAGATGTGTGTGTGTGTTTATTTATTTATTTGCGTATCAAACTATTTATGTATGTATTGATTTACAGAGATTATGTAAAAAGCCAAATTTCCCCCTGAGGACTCTATCTATCTATCTATCTATCTATCTATCTATCTATCTTACCCACAATAAAGTCTCCTCTAGTAATTTTGCCATCTTGTTGGGATCACCGATTTCTTGTTACTTGATAGGCTGATTCCGATCCTGATTTTGTTTTCCTTATCTCTTCAAAATCTTTTTACACCAACCCCTGCATAAACAGACGTATAGAAACCTTACTGTATGTTCTATAATAAAGTGTATTATTATAATTAAACTATAGACCACAGTTGTTAACTGTTTATTTTTTATTAACAAAATGAAATCCTGTAGATTTATTTTTCAGTGACTAAAAAAATGCTAAAATAAATAAAATGTCCTTAATAAGATATATTAATAAAATATTTACAAAATATTTATCCATAATACATATGGTATAAAAGAAAATAAAATTCTTCTCATAATTACAAGCTGTAATATTGTTTGTTTTTTTCTGTAATGGTGAAAATTACTCTTTAATAAGCCTTATTTCAGATAGGTACATTTACAGAAAAAAAAATCTAATAATATTACAGTTTGTAATCAGAAGAATTTTATTTTCTGTGCATACACTCACACAATCAATTAATTGGTATTGACAATTAAATACTGCTTAAATGTAAATATACCTGCACTTATAGGTGTTAATTATTTTTAATAATTAATTGCGGAGAGGCGAGACATTTCATGCGTCTACCCAGATGGGCTACCTCAAATTGGGACACGCATGTTGCCGTGCAGCAGGGGATGCCTCCGCACCACACCAGTTCCAATCCGCAAAAGGCCAGACTCCATTGGCTCTCTGGCAGTTTCACCTCTTCCCGGGGAGAGGCTCCAGGGTATCTGTGGTATCAACTGACTAGAAAATAGGACTTGTTGTTCCTGTATGGAAAGGGAAGGGTGATCACATGGATTGCGGCAACTACAGGGAGATAACACTGCTCTCTGTGCCAGGTAAGGTCTTTGCTAGGGTCATCCTCAATAGGATCTGTGATTATTTGCTCACCTACCAGCGACTAGAGCAGTCTGATTTTTACACTTAAAAGGTCTACCATTAACCGTATCCTGGCACTAAGGGTTCTCATGGAGCACAAACGCGAATATTGGCAGAGTTTCTTAGCAGCCTTTGTCGATTTTCATAGACTGTTTGACTCAGTTGATGGAGCTGCCTTGTGGGATATCCTGAGATTTTGTGGGATCCCCCCCAAAGTCGCTGGATATCATGGCTGGCCTGTACACTGGTACTGTGAGTGCTGTGCATAGTGGAGGCAGAACCTCTGCATTTTTCCCAGTTGATTCTAGGGTTCATCAGGAGTGTGTTCTTGCTTCAGCTTTGTTCAGTGCTTGCATCGACTGGGTGTTGCGTAGGGTCGTGAGGTCCAGTGGCTGTGGGGCATCTGTTGGTAAAGAGAGATTCACTGATCTTGACCTTGCTGACGATGCTCTGATCTTCATTGAGTCATCGGAGGCTCTGATCGGGGAGCTCGAGAGACTGAGTGAGGAATCTGAGTGACTTTGTTTGTGAGTGTCCTGGATAAAAACCGATCATTTACCGATAATCACAATTGAGGCTTCTTTTTTAGTGAAAATCAACTGACTTAGATTGGCGGCCAATCAATCAGAGCATCCCTACCATCTTGCTTGCCTTTTTTGTTTTGTTGTCAAGTTTTTGATGTATTTGTTTGGTTTTGGGGGAATTGACTATTTGCAGAGTTCAGCAAGAGCTTGACAGATGTGTATTGTGGTATGGGACTCCTTGTGTGTTGTATTATTGAAGAGTCCTTATATTTGGGGATTTATGAGATTGTAGTGTCCTAGCTTGTTTTGCCTATGCTGCCTGGTCCTGAGTTTATTTAAGCTCCTTGCACTGACTGTTGAGTGAGTTCACTTAAACTACTGAGTGGTGAAATAAACTTCTTACTGTTATAGAAGAAATTATTTCCTTGTATTGTGATGAATCTTTAAAAATAAATCCATTCTGATATTTTTAAGACCTTCTTATTCTTGGCTGGCACCCTTTTCTAGTGGGTACTGCACTGCATGAGCATCTATCTAGTTCCCTTTGTTTGCTCTGTACAAACCTAAAACACAACACATAGTATACTCCTTTTAGTGCAAAGCAATATCCCTTCCAATCAAACTTTGAAAACAAATGGACCCAGGTCTGTGTCAGTAGCCTTAGTATGAAAACCCCCACAGTGAACACTCATTCAGTACCATTTCTGGAACACATTCCTCTGCTGACATCTAACTAAACTCCTTTGATCTCTACATTCAAATCAAGTCTTATTATGGCATTTGGAATATTTAGTTAAAGCCTTAGTTTTGTCCTGAAGGCAGTCTTAAACCTTTATGTATGCGTGTGTTTATGCCAAGTATTATATTATTCCATTGTTTTCTAATGTGGATGATGTATTTGCTTTCTGTAAAAGTTATACTATTGGCAGGGAGTCTATATGGGTCATGGCAAAGTTTCACTAAAGTCATCTTTTTATTAGGTGAAACTGACTTATAGTTATGTGTATATTCTCCTGGAAGCCTAGCGTCACATCACCTGCTTTATTTTCACACTGTCTTCTGACTAATCTCTTTTGTGTGGGAGAGTCTTCTGTGCTACTTACTGTGCCCACCTACCCTCTGGCAATAATCTAGAATTCCTAGTATCATGTTTGCCAGACACAGCACACATATGCCCTCGTTTCTAAAATTCTTGTAACACTATCACTAGCCGTTCATAAATCTTGCCTGGATAGACTTTAGGGAGAAGTCATCCAAGAGGTAACTGACTAAGTTGTTCCTTTTACTTAGAATCAGTTATTTGATCCTGTGTTAGATAGGCATAAATGTTGAGCCGTTAGCCGTCATTCGATTTCCAGATCAAAAAGAATAAAAAAATAATTACAGCTCCGCCACTGGAGTGAAACTTTTGTCTTTCAGTAACAAAGGTTGGTTTTTGTAGAGACAGATTGTCAAAGGATCCCAGGCAGTTTTTTTTTTAACAGAGTACACATTTAAAAAAGGAATAAAATCCTATCTAAAGAGAGAAATAGAGAGAGAGGAAGAAAGAGAAGCTACTGTTACTAGCACAGTTCCATATTGAGACCCGGGGCACATTTCTTTCAGTGTGTAAGCTAAACCTTTCCTCATGACAGACAGGAGAGAGATAGAGGCCATGAGTTCTTTTTCATTACCTCACACTGTCATTGGTTCACATCTGAGCTTAGACATTGTACCATTTCACTGTCTACATTATGCATTAATCAACATCTTCTTATGTAATACCCTACTGTGGCTGTTTGTTTGTCTGTCCAGGATTTTAAATCACCTGTAGCTCGCAAACTGTTTGAACTATTGACCTGAAATTTGGTACACATATACTACGTGATGTCTACTATCCACTGTCCGGATGATTGTTGACTTCCAAGGTTATTCCTCTTTTTATTTTTATTTTATTTTATTGTAGAATCAACTCCCGGCAGCGGCCAGCAGGGCGGCCGTGCGGTGCATGTGTACGGGTGCTGTTCTCATTCCCTACCACATTCGCTGTCACTTCCCCTACCTTTTCATATCTTAAATCATTCTTGAGGCAGATTGAAGACTTAAGTGCGAGCTTAAGTGAGAAATTAAGGAAAACGTACTAAGTAATTGCAACACAAACACTGATTTAATCAGTTTTAACGTGAAAAGATGCCGACGAAAGAAGAGAAGAAGCGGACCGCAAGGGTGGAGAAAAGAAGAGCTGCTCAGGAAGCAGCAGGCACATCAACCTCTGAGCAAATTAATGCTAAACGTACAGAGAAAGAGGATGAAAACTATGAATGTTCAAGTCAAATGTATTCACGGCACGTTATCGTTATTGTGCAGTGCGCTGTTACTGTCTAGTTTAGTTATAATATACAGTAGAGAGTTTTTCATGCTGTTGACATGAGTTTGTCTCCCAGTTAGAGGTCTGTATGGTACTGATTTTTTTCAGTCCTGCTCCCAACCTCTTCAAACACAATTCCATCCAATGTCTGCCCACTTCCATCCCCTTTCTCCCACCCCTGCACATGATTCCATTCCTCTCCCAATTGCATTCCTACTTTCCCCTTTAAAAGGCACACATAGTCTATTTGGATCCTTAAAACAGAAGAACCTACAAAGGGTTAAAAACATCACACAAATGTGAATAAATCTTCTTATTACTGTTTAATCTTTTTGATAATACAGTCAGAGTTGGTCTATTGATTTAATTTAATTAAATAAATAGATGAAGAGATAAAGGGTGACGAGATGTTTTCTTTTTCCTGACAATGTCCTTTTTAAAGATTAAAATGGTGGTGAAGCTGATATTTAAAAAATCCTTTTAAAATTGTCCCAGATTTTGTCTTGATCATTACTTAAACTGTGTAAACAAACAGCAGACCTGCATACTTTGTCCAACAAAAGTTCAACTTGCTTGTTTTTTTACCTAGAGTATGACCACCATAACTTGAGTGCACCGTAGGCTTTGTTTAAAGAAAAGTATACATGGCAGTTTGACTCGGAGGACTAGGTACAGCCATACTACAAATCAGCACCGACATATAAGTAAAAAAGAGCCAAAAAAAAAAAAAAAAAGTGTACCTCTACATACAAGTAAAAAAATAAATATAAAAAATGAACACTCATGTTTTCAACCAGGAGGTAATGAGTAGGAAGCTGAGTATACAGCATCGGTATAGCCGCAATGTGCGACTTAAAGCTCATCTGCACTCTGAAAAGCACAAAACACCTGGGACCTCATGTATAAACGGTGTGTACGCACAGAAATGTTGCGTATGAACGTTTCCACGTTCAAATCGCGATATATAAAACCCAAACTTGGCGTAAAGCCATGCACATTTCCACGGTACCTCATACCCTGTCGTACGCAAGTTCTCTGCACGGATTTGCAGGCTGGCGGCACCCAGCGTCAAAGCAATGCTACTGTTCCTGTGCGGTTTATCTTTCTTTTTCAGATGCACATCCCTGATGCGGCTTTATAAATACACTGAAATTAACCGCATATTGTTTATTAGTTTAAGGCATCTGATTGTAATTAACCTGTGTGAGACTTGCACGGACACCACCAGTCGGAGACCACATCTTTATAAAATTCACACGTTTATTATTCATTTAAATAAACACAGGAATAAAGTCCCGAACAACACATGATGCACACAGCAATCAATTACCAGAAAGCGGGCAT
The DNA here is from genome assembly GCA_026402145.1 of Polypterus bichir lapradei. NCBI lineage: Eukaryota > Metazoa > Chordata > Cladistia > Polypteriformes > Polypteridae > Polypterus > Polypterus bichir. The sequence continues at coordinate 46,546,359 of JANRMT010062791.1, read as the reverse complement.
AATTTGTCGTCTCCAAGGTCCTGGTCCTATAAAAATAAAAATAGTCACAGAGGTGGAGTCTTTGCTCTTACGCCATCGTCTGGCGTTTTTATCTCTGACAGAGGGCCAACACTCCCCCCTTTTACCAGCACCCTGGTCGCCGAAACCTCGGCACCTGCTCCAGTGTGATCCACTCCCCTTCATCGGGGTACATACTGGGTTCGCCCTTGCCGATTCTGGAGCTTCCCTCTGCACGCGCAGAGGATGACGTATCACGCTCCGTGAGCTCACGGGCTCACGTCTCCCTTGTTAGGAAGAACCGGCTTTCCCCTTTCGATTCTTCCTGCTTCTCTGGGGCATTCTGACAGCCTGGGTCTTCCTACTGAAAAGGAAAAGACCCCTTGCCGTCTGCGCCCTTGTAGAAAGATGCGAGACTGATGCTGGCTCTGGCGGTTGAGCACTAAGACCCACGGCACTTGTCAGCCGGCGTCTTGGCTCCACCCCTTCCAAGCGATCAGCACCTTGCTTCGTTTCCACTGTTGGAGATGCAGCTACTAAGTCCCCGGAACCACGTGATCCTGGGACGGGTTCGCTTGCGCCTCCCTTTTCCTTTACGGTATTGGTTTTACTTACCTCTACCGGCACGATCCTCCGGCCAAAGATTCCAGTGTTGCGCCTCTCTTCCTCATGACGTAAGGTCTGATGTGATGCGACCACCTTCCCCTCCAGCTTGTCTATACAGACATGGAGGTCGTGTTCCACCTGCTGCACCATCTGCCTTAACCGAAGCATCCTCTCCGATTCCTGCAGGTAAAAATACAGTATCAGCCAGTGGAGGACTTACCTTTAAATCGGTCCTACTCACCGGCTGTACACACTGGAGCTTTCTTCCGGGTTCCACCGGACCCTCCCCTTGCTCAGGATGGACGTTCGCCGGTCCCATCTTTAACCAATCACTGACAGGAACACGGCACACACCGTCCAATCCCTCGCCTGTCACGGGGTGGAACTTCCGGTCTTCGGCCATCTTGCCTCTCCCGAGGGAACTGCAACTCTCGCTGCCATCCCTCTGCCTCGGCTGCTGGAGACGTAGCGGATCCTCCCCTTCCTCTAGCGATGCCTTCCCGGCTTCGCGGACCAGATATGCACACCCCAGACAGTGACATGAGTCCAAGCAACCTCCTCCGGACCCGTCAGTGGTTGTGCCTACTGCAGTCCCTCCGGCGATGACAAACGCTGGGGAATCCCCTTCTCCTTGTCCTTGGCTGGCATTCCTCAGTCCCCTCGGGTGGAAGACAGCCCTCTGGAGAATCTCTGACGGCCACTGGGCAATTCGCGGGACGTCCACGGTGCGTGTGCAGACCGTCTCCCTGCAGGACGTGTGTGTGGCCGACTGGGGTACCGGGCAGCTCACAAAAAATTTATTTTTGGGGTCCCCTGCCTTGGAACAGGCAGAAAGTCCCTGTTCGGGCACCATTGGGAGACTTGCTCGGACACCACCAGTCGGAGACCACATCTTTATAAAATTCACACGTTTATTATTCATTTAAATAAACACAGGAATAAAGTCCCGAACAACACATGATGCACACAGCAATCAATTACCAGAAAGAAACTCCTGTCTCTGTCCTTGGCCGGCAATCTCCTCCTGGGAGCTTCGTCCTGCTCCCTCTCCCGACTCTAGCTCCCCGATTGCTGGAAGGCAGCCCCTTTTATTCCTGCCCGGATGTGCTCCAGGTGGCTGATGACGTCCATCCGGCAGCACTTCCTGGTGTGGCGGAAGTGCTGCCCTTTGCACCGGAAGCACTCCGGGCGTCCCTGGCAGGTTCCTCCGCCATCTTGTCGAGTGTGGCGGAAGTAACTATTCCCAGGTCCCACGAGGTTTAAGGCGCCCTCTGGCGGTGGCCACGGGTCCCAATGGGTTATAATCTTTTCTCGTGGTCCTTTCTTATTCCAGGGCGGTTGCCCCCTCATGGCCCGGAAGCTATTCTTGCCCCCTTCCGGTCCTTTTAGGCATCCCGGCCGGGTAAGAACCCCAGCCGTCTGTGACACCTGTAACAATATAATGGTCCACAGAATGGTCATACTATTCTAAATACCATAGCTGCTTTAGCGTTGTTACTCACTGCACGTTCTTCTTCTTTCAGTTGCTCCCGATAGGGGTTGCCACAGGGGTTGCTGTATATTATCAGTATACAGCATCAAGCACACGCTGCCTCAGCTATACTTCCTATTTGAACTGCTGTCACACAGCAAACGCTTCAAAACCTTTCCTATATGGACCTCGCAGTTCAGAAACAGTTTCATCCTAAGAGCTCTAAACGCACTCTATCAGTCCATCAACTGCTTCTTGTAGAACTGTTTGTACTTATAAGTACAATTACCTCACTGTAAACTTGCGATACAGTTATAATATTGCACAACTTGAGCCACTTTATAAAGCACGTATTTACATATGATGACATTATCATTTTTAAGATGAAATGCAGCAAAATATGTTTATTATATTACACAGATAAAACTTTAACTGCATTTAAATAATCTATATTGTTAATAATTAAAGGACACGGTGTCGCTACGCTAGCAAGGATCTGGCGCTCCGTTCACGGATTGTTCCTGCCTCGCACTGTATGCTTCACTGGGACTGGTGTGAAGGATAGAATAATTAAACTTCTACTACGAAGATATTTCAATGTTCCTTAAAAGTTTTGAAGAATCGGCGTTATAAGCTTACAGATGGCTTAACTTCTATTACAGAGCTGATTGTGTGGCGATTGGGTATTTGGAAAAAGAAAAGGAAGGACAGGAATTGGAGGTTAGTACGTTTGAAAGAGACAGTACTGCTGCAATAAATTATTTCATTGAAGGTTGCGCACATTCACTGCGCCACCGTGTTCCCATGTTTAATAACATGCTTTAACTCCTATCATCATGAAAATGATATCACGTATAAATCTCAGTATTTTAGTTATTCAGAGAGCTGTAATATTACGAATGTAATGGACTCCGTGTCCTGTCGGAGGAAGAGAAAGCCGGTTTAAGAAGCAGGTAGTGATTCACACACATAGATCACATAGAAGATCAAATACAAAAAAAAAGCATTTAACATGCCACTTTAGTTACGATGGGATTTGAGAAACTAGTAAACGATTTTAAGATGAAGTTTATGATGTTCTACTTTAATGACAAAATAAACTAGGTGATTAAAGTGAAAATTTTGAGATTAAAGTTGACATTTCGTGCTTTTTTTCCCCACTGTGTGCCTATTTTTATTCTCTGTACTCTAATGAGCTTTCATATGAAACTCAGACGGTGGGCTACGACTCACCTTTTCACGGCGACTTTGACATGTGACAACTTCTTTTTTATTTTTCGGGCACTGTACGACTTTGTGAACTTGAGCTTTCGAGTTTCTCCAACACTCGATCATCTTCCTTTTGTTGTTTATACTACTGTTTAAACCAACAAATAGTATGTTTTTCTTTGCCTCCACTTGGTATTCGCTGAAATTCTATTCCCGCCCCCCCTGTGCTTTTCCCATTGCCTTTTCACAGAAGGCTGAGCTTAAGGGCTATTTATATTGATTTGCATATTCAAAGAGGTGTAATTCTGGGAGGAGTTGGGGTGGGGCAGCAGGCGCATGCACGAGCGTTACTTTTCACGCTGACCGGGATTTATGTAGAGGAAGAACACGGCAGTTGGCGAACGCACAGATTTATGCATCTGGATTTTTCTGCGCGTAAGCACATTCCCGCTTTTGTGCTTATGCCATGTTATAGTGCGAATTCTACGCACGGCATTATGCAGGAGGCCCCTGATAAGGGAAGAGGGCTCCTCAGCAGAAGTGAGCGACTGTTAGTTTTATTATGTTTCAAAAAGTTCCATTAAAACTGATCATTTTTAATATTGATGAGGACTTCTCCTAAGTTATGATGTATGTATCTCTTTTCACTTCTACCTAAGATGCTAAGATATGTAATGCACTAAAAACATTCATATCAAAAGGTTTTTGTGTATTTCCTTTTTTTTTTGCTGTAATGCATAAAAAATGACAACCTTGCAAGTCAGTTGTAAGTTTACTAAGTAGTATATATAAACTATGACAATTAAATTGATTGGATTACTTAAATAGAAAAATAAATAATATATATATAAAAAATGTGTTGTTTTTAAAAAGCATTTTTTATATATATATATTTTCAGCTTTTTAGTCTTGGGTTTGTTTTAGTATAAATTTGTTTTGTTTTGTTACTAGTGCCATCTATTGGTGAAATCTTGAACTATTCTTCATATGAAAATTTCATTTCTTAATTAACATGGATTAATTGATCAATCAGTGAAACTGATTATTGATTCATGTATTGTCATTGGATGTAAGTGTGCAAAATTTCCAGTCATTTGGACAAAAGAAAGTGGGTTAAATATCGATTTCAAGATTTGTACCAGACAACAAACAGGTGAAGTTAATATAAGTGTGGTAATAATAATAATCTATACTAATAAAAGGCAAAACCCTCACTCACTCACTCACTCACTCACTCACTCACTCACTCACTGACTCATCACTAATTCTCCAACTTCCCGTGTGGGTAGAAGGCTGAAATTTGGCAGGCTCATTCCTTACAGCTTACTTACAAAAGTTGGGCAGGTTTCATTTCGAAATTCTATGCATAATGGTCATAACTAGAAGCTATTTTTCTCCATTTACTGTAATGGAGTTCAGCTCGAGGGGCGGAGTTTCTTGTGACATCATCACGCCTCTCACGTAATCACACATTACGTAGAAAACCAGGAAGAGCCCCGAAAAGCGCTGAAGAAAACATGCATTATATAATTAAGAAGGCAGCGAAACAATAAGAAGCGAGCGACTGACTCTTGTGCAGTAAAATTAAACTCATTGTTATCGGACAAGTCATCGTGTCATTGTTGGTGAGTAACCATAATTAATTTTCTTCTTACAGTGCTTAGTACATGTACGTACGTTTAGTGTCACTGTACACACATTTACTGTATACTATTTTTCTTGCATTGTACGTATTTATTGCTGGTGGCCTGTCTATCGTAATGGCTGTAACATATGTGATATCGGAGACACTCAATATCTTTAAAATAATATTTAGGTTTTACTGTATATAAACAGTGTGTTTATATACATAATTTCAATGAATCTTACCTAATATCTAAGAGAATACAAAGGGATTATGCTGTATAACTCTGCGGGGAATATTTATAAACAGTGCGGGAGAGTTTATAAGGGCTTAAAATATATAAAAAATAACCATACAACCATATGGTTTCTACTTCGCGGATTTTCACCTATCGCGGGGGGGTCTGGAACGCAACCCCCGCGATCGAGGAGGGATTACTGTATATATATATATACTAGCAAAATACCCGCGCTTCGCAGCGGCGAAGTAGTGCCTTAAAATTTTTATTAAGAAGAAAATTTAACCTTTTTAAACTGAGGGAAAATATGCCAATAATTATTTGTTAAGGATCTCTTTGTATACCATGTTGTCATTTCGGCCCTCCGGTTGTAATATGACCAAGCTGTGTGCTGAGCTTACTCTTGAGCATGTAACTTACAGTTGGCCATGTGAACAGTAATCTTGTCTCAAATCTCACAGCTTGGATTACTGCTGTCATAATCGGTTTGAGTTTCATGGTTTGTTTCAATTACGATAGTATTTGCAGGATTTGTTATGTTTAAGTGACATTCGGCATCTGTCAAGCATTGTAAGCACACAACCGGTTTCATCAATAAAATCACATCCAGCTTTTGAGAGTTTAAACACTCATAAACATCAAAGTGTCCACTACTGAAATCGTCACCTGTGAATCTAAGATGTTTAAGAGGCATTGGCGGTTGTCGAAAGGTGTAAAATATTTGGCCATTTCGGTACACTTGAAAGCGACAACCGAACAATTCAGCGGCAGCCATCAACTCACATGCAGAACCATAGGTGAAGGGCTTAAGCATTTCACTCTTATAGTGCTCCTGTGTAGTATAATTATCTCCTGTACCGTCATCAGTCCACACCTTGAACCTGTCCCAGTCATTCAATACATAAGACACAATGTTCCTCCGGATATCAAGAGTGGGCCTGATATGGCTGTGCAATATGTAACAAAGAGAATGGAAAAGGTAGGTGCCAACTCCGGGCATGAAAACCACTCGGTAAGTGACAGTTTTTTTGATCGGTAGTGATCACCTCGATAGACATGGTAATGGGGGTTGGAATGATAAATGAAATGGGTACCTGAGCAATGTAAAGTAAGTCTAAAATACCTATACAATAACTATAATTGTAATAAACAAACAATAAAACAGCGGAGAAGCCGTGGATTAAACAAAAAGGCTGTAGTTATCAGTAGGGAGACGTGAAGGAAGGGAATGTAGACACTGGAGCGACGGACGGCCTTATATAGGCAGGCAGCCAACAACGTGGGAGGCGTTGGGATGGGGGACCCAACGCCACCTCACACAGTGACTGAGCTGCAGGCTATGGACGTATATATGTACGTAAGTAGGATTCAGTTAGCGTTGGGAACCCATGTACCAAATTTCTTGAAGATGGGCCCATAAGTAACAAAGACTGTTGAAAAGTTCAATATGGTGGCCGACAGTGGCATCATACCACCGAAATAAGTACGTACATTGGTTTCGGTTAGCTCAGGGAAGCCACCTACCAAATTTCGTGAAGATGGGGCCGTAAATAAGAAAGTTCAACATGGCGGACGTTGTTGGCCGTTATGACCGTTACGCGTAGAATTTCTAAATGAAACCTGCTAAACTTTTGTAAGTAAGCTGTAAGGAATGAGCCTGCCAAATTTCAGCCTTCTACCTGCACGGGAACTTTGAGAATTAGTGACGCTGGAAAGTTCAATATGGCGGCCAACAGTGGTGTCATACCAATGAAATAAGTACGTACATCGGTTTCCGTTAAAAGTTTAATATGGCGGCCGACAGTGGCATCATACCACCGAAATAAGTACCAAATTTCAGCCTTCTACCTACACGGGAAGTTGGAGAATTAGTGACGTTGGAAAGTTCAATATGGCGGCTGACAGTGGCGTCATACCACCGAAATAAGTATGTACATTGGTTTCGGTTAGCGCAGGGAAGCCGCCTACCAAATTTCGTGGAGATGGGGCCATGAATAAGAAAGTTCAATATGGCGGACGTCGTTGACCGTTATGACCATTACGCGTAGAATTTCGAAATGAAACCTGCTTAACTTTTGTAAGTAAGCTGTAAGGAATGGGCCTTCCAAATTTCAGCCTTCTACCTACACGGGAAGTTGCAGATTTTGTGACGTTTGGAAAATTCAATATGGCGGCCGACAGTGGCGTCATACCACCGAAATAAGTACGTACATCGGTTTTGGTTAGCGCAGGGAAGCCACCTACCAAATTTCGTGAAGACGGGGTCATTCTTCTACCTACACGGGAAGTTGGAAAATTGGTGACGTTGGAAAGTTCAATATGACGGCCGACAGTGGCGTCATACCATCGAAATAAGTAAGTACATCGGTTTCGGTTAGCACAGGGAAGCCGCCTACCAAATTTCGTGAAGATGGGGCCATAAATAAGAAAGTTCAACATGGCGGACGTTGTCGAACTTTATCGACCGTTATGACCGTTACGTGTAAAATTTCGAA
>JANRMT010062791.1:46425017-46513719 GCA_026402145.1 Polypterus bichir lapradei | reverse complement strand
TTCCTGCACTTCCGGTCCCTCCTATATAAAAATGGCCGCCGACGCCCGTCAAGGCGTCGCGCACTTGAATGATATTTGTGTTGTTCAACGACTGTATAATAACGAACTGTTTTTTTTTTGGTTTACAGTATACGGGGCCAAAACCCCAACCCTTTATGCTGTGTTGTTTCCTTCTTTTACAGTGGCGTAGTCGGCAGGATACTGCACCGAAGAAAAGGCAAAATGACTGAAAGGCAGGACCTCAATACGGTGCTGCAGGGCATGAATGCCCAAATCCAGTCCCTGCAGCAAGCACAGACCACTACTACCAGGGAGCTGGAGGCCGCGAAGGCGAAGCTCGCGGAGGCCGAGAGGGTAAGGTCCGAACCACAGCGACCAAAACCTCCGTCCCTTGTCCCGATGACGGAGGCGGACGAAATCGAATCCTATTTGGGGATATTTGAGCGGACGGCCACCCAGAACGAGTGGCAGCGGTCCGAGTGGGCGTCCATTCTGGCGCCCTACCTGAAGGGGCCCGCGCAGCGAGCCTATTATGACCTCCCTGAGGAGGAAGCCGCGGACTATAAGCTCCTGAAACAGGAGATCCTGGCCCGCTACGGCATTACGCCGAGCCAGCAGGCAAGCGAATGGCGGAGCTGGCAATTTGACCCCGACAAACCGGCCCGAGCACAGGCTTTCGTATTCTGGGGCAAGATGGGGAGGTGGCTACGGCCGGAGGGTCCCCAAGCCCGGAAGGTCGTGGAACAGGTGGCCTGTGAGGGCCTGGTCAATGCGTTGCCCAGCTCCCTTGCCCAGCAGGTTCGGCGCCACCCTTACACGGACATGCCAGGTCTCCTGGAAGTCCTGGAGCGGCAGCTCGCGGTCTTTCGAGCCGGGGCGGCAGAAAGGCAAGCTCGCGGGAACCGACAGGGACGGGCGGCCACCCCCGAGCCCTCTCGACGCGCTGCGGAAGCGCCTTCCAAACCCCGAGAAAAGCCGGCCTCTCCGCGCTGTTACAAGTGTGGAGAGACCGGCCACCTGCTACCGACCTGTCCTCTAAACACCCCCATGGAGCCGATGGACTGCACCTGGGCCTCAGCGGAAAGGTACTGTACTCCGCCGCACCCCTTGGCGAGTCCGAACACGGGAGTGGTGTTGGTAAACGGGCACTCAGTGGTGGCTCTTTTTGACTCCGGCAGCAACATAACAATTGTCGCTCGCCGTTATGTCTTACCGCGACAGTGGCTAAGCAAACACTTACGGGTCACTTGTGTGCATGGAGAGACCAGGTCTTACCGTTCCGCCGAATGTTATCTATCCTGGAGGGGGGAGTTGTCCAAACTGTTGGTTGCGGTGTTGCCCGAACCCCCCTTTCCGGTGATCCTGGGACAAGACTGGTCACAAAGAAAAAGCCGTAAGACACGCACCGCTCCTGGGGCCTCACTGGGTCTGGTTATGGAGGGACAAGGCACCCTTCCCGCGGTCTCCACGCCATGCAATGAGGCAGGCCACAATGGCGCGGGCACAATGGCGGAGGAGTCGCAGGCGACGGACTCTGAGCCGGAACCTCCCTCCGGCGAGGGGACGAGCCAGGGGACTTCCACGCCCAACACTTCTACAGACCCCCTTACTAACATGGAGTATCAATTTCGCTCCACGGCCGCATCATTCAAAAGAGAGCAGTGGAATGACGATTCCCTGCGGTTTGCCAGAAATGCAATTGTTTTCCCAGGCAGCTCACAAGCTGAAGGTTCCATGCCACGCGAGCCCTTCTTTGTTTTGGAAAATAATCTGCTGTATCGGGTAGCAACTCACGAGGGTGAGGTGCGGAAACTGCTGCTAGTGCCGCGTACCTTCACGCCCACCTCCTAGGCGCCCATCTCGGGGCCGAGAAAACGTTGGAGAGGATCAAGCTCCGCTTTTACTGGCCCGGGATCAACGAGGAGGTCCGGCGTTTCTGTCAGTCCTGTCCGGACTGTCAGATTCGCCAGATTCCTAGGAAGGACCGAGCTCCTCTCGTCCCAATACCCCTGATAGATGTGCCCTTTGACCGGATAGGGGTCGACCTAGTAGGACCCCTGGAACCCTCGAACCGTGGCCACAAATATATATTGGTTATGGTTGATTATGCTACCCGGTACCCAGAGGTGGTTCCCCTGCGCTCCGCTACCACTAAAAACATCGCACGGGAACTAGTCAACCTTTTTTCAAGAGTGGGGATCCCCAAGGAAGTCCTCACAGACCAGGGCACTCCCTTCACTTCAGATACGTTCAGGGAAGTTGCCAAGTTACTGAGAATAAAGCACCTAAAGACGTCTGTCTACCACCCCCAAACGGACGGTCTGGTGGAACGCTTTAATCAGACGCTTAAACAGATGCTTCGTAAGGTAGTCAGCGCTGATGGCAGGAATTGGGATCAGCTCCTGCCCCTTGTGCTTTTTGCCTATCGGGAGGTACCCCAGGCCTCTACGGGCTTCTCCCCTTTTGAGCTATTATATGGGCGACAGCCCCGGGGACTTTTAGATATACTAAAAGAGGGTTGGGAGGCCGAGGCTCTTCCCTCCTCCAATATACTGGAGTACGTAGCGCAACTGCGCGACAGACTCACTAAAATCCGACCACTCCTCAAAGACCACGTGACTCGTGCGCAGGCAGCGCAGGCCCGGTGTTACAACCGTAACTCTGTCCTCCGGGAGTTCCACCCGGGGGATCGAGTGATGGTACTCGTTCCCACCTCCCATTCTAAGCTGCTAGCTCACTGGCAGGGGCCATACGAGGTTAAGGAGAGAAAGGGGCTCGTCGATTATTTGGTTAAACAACCAAACCGTCGACCGAGCGAGAGGATCTATCACGTGAACCTGTTAAAACCTTGGAAGGACAGGGAGGAAGCTCCCGACACTCACAGATCCCTCTCCCTATTCGCGAGCATGACTGCCCTTAACCTCGGTGACGAGCTAACACCCGTACAACGGCGGGAGATAACCCAAGCTATCTACGCCATCCCCGAAGTGGTGAGCGAATCCCCAGGCCGGACCTCGCTGATTGCCCACGATATCGTCACGGAACCCGGAATAGTCGTTCGGGAGAGGCCCTACAGACTCCCGGAGGCAAAACGCGCCGAAGTGGAACTGGAGGTACAACGAATGCTGGATTTGGACATTATCGAGGAGAGTCACAGTCCCTGGTCCAGCCCGATTGTCCTCGTTCCCAAGCCGGATGGCTCCTGGAGATTCTGCAACGACTTTAGACGTCTAAACCAGGTCTCCAAGTTCGATGCCTACCCAATGCCCCGCATCCGACGACCTGCTCGAGCGGCTGGGTGCGGCTCGGTATCTGACAACTCTAGATATGACAAAAGGGTACTGGCAAATTCCCTTAACGGCATCTGCCAAAGAGAAAACCGCCTTTAGCACCCCTAGTGGACATTGGCAATACAAGGTCCTCCCATTTGGGCTGCACGGGGCCCCGGCGACCTTTCAACGTCTGGTGGATAGAGTGCTGAAGCCCCACCAGTCCTATAGTGCCGCCTACCTGGATGACGTCGTCATCTATTCCGGCACCTGGGAGGAACATCTATTGCAGCTCTCTGCTGTCCTCGCGGCACTGGCTGCGGCCGGCCTCCGCATTAACCCCCGTAAATGTTTCTTTGGCTTGAACGAGGCCAAGTATTTAGGCTATCTGGTGGGGCGAGGACAGGTGAGACCCCAATGTTCCAAAATTAAAGACATCTTGGAATGGCCCCGTCCGAGTACCAAGAGACAGGTGCAGGCCTTCTTGGGGTTGGCGGGGTACTACCGCCAGTTCGTACCCCGTTTCTCCGAAAGGGCAGCACCCTTGACTAGCTTAACGAAGAAGGGGGCTCCCCTACACGTGGTATGGAACGACAAGGCGGAACATGCATTCAGTGACCTAAAACAGGCCCTTACTTCGGCACCCATACTACGGACCCCTGATTTTGGGTTACCCTTTATACTCCAGACCGACGCTTCGGACACAGGCCTGGGCGCCGTGTTGAGCCAAAGCGTTGATGGTGTCGAACACCCCGTGATGTACTTAAGCCGGAAACTGTTGGAGCGAGAGACCCGGTATGCGGCGGTGGAGAGGGAAGCCCTGGCTATTAAGTGGGCCGTGACTTATCTCCGCTACTACCTGTTGGGTTGCGAATTCACTCTGGTGACTGATCACGCTGCACTTCAGTGGATGTCCCTCCACAAAGAGTCGAATCCGCGAGTCACCAGGTGGTTCCTGGATTTGCAGCCCTATAAGTTCACGGTCACTTATCGCCGTGGCGGCCTTCAGGCCAACGCTGATGCTCTCTCTCGCGTCCACGACCTCTCGGCTAGGTCCGCCCGACCGGACGGTCTTGGGCTGAGGGGGGGGTCGTGTCACGCATGCGCGAGTAGGAGACCGCGGACGGATCCGAAATCAATCCGAAGGACGTTCGCCAGTAGGGAATGGCGGGGTACTAACCTTTCTGCTCTTTCTTTCAGGAGAAAAGACGCTCCACCATCGTAACCTGACCGCACTACGTCCACTTCCGCCCTTCCTCCGCCATCTTCCCTGACGTCAGCAGTCCCGTCATCCCTCACGCCTCCTTCCCAGCATTCCTGCACTTCCGGTCCCTCCTATATAAAAATGGCCGCCGACGCCCATCAAGGCGTCGCGCACTTGAATGATATTTGTGTTGTTCAACGACTGTATAATAACGAACTGTTTTTTTTTTGGTTTACAGTATACGGGGCCAAAACCCCAACCCTTTATGCTGTGTTGTTTCCTTCTTTTACAATATATATATATTATATATACAGATATATATATATATATATATATATAGATATGAGAACAACACTCATATCAATGACAAAACAATTACATTAACAATCATGTTACGTTATTTTTAAAATTTTTCCTTTTCTTTTTCATACCTTCTTTAACGCACTACTTCTCCGCTGCGAAGCGCGGGTATTCTGCTAGTATATATATATATATATATATATATAGTAGATTTATAACAAAATACAGGATATTAGTTGTGAAAGCAGGCCCACATATAAAGCAAAAAATATTTGTTATAAAGGCAAAAATAACCAAGGTTCACATTGGGTTACTAATTGTAGAAAGATGCATAGAGGAAAATCAGCAAATGCTTGTACGTTGTGCTTATAGAGTAACAAGTTAACATTTTTGGCAAGATTTCAGTGCATGGTGATTTATTGGCCAGGCAGCCATCACAACAGAATCTGATCAGAAGGGATCTTTAATTGTAACTTAAACTAGGGGATTATAGTCAAGTAAAACAGCTTTTATGATCACAGCCAAATGCACCAATCTCTGGTTTTACCACAACTGAGTACATTGTAAATATACAGAGAAGAAAGATGAAAAAGATTATTTATTACTAAAAGTTAAGTTGTACTAGGGTGTTGTATCATGTTAGCCATTGTGGATGCAATGAGAAGTGAAGCAAAATGACACCTTTTACTGGGGCCTGAGTTGCCTCGAAAGCTTGCATACTGTAATCTTTTTAGTTAGCCAATAAAAAGTGTAATTTTGCTTCACTTCTCATTGCAAAGGTTAAGTAAAAATGTAAACATTTATTTGGATCCCACAGGAAGTCCTTCAGAGGAACACTTACATCACTGCAGCTACTGAATAGGATTATATAACAGCAGCACTTGTTTTGTTGCAATACATCCAGTTCAGTTTGTGACAACTGGGAATGAACCTACAACATACAGTGTAAAAATGGGCCTTTTTATACCAGCATAATGATGAGAGAAGCCACATACCCCAAACCAAAGGGAAGAAGGCAGTAAAATGGCAAGAAGGAAAGCCTTTTCATGTTCCATTTGATTGCAAAGTCACAGTTCTTTCTGCCAGTAAAATAATGAGAAGATGGCCCCACCTCCCTCAATTCAGTATAACAGACAAAGGGGACAAAGGAGAGAAGAAAAGAGGCATGCTCGCTGCTGAGTAGTAGCACCTTTTGCTGAGTCAGGTGTCTCACTTTGTTTTTATGATCTGTACTGTTGTAAAAAGGCGGTGAAAAAAAGGCTTCGCCACTCATCTAAATAGCAGTGAAAATCCTTTAGTGTTTTAAGCTAAAGACCTTGATAGCAGATATGTTAAATAAAGATTCACAATTGTATTCGGTCATGAAAAATAGCTGGTTTAGTTGCAAACTAAGCAAACCCTTTTTGGAAAATAACTAGAGATACCTTGGGAAGGTCTTTGTTATAATATTCACTGTGAAAGCTGTGATAAACAATTCATGACTGATTGACTAGTCAGCCTTAAATTTAAGGAACTTAAATGTGAAATTAACTCCCTACTAGTACAGTTGTACTACATAAATCTCACCATAAATGTATCTTTCTGTTAATGATCTTATTCCAGCTCACTCATGAACCTCAGATCCCTGACTTACTGCTACTTTATGCTGTAATTATAAAGTATCCATCATTGCAAACAAAAACTGCTTTCCCTTCTCCTTAAAGACAATGGAAAATTACAGCCCTATGTCATTTTTGCTTTTAAAACTACCATTTTCAAGAGCCCTTTTAAATGTCAGCAGTGTTCATTTTAGCGGACACTTAGTTTCACACACAGTCTATGTATTAGTTGGCTGCCAACTTCACACATTGTGCATAAAACAATAAGGCATGATGAAAAAGAAAATTATTCAGGTCACCTATATTACATTTTATGCTACAACAGTAAAGGAGAAAAATAAGAGAGACAGTTTAGTTTATTATTCCTTGACCCTCTCCTTGTGTTTGCAGCACTTAACTGGCATGCTGTTCTGACTATACCCTGCCCTTCTGCTTTACTTTAATATTTTGTTTAGTATTGTTTGTTAAATTGGTAGTTTACAAATTTTTGTAAGTTGCTTTAAATAATGATGTCCATCCATTTTCCAGCCCGCTGAATCCAAACACAGGGTCACGGGGGTCTGCTGGAGCCAATCCCAGCCAACACAGGGCATGTACCAATCCTGGGCAGGGTGCCAACCCACCGCAGGACACACACAAACACACCAAGCGCCAATTTAGAATCACCAATCCACCTAACCTGCATGTCTTTGGACTGTGGGAGGAAACCGGAGCGCCCGGAGGAAACCCACGCAGACATGGGGAGAACATGCAAACTCCATGCAAGGAGGACCCGGGAAGCGAACCTGGGTCTCCTAACTGCAAGGCAGCAGCGCTACCACTGCGCCACCGTGCCGACCCTAAATAATTATGTCTTCTAAATAAATAAATTCAAAGAGAAAATACTTAAAAATATTATTACAATTTAACATTTACTAATTCATTTACAAATACTATATAAATACAAAAAAATTTACACTATCTCAATTTATATAAAATTCCGATGGGTCAGAACTATACAACTTTGGGCCTCTAGGATCAAAAAGAAGCATACTGATTAATGGCTGTGTCTAACATGTTGCAAAAGCACTTTTGTTGATTTCTTATCCACATTACCTTTAGAAAGAGAGAGTGTAAAGGTTATTATGGTTAACAAAAACTGTAACTGAAACACCTAAAAAGGTGTTTCATTAATCAAAATAAAAACAAAATTAAAGTCTAAGTAAAAAATTAAAACTAATAGTAAAATAAAATTCACAATCTCAAAAAAATTATTTAAAATGGCTGGAAACAAAAATGTGATGCCTCGTTTTTCAAGTACACTAGCTGGCAGTCACCTACTATTGACTGTCACTGTTTTTCGACTAGCTGGCTACACGCTACACAGCTACATAATTTAAAAAGTACAATAATTCACAGTTAGCTAGAACGTATACACCTAGCAAAACTACTGTTTTGAAGGACTTTGGAGTATGAATCTGACAGTAACAAAAGCAAGTGTGTCTACAGTCTGGTTTGAAGAGATTGATTAAAAGGAAAGAATCCAATAAATATAAAAATACTTACAATGTTTTCTTAAAGATGTCTACAAGGAGGCTGATGTCACTGCCAGGCTGATAAATACATAAACTTTCTAAAGAAGGAAAAATGACCAACTATGCTAGTCAAAAAAACTTTAATTTCATGCTTGCAGAAAGCTGATGGAACGCAAAAAAAGACAGAGAAAGAGAGTGGGAGCATTAGAACAGTTATAAACTGAACTAGCAAAATACCCGCGCTTCGCAGCGGCGAAGTACTGCATTAAAATTTTTATTAAGAAGAAAATTTAACCTTTTTAAAGTGAGGGAAAATATGGCAATAATTATTTGTTAAGGATCTCTTTGTATACCACGTTGTCAGTTCGGCCCTCCGGTTGTAACATGACCAAGCTGTGCGCTGAGCTTACACTTGAGCATGCAACTTACAGTTGGCCATGTGAACAGTAATCTTGTTTCAAATTTCACAGCATGGATTGCTGCTGTCATAATCGATTTCAGTTTCATGGTTTGCTTCAATTACGACAGTATTTGCAGGACTTGTGTTGAAGTGACATTCGGCATCTGTCAAGCGTTGTAAGCTTACAACCGGTTTCATCGATAACTTCACATCCAGCTTTTGAGAGTTTAAACATTCATAAACATCAAAGTGTCCACTACTGAAATTGTCACCTATGAATGTAAGATGTTTAAGAGGCATTGGCGGTTGTCGAAAGGTGTAAAATATTTGGCCATTTCGGTACACTTGAAAGCACCAACCGAACAATTCAGCGGCAGCCATCAACTCACATGCAGAACCATAGGTGAAGGGCTTAAGCATTTCACTCTTCTAGTGCTCCTGTGTAGTATAATTATCTCCTGTACCGTCATCAGTCCACACCTTGAACCTGTCCCAGTCATTCAATACATAAGACACAGTGTTCCTCCGGATATCAAGAGTGAGCCTGATATGGCCGTGCAATATGTAACAAAGAGAATGGAAAAGGTAGGTGCCATCTCCGGGCATGGAGACCACTCAGTAAGTGACAGTTCTTTGATCGATAGTGATCACTTCGATAGACATGGTAATGGGGGTTGGAATGATAAAGGAAATGGGTACCTGAGCAATGTAAAGTAAGTCTAAAATACCTATACAATAACTATAATTGTAATAAACAAACAATAAAACAGCGGAGAAGCCGTGGATTAAACAGAAAGGTTGTAGTTATCAGTAGGGAGACGTGAATCCCGTGGCGAAGCAAGGAAGGGAATGTAGAGACCGGAGCGACGGACGGTCTTATATAGGCAGGCAGCCAACAACGTGGGAGGCGTTGGGATGGGGGACCCAACGCCACCTCACACAGTGACTGAGCTGCAGGCTATGGACGTATATATGTACGTAAGTAGGATTCAGTTAGCGTTGGGAACCCATGTACCAAATTTCTTGAAGATGGGCCCATAAGTAACAAAGACTGTTGAAAAGTTTAATATGGCGGCCGACAGTGGCATCATACCACCAAAATAAGTACGTACATTGGTTTCGGTTAGCTCAGGGAAGCCACCTACCAAATTTCGTGAAGATGGGGCCGTAAATAAGAAAGTTCAACATGGCGGACGTTGTTGACCGTTATGACCGTTACGCGTAGAATTTCTAAATGAAACCTGCTAAACTTTTGTAAGTAAGCTGTAAGGAAGCCAAGTAAGCTGTAAGCCTGCCAAATTTCAGCCTTCTACCTGCACGGGAAGTTTGAGAATTAGTGACGTTGGAAAGTTCAATATGGCGGCCAACAGTGGTGTCATACCAACGAAATAAGTACGTACATCGGTTTCCGTTAAAAGTTTAATATGGCAGCTGACAGTGGCATCATACCACCGAAATAAGTACCAAATTTCAGCCTTCTACCTACACGGGAAGTTGGAGAATTAGTGACGTTGGAAAGTTCAATATGGCGGCTGACAGTGGCGTCATACCACCGAAATAAGTATGTACATTTGTTTTGGTTAGTGCAGGGAAGCCGTCTACCAAATTTTGTGAAGATGGGGCCATGAATAAGAAAGTTCAATATGGCGGACGTCGTTGACCATTATGACCATTACGCGTAGAATTTCGAAATGAAACCTGCTTAACTTTTGTAAGTAAGCTGTAAGGAATGGGCCTGCCAAATTTCAGCCTTCTACCTACACGGGAAGTTGGAGAATTTGTGACGTTTGGAAAATTCAATATGGCGGCCGACAGTGGCGTCATACCACCGAAATAAGTACGTACATCGGTTTTGGTTAGCGCAGGGAAGCCACCTACCAAATTTCGTGAAGACGGGGTCATTCTTCTACCTACACGGGAAGTTGGAAAATTGGTGACGTTGGAAAGTTCAATATGGCGGCCGACAGTGGCGTCATACCATCGAAATAAGTAAGTACATCGGTTTCGGTTAGCACAGGGAAGCCGCCTACCAAATTTCGTGAAGATGGGGCCATAAATAAGAAAGTTCAACATGGCGGACGTTGTCGACCTTTATCGACCGTTATGACCGTTACGTGTAGAATTTCGAAATGAAACCTGCTTAACTTTTGTAAGTAAGCTGTAAGGAATGAGCCTGCCAAATTTCAGCCTTCTACCTTCACGGGAAGTTGGAGAATTAGTGATGAGTCAGTCAGTCAGTGAGTGAGTGAGTGAGTGAGTGAGTGAGTGAGGGCTTTGCCTTTTATTAGTATAGATTAGGAAATTCTAGCAGGTTGTGCAAGAAGGCAAAATTATTTGTCTTCATAAGGTACTGTGATGTACTTACTTTGAAGGATAAAGGGCCTAGTGCTACAACCTGGAATGGAACAATATCAAAATTTCACATCATGATCATAGTGACCAAAATTATCATGACTTTTGGTATTATAATGGTATTCTTAAGATTTGGTGATAAAAAACACTGATACACATTGCAATCATTTCACATTTTACATTAAAACAGAACATAAACTTTTGTCATTTAAAAAACAAAAATTCACTGTCTGATGTTGTAAACCTAATGTTTTTATGGCAGATGCTATAAATAGACAGAAATAACTTATCAACAGAATTTATGTCCAGTTTACAGTAACCACGAGTAAACACATAAAATGCAGATTTTTAACAATATCCAAACACCTACATAAACCACTCAAATATACAACTGCTAACATTAATTGTAAACAAATAAAATAAGCAACAGTGATTTAGAACTGTTCATAAAGAAACATATTGCTTCTGGCCTAACGTCCAATACGTATTCAGTTTTCTTTACTGTAAATTGAAAAGTAAAAATGTCAACAAATTTACTTTTTCCAGTTCAATCTGTGACCTGCGAGGGGAGACAATGTGCCCACTAGCACTGATGGTATACTAGTTGCTGGAATTCATGAAAGCTTCCTGGCAACTTTGGCAAGGTGAAGTAGATCTGATGCATCTTTCATCAGTGGCTTTACTTCTGCTTGAGTGGATTGCAATAAAAAATAACTTAAATGTAAGAGACTTGTAATCCAAACGAAACTTGCACTCACTTCTGTCTGTGCAGCTACTAATTACACACATGTAATTAAATTTAGTACATGTTCAATTTCAATGGCAGTGTTGATTCAGATGGGTGTTTCAATGCTGTTGCTTTCCCAAAAGCCCCTTTCATATAACATTTATCTGTTAATCTTCAGTGATTAATTCATACATTTGGAATGGCCTGAATGTATGAATATTGCCACTCTGGAACACTGTTAGTATTATGGGCTTATATGTGACCCTATACCTGTACACTTTGTGGTTTTATATTCATTTCTTCAGTTGTTCAACGTCTTTCACACGCTAAGCAAACATGCATAGATTTCAACGGAATTATAAATATGGCTATAAACAGCTAATATTTTACTATGTACAGGACATAAAATTCTTTTTTCAATTGAAGTGGGACATCCCCCTTACATTTAAAACAAGGAGTGATTTTAGATTTAGTGGGTGGAATGAAAATATGTTGGGGTGTGTCAAAAATACACAGTTTAATCAGCACTCTGATAATAATATTTCAGGCTTACTTTTAATGTCAGAGCTTATTCTTTCTGATGTTTACAAAAGTTTATAAAATTTTAACAAAATAAAGTTATCAGCCATTCTTTCAAATAATTTGTTATTTCTACTATTTTAACCTTAAATAAATAATTGTTTAAATTTCACATTTAAAGATTTCCACTCATATTTAGCCAAAAAGACTTGCAAAAAACTCCAGAATGTAAAATAAAATATGCTGAGAAATATGTGTTTTTTTAATCTATACTATGCTGTTTTTTCCTGTCAGAATATAATTTTATGTAGCTTTAAGGCAATTGAGCAATCAACATAAGGCAAGTATGAATGCTGTTAATGTAAGAAATTTGAGATATTTAGTTAAAATATTATTAATATATTCTTAGCTAGGTGGCACAGACTAATTAGCACTGCCACTTTACAGATCCACTATACTCAGTTCAAATCCAGCACCTGATTTTCTGAGCATGGCTTGTACGTTTTTCCTGTTTTTTGTGGGGTTGTTTTTGGGTACTCAAGTCTTCCTCCCACATTCTCTAAACCTTGAAAGTTTGTTTAAATGGTGACAGTGTGAGTGAGTGTGTGTGTGTATGGGAGTGTGCATGAGTTGACTCTGCAATGGACTGCCCCCTTGTCCTGGCACTTTCCCTGCACTGTACCTTGTACTGCCAGGGCAGGCTCTTGTTTCCTTTTACTCTCAAGTGGAGTAAGTGGATTTAACAAAGAATATGACTTTATTCGCTTGCCAGTGAACATAACATATTTTCTTTCAAATTTCCATGAATGGTTGCCAAAACCAAAGTACATTTCTAAAACAACATAAGAGAAAGTAAGAGTGAGTTTTGGTATCATTGGGAATGCATCCTACAAAGTCCTAATTTTTCTGCTGAAATGTCTTTCACAGAGTTAGGTGGCAGCCTTAGCCATGAGTATATCAGTCACCGATTTTCTTGAAAGGTATCTTGGAGCATTTTTTCTTATGTGTTTGTATGTGGCACTGAATTCAGGTTTACTGGCACCATAAATATTTCAAAGAAATGACGATTACGCATCTTAATACAGACACAAATTGACACTGGAGCGAAACTAAGTATAAATTAACCAAACAATCCAAGAATATAAGAATATACTTCAGCCTGTTTTTAGCCTTCAGTTTAACAAAGTTTGGTCAGGTTTCTTCTGAAGCACAGCTCAAGCAAAGAGCAGCACACACTCTGCATCTTCGACTCCTGCTGCACACTTGTGCAGCTCCACTGAAGTGTTGATTGACAACTTCTGCAGCTCCACTTCCTGGTTAAAAGAGACTGTATCATAGAGGTGACGTCCTATGTGTGTGAGTTTAACAAAACGTACAGAATGAAAAAATAAATTAATTCCAAAAATATAAATTAAGCAGTTACAAAAAAAAACACTTTAAAAATAAACATTGAATATTCTCGCAACAAGCAAGAGAAATTGATTAACAAATAAATATATTTGACAAATTCACACTTAAAAAATAAGAAATTGTGGGAATTACTTAATTTGTGTTTGAGATCCGCAATCCAGCACTGAATCTGAAGCCCAACATATACTGTATGCTTACTAGAGCACATAGCACTAAAGAGTACTGAGCACTTTTGTTTTTTTATCGATGTATCACAAGTAAAAATAATAACAGTAAAACATGTAATCAAATCATAATAATAATAAGAATGTACAACAATAAAATACAGGGTGGTCCAGATCTAATTATGCAGATCCAGATCGTCTGGATGACTATGATTTACGCAGGGACGATTCCAGTTTGGCGTGAAGACGATTCTTCATGTCGTCAGTTCGCACACTTCTCGATGGTCCAGGATTTTTCGGGTGATTTTCTATGTAATAAACGTAATAAGTTATAGCGTAATGAAAATTGCATAATTAGATCTGGACCACCCTATATACAGAATAAGGTTAATTCAAGAACCCTATTTCCCTCTAGGAATGCAAATCTTGATCATATTTCATAATCACTGAAGAATCCCTTTTGTTGAATAATAAACATTACTCATTAACAACAAATGTTTTCCTTAATAATGTAAAAATAATGCTGGGAGAGACTGTCCAAAAAAGATTCTCATGTTTTATACATGCAATAAATTAATTTTTATTCAAAGTGAATCATAACGCAAACAACCTCTTTAAATTACTATAAAACCTTTTGCACAATTCTGTTTAGGAATGGACTCATATATACTCAGCAAAAAAAGAAACGTCCTCTGACTTTCAACTGTTTTTACTTTCAGTAAACTTAATGTGTAAATATTTGTATGAACACTAAAAGAGTCAACACCATAAGACATAAACTAAAAATGTTTCACAATGTGTCCCTGAATGAAGGGAGGCTCAAAATCAAAAGTACCAGTCAGTATCTGGTGTGGCCACCAGCTGCTTGAAGTACTGCAGTGCATCTCCTCCTTATGGACTGGACCAGATTTGTCAGTTCTTGCTGTGAGATGTTACCCCACTCTTCCACCAAGGCACCTGCAAGTTCCTGGACATTTCTGGGGGGAATGGCCCTAGCCCTCACCCTGCGATCCAACAGGTCCCAGACGTGCTCAATTCCTTCGACGATAAACACAAATCCATCCATCACCCCTGGTGAGACAAAACCGTGACTCATCAGTGAAGAGCACTTTTTGCCACTCCTGTCTGGTCCAGCGAAGGTGGGCTTGTGCCCATAAGCGGCGTTGTTGCTGGTGATGTCTGGTAAGGACCTGCCTTACAACAGGCCTGCAAGCCCTCAGTCCTTCCTGTCTCCCTGTAGCGCTCTCTTAGGCGTCTCACAGTGTGGACATGGCAATTTATTGCCCTAGCCACATCAGCAGTCCTCATGCCTCCCTGCAGCATGCCTAATGCACGTTCACGCAGATGAGCAGGGACCCTGGGCATCTTTCTTTGGGTGTTTTTCACAGTCGGTAGACAAGTCTCTTTAGTGTCCTGCGTTTTTAGAACTGTGACCTTAAATGCCTACTTTCTGTAAGTTGTTAAGGTCTTAACGACCATTCCACAGGTGCATGTTAATTAATTGATTATGGTTAATTGAACATGCATGGAAAACATTGTTTAAACAATTTACAATGAAGATCTGTAAAGTTATTTGGATTTTTAAAACATTATTGTTGAAATACACAGTCCTGAAAAAGGGACGTTTCTTTTTTTGCTGAGTATATATGAATATGCTTAGGCTTCAGTTGCTTGCACAGTTGGTTAAATGTCAAGCCAGTAGTTGAGAATACCCACTGACTGCACTGAAACTCTGGCTATGCTCAGGTAGCCTCTTATGACAGACGCGATAGCTGTTAAATCTGTCACTGATTGCGAAGTGATGTGTCTCAGCGAAGTATACAACTAAGGTCTGGTTCAGAGGAGTGGGCAAACTAGCAGCCACAGTGTTTTTTGTATTATCTTGAACATACACAACCACTTTGCCTGCCCCATATCTACAGGGCAGTAGTTAGATTATCAGCAAGGGTGTCTGCAGTATTCCTAGCTGGAAGATTTTATATCTGTAGTACCAACAATTCAATCTGTCAGTTTTGACATGTCCAGTGGCACATTATTATGATATAGTTCTTAGTTGTTAGTACAGTCCAAAAATCAGCTGTGGGTATAAACGTACTGACTGTGGTAAGGTGGATTTTCAGCAATTGTGTCCCCTCTGTAAAATGTTCTTCTATATTCATGGTCACAGTGCCCTTGGATGAAACCCATTAGTGATTTTGCCAAAATCCTTTGCTCTCAACAACACTGATTGGTTTTATGACTTGTTATATCATAGTATATCATAGGTCTGTGTGTTTTTCCTTCCCGTTGCTGTGGATATGGTTGGATGGTGCACTCAACAACAATAACATTTATTTCTATAGCACATTTTCTTTGAAATAATTAAGCTCAAAGTGCTTTACCAGATGTCAAAGAAGTAGTTCCATGGAAAGAAAAACAAATTAAAACGATCTAAGAATAATAATAGTGAGAAGTCAAGCAAAATGACACCTTTTATTGGTTAACTAAAAAGATTACAATATGCAAGCTTTCGAGGCAACTAAGACCCCTTCTTCAGGCAAAATGAAATTGATTACATCTTGTCTGGCGATGGGGCCTGAGTTGCCTCAAAAGCTTCCATACAGTAATCTTTTTAGTCAGCCAATAAAAGGTGTCATTTTGCTTGACTCCTCTCTACATTCATAATGGCTAACACAGTACAACACCCTAGTACTAAGAATAATAATGCATAAATAGTACACAAAATAAATAATCCATACTTACACAAGACAGATGTATAATTAAGAGAAATAAAGTCCTTAAATATAGAATTGTTTTTTTAAGTCTGTAAGTGTCAGTCTGATGTTAAGGTGAATAAACCAGAGTGAACAGAAAAAAAAAATTTAAAACTCCAGATAATATGGAGAAAAACATAAAATGTGCAGAGTTCAAGACCACCCATCTCTGATAGGGCATTTTACCTGACATAAATGTTCCTAAGTAGCTCTTTATTATTTATAAGACTTTGTCATAGAGGATTTTACACTGTGGGTCTAATCGTAGGTTGGGGTATCCGCTTTCATTCAAACTCCAACCTTGCAAGTGGCAAGTTTGTTTTGTTGTTACAGTTACCACACTTCACTTAATAATAATAATAATAATAATAATAATAATAATAATAATAATAATACATTTTATTTTTGAGGTAAACTGCAGCTGTATTTTCTGCTTCCAGATTTAAGAAAATCTGACATGTACCTTTAATACTGCCTTCATGCATTTATTTAAATGATCAAAATGTTTCACTAAGTACAGTATGTCTATCACCCATTACAATATGGAAAGGCAATTAAATTTCTTTGTACATATTTTAAATGAATGGTGTAATCAATAAGATTGTTTGATTTAAATTCTCAACCTTGTCCAAAAAAAAGTTGACCATCAAAATACCTTCTCACTATTTTTTTCTATTGAGCACAATCCAGCACTCAAAAACATAAGCATCTGTTACATTTGAACAGGCAGGGTTTTTTGTTTATTTACTTCCAACCAATCACAAAATTACGAGGCACCTTGCCAGCTTTCCATTACAGTACTTCAAAAAATCCAATATTTAGATGTTTATGTCAAATTGCATATAATAGTGCTGTACCAGCAGGAAATATTTGCAAATCCCTTATTTTAATAAAATACTGAATAACTGATAAGAATTGATAACTAATAATAATTGCTTATTGTTTGATACAAAATGTCACTGAAAACTTTTTTTTTGCCTGCCCATGAATAATGTATCTAATTTGGCAACAAGGGCGGCAAAAAATACACATACTCTCCGTTTTATTCTTGATAAAAACAATTCAGATTTGAGGTAGATAGAGTTCAGTTTTGGGTGGATACTTACAAAATTCTCATACTAGGTCTGGTTTCCCTTTCAACAAACATATTATGCAAACACTGTTTCAGTTGAATTCAGGTTGCATCTTGAAATATGTGGAAAGATTATGACATGGACAACCATAAAACAATTTCAACCTGTCACAAACTCAACAAAGAGCCATAGCAAGGTTTGGGGCATTCACCCGTATATTGTTTCCTGGCTACAAAATTGAATAAAGTGATAGCACTGATGTGCACAAATTGGAGTCCAAAACAGAACTGAGGGGATAGAGGAAAAGTGGCGGCTTTTAAAGGCCTGTATAGGAAATGACATCAGAGGGGTCAGAACCAGAACTGATGTCATCAGGGCCAGGCAGAATTTCTCATGAATGGTCTGCAGAAAAGCGAGAAAAAGCAGTGCACTCTGCCCCATCCTGGTCTGGCTCGGAATTACTCTCATTCAATCCCTTTAGCTGCCTCCCATGCACACATGTGTGACAAGCCTTATACTGTAATCTATCAAACATGGTTGCCAGATTGTGAGGTGACGATCAGGAAGAATTACTTCATATGCTGTCTTTATGTACATATTTCTTCAAGCAGTTTGGTGGAGAGTTTATAAAGATTTTGTTTATACTAATTTCAAGATGGATGACCTTGTGATCAAATGAAACATTTCTTTGAAAAATGGTATGTTGAAACCAAAAACAAATGGCCAGATCAAACCCATTTTTACTAATGAAAAATGTTCTCAAACAGCTGGACTTCATGAAAAATATCCATATATGTTACCTTTTTTTGAGAAATAATAAAACTTACAAATGAGATCAAAGAAATTGCATATTTTACAGCCTGTAAGTACTAAGTCTAATTTTTTAAATAGGCCAAAAAACTGAATGGATGAATTTTAGGTCTATATAAACTCAGTTGTGAAAGGGTCTTGTTTTCAGCTTCAGTTTTCAACAAAGGCAGTCTTAAAACTTTCTGCACATTTTGGAAATTACAGGCTACTACAGCTTTTGATACATTTTAGGTTATGAGTGAAAATGAAAACAGTGATTTTGATTAAGCTCTTCATTCAAAATACAAACACCTTTACTTACTATGCCATACCGTGTACTAAATCAATGAGCCCTGACCGTCCTAACCCTTGTGCTAAAGAAGCCTTTTCTGAAGTATGAATGCTCCAAAAACCTTGAGGTTTTGTTGGCTCTTTGGATTGAGTGTTCCTTTCAGCCCTGTTGCATATTACTAGAACCTAACTTTTTAAACAAATGCAAACACACATCAAAAGAAGATGAACATAGAGGTATACGAGGAAACCACTGCTAAGATTTATTCACAAATAATAATTCAACATATTGATTTGATTACAGTAGAGTAAGCCTACACTTTAACAAACAAATGCTCAAATGTACTATGCACTGTTTATTGTCATTACAATCCAATTTAATATAGGTTGTTTTTATGTTGATTACCTCCATGGTTGTTATTTTTCTGGAAATTTAATTCCATCTACAATACAGATTTCAAATAACAAAATATTTCAAACTAGAATAGGAACGGAAAATGGTGAGAAAGGAATTCAGAACTCAAGAAGAAAGAAATAATTCTTGAAAGACGCAGTTGTGAATAGGTGTTTTGCTGGAGACGATAGATAATGAGTCGAAAGAGCTAATCTCGGAAAGAGCTTGAATTTCAGCTTCACCACCATAAACTCCAGATGTTGCCATGTATTGATAGTACTCCTGACTTGTGATAACTCGACTTGCGTTGGAAAGAACAACAGGATGAACATCTCCAAATCTGTCCCAATGTGATGCAATGAAATCTACTGCCCTATGTCGTAGTGAGAATGCATTGCCTTCGCCAACCGTTTGTGTCAAGAAACAACCCACTGATAGGAACAGGCAGTTGCCGGATCCCGGAATACAGATGACATTGTACAAAAACCTGTCGACAAAGAAGATACTGTCGTTCATGTTATAACAGAGGCTTAGGAAACAACCGTCGCAGTATAACGAAAATAGCAAGGAACGAAACCAATACCAAGGAGCGAAACCAATGCCAATGGTCAAAAGAGTACCTTCCTGTAACAGGCTATGGAAAAGACTTCCAGGCACACACATGGCCGAAGTAAAAGATCACGCGGTCAGGCTAGCTACAGAACGGAGACGTGACACCAATGGGGTCATGAGAGAGGAGCGGGGAACGCGGTAGTCCGAAGGAGGAATAGGAATCGAGAAAAGCGACGTGGGGGTGTACGGGCGGCAGCAGGCACTGTGGGGAAGGGTTTGGAAGAAGAGGAATAGGAATCGAGAAATGCCGTGTGGGCTGCGTGTGGGGGGGACTGGGTTTGAAGAGGAAGCAGGACGAACCACAAGAGAAATATATATAAGAGATAAGACCACTTCTGAGCAGCTACTAAACTCAGTATGAAACCCAAACTGTCATTCAAGTGACTTACAGAATAGTGTACAGTATCTTCATCAGCAGCCATTGTTTCAACTGTCTCTTTACAGCACAGGCCAACATAATCCCACATCACACCATGCTTTAATTTGGTTCCTTGTTAATTCACCACTATGATGAAACCTTTAAAATATGTATACAACAAATGTATATTCTGTAAAGCTCCCATTAATTCAAGGTCATGGAAGGAGCATACTGGGCACCTGAGAACTCATCATCCTAACATTTGCACAATGGTAAGATCCTGTGACTAAACAGATGTGTCCGATTGCAGTTGCTAGTAATATAATATTTTTTTGTTAAGTGTTTTTGTGCTTTATCTCCTGGAAACAAGTGCTTATCTATTAGCAAACCTAAACAAATTTATCTGGAACACGATGACATGTTAATCCTTTCTGGAACTTTGCTAAAACCCTTCATTTCTGGGTCCTACAAAAAAAAGACTACCTTTATTACATTGCCAATCTGACAAACAAGCTATTTAAGTCAAACCTTGCTGCAGTGGGATTTATTAAATACTCTTTTTGGTTTTGAGCAGTATAGTGTCTACATTATGTGCACTTCTTTACATAAGCACAATATTTACTGCGCTTTATTAAAAGCAAATTGAAAATTACACTTAAAAAATACTGAACACTTAATGCAAGTATTCTATTAGTTTGATTATTTAAAATTTAATTAAATAGGTTTTATCTAAATTGTCTTCATGTTTCTTAAATAATTGACTATTCTGTGACAATTAAGATCCTCCCATAAGGGCATAATAGCAATGGCCATTTTTTTACTATTGCCCCAGACCTTTAAACATCACTCATTTTTAATGATTTCCTTCATGTGAAAATTCCAAAAATGGACATGTCAAAATTCCAATAATATTGGTATAGATATTTTTATTCCCAAACACTTTACATTTGCAAAAAAGAAGTTTGTAATACCATAGACAATCAAAACTTTCTCCTCAGTAAGTGTAAGATAACAGTATAATGGAAAATACAGTAAATGAAAATTGAACGCCTTTTAATTTTCCACAGTTTACATTTGTCAGGTCAGGTTGGGGAGCATGCACTGGTACAGTGCGTTGCTGCACCCACCACACAACAGAACAGCTCGGGATCCCAGTTGTCAAACCCCAGGCAGACACACAGTCCAGTCCCACCCCTTGATCTATGTGCCACAGCCAGGTGTTACGTGGATGTCCTCCTGGCTTAGTCCACCCACTCGGGTCTTCAGCAATAAGGATCCTGTGAGATGGATTACCTTCGGGGAATTGTGCCACATGGCCGTAGTACCATAACTGACACTCCCTCACAAGGCAGGTAATGTGCCTTATTGGGGACTCTGTGAGGAACCACTCGTTCAACACAATCTCAAACCAGCAGTACCCAGGATTGTCTGAAGAGACACAATACCGAAGAAATTCAGTCTTTGTCTCAGGTCACTGCATAGTATGTTCTGGGTATGACGTTTAACTTCATCTGGCCCTGCAAGTGGTCCTCTAGCTTGCAGGAAAATCTTGGTGGTTGGTGGCAGGATTGGCACTGCAACCATTGTAAAAACTTCATAAAGCTCCAAAAAAGCAGACAGGACTCCTTTCTGCTCTCTGCAGGAGTAGCTCTGCTGCTCACATTATAAAGGGGATGGAGGAAAGCCCTCGGGAGCCTCGTCCTCAGAGTAATCAAAACCTGTTGAGGATCTTAACTGGTGGGGTGCTGACGTGTCACCCATTGCATGGCAGTGCTTGGTTCCTAATTTGAGGCGGCCCATCCGGGTACACATGTGGAACATCTTGTCTCTCCGGCATGATGATCATCACATTTGTGAAACAATGGAAATCATAATCATTAAACTGGAAGTTCTCATGAACTGATCTGGTTTAAAATCAACAGGGTTCTAACATCTATGGACCCTAATAAGAGTGCCAGATTTGATGATTGACCTGCTGCATACATACACACACTGGAAATGGTCAAAATATGTTAATGCATACCCAGGAAAGTAAATACTTTGAAAAGGCAGACCTGAACTTTTAGCCCCATTACAAAAGTTTGTTTGATAGAATGTACAGAAAAAGTAAAACACTGAACTATTTTTGTTGATTAATAAAAATTTGAAATTAGTCATTTTTGTGTTGAATAAAATTAACACACAGAGCATGACTAAAACTAAAAACTATTTTAGTCTAAACACTAATATTAAATCTAAATGGAGCTTTCTCCACATTCTTGTATTAGACAGGAAACAGTTCTAAATATGGATTTCTTGTAAACCAACATACTAAGAGAAATGTTAATTCAAACATATTCAAGTAAAGTTTAAAAGTTCTGGGGGCTACATGCACCATTCCATGTTGGGAATGTGGCAACAGAAAAGATAATGTTAAAATGATGATTTCACAGCAAAGTGTCAATTATAATTTTAAACAGTACATTTACCAGATTTTATTTATTCAGTCGGGACAGATTTACAGTTTACATGGGTAAGGAAGACAAACAAGAACACCAAACTTACTTTACTTCACCCCATTCTTGTTTATTATGGTGCCAGCCAGTGGCAACATGTAACTAAGAAATTCATTGTACTGTACTCCCTATTTGTAACAAAACTACTGCTGCTGCTTCTCATACTACTATTACTACCTGCTACTGCAAGCAGTAAATGCTTATAATGTGCATACTGTTGCTTGAAAGAGGCATGTAAACAAAGCACTTCTGCCAATAGCACCACAGAGTTCAAGCAGTACAGATCGCATGCAAGAAGCACTGATCATTACAATATGATGACTACTTGTTTAATTTGTGAAACACCCAAGACTAAGGGTGCCCTAGTTTAAATAAATAAATGAGATAATGACAGTAACTGTGCATGTTATAGCTCCTGGCAACACTAAGAAAAGCTCAGTATCTGATAATAAAAATTGATTTAATTACTGTTTGTTTGACCAAACACAGATAATGTTAACTGGATTTCTTCTATAGTAAATGTCCCTAGTTCCACTGTAGAGTACAGGAAGAACAGGACCCATATGCAGAAGTACAGCTGTTCTTCTCCATCTTCCCTTTGATTACATCAGTTTACATTTATGCAGAAATGTCCCACTGCACAAAGTAAAAATCAGATTTTAGGTGCCACTTTCCCTTTCCTTGTGTCTCCACCAAACCTCAGAGGCATATGGATTAGATTAATAAGCAACTCTAAATCAATCAGACGTAAGTAACTGTACTGTAGGTGTTTTTGGGCATGCCCTGCATAGACGGACATCCCTTCCAGGAATTTATCTTGCCTTTCTCCCAGAACTGCTGGGACAAACATAGGCTCCCAGCAACCCTGTAACTAATAGAAACAAGAAAGATGTTCTTCTTGTGTTTTATAACTACATTCAGTTTTATCAGTCTTTTAAGTCAATCAATCTTTATTTTAATTACTTTACTGCTTACACTACATACAGCCTTCAAACATCAGAAAAATACTACATATTACAGCTAAACAGGAAAGCAAAACACTTTACCTGTTTGACACTGTTTGACAGTTCTTGACACTGTGGAGTTATACCCTGAAACTATGGATTAAAAACAGTACTATTAATAATAGTAATAATAAAAACAATGCATCCTTTATGATATTTAAATGCCTCATGACTTTTGCAATGTTATATCCTATTTAATACTCCAACTCAGAATAGTGGATGAACCAGAAGGTTTGAAGAGCTCTTGGCAACATATTAGAAGCATTTTCCAAATTTGGCAATAAAATACATTATGATTTATTGCTTTTTCAGTAACCATTTTCAATCAGAGTATTTCTAAATGGCTAACTAACACTGCATGATATAATACTAAGCAATTATTGACAAGCAGTGTGGTCTACCGCCTAAGGACTTAGAAGACTGAAATTCCACTGTTTGACCTTGAGCATGTCACTTAACCTACCTGTGCTCTAATTTTTAAGTATGCATATCTGAAAACTGTTTTAGACATGACAAGCCCTTTGGGATGGTGTTCACCATGAAAGGTGATTGACTGTTCAAAGGATTAAGCTAATTGAAAGATTACGCTGGAATGACTATTCAATGCGGCTTGCATGCAGAGAATGACCCTACTTTAAGGTCTGTATCACCAGCTACAATTAAAAATAAAAACTCACAGCAATTTTGTTTTGTCGTGAAGTGGGAATTTGAATGGATTTGATTTCAAATAGGGAACTATATAATGGGTTCTTTACGTATATCTGTAGAACACAAGAGCCCTTGGAAAAACAAGACTGTGTAAAATTATACTGTGCTGCTGCATCACTGATTCAAACAGTATTTGGAGATTGCTATGGAGTTAGAATTTTACTTAATTTGGCTGGTACAAGAGATGTGCAACTCTGGGATGCTGGCCAGGAAACCTTCACCTCAGATGCACAAAAAGAAGAAACATTAAAGAGCACAAAATCCTAGGTTTGAAGTTTGCTGCCACCACTTTATAAGGTAGACTACCTTAATTGCCTGCCCACAGGGAGCAAGTGATGGAACTCCGTGTGTCACTGCTTCCCCCACAATTTTAAATTTGGGCAGACAACTCAAAAGCACATAATGCCTGACTCCACAATCTTGTCAGAAAACTAAGCCAATACAGAAAATTGGATGAATCAGTCACATGGCAGTCTGGAATTGAAGACTGGGGGAGAATGTGCTCAGGAATTTCAAGTAGGTGCTATTCTATATTATTGTGGAATTCCTAATGTTGGTATTAAATCTTCCAATGGTAATGGTCAAAGACTGGAATTGAGGCAGACAACAATTATTTTCTTATTATATTTGTGGCCAGATTTTTGGAAAAACTATACCTGCAAGACAAAACAAACAGTAAGAACTATAAGACGAACAAAATAGATTTCCATTCATAATGTTTTTGAACTAAGAGATCTTAACAGTGGGTGGCATGGTGGTGCAGTGGTAGCGCTGGTGTCTCGCAGTAAGAAAACCTAGGTTTGCATCCTGGGTCCTCCTTACATGATGTATGCATGTTCTTCCTGTGTCTGTGTAGGTTTTCTCCAGTTTCTTCCCACTGTCCAAAGACATGCAGATTAGGTTAACTGGTGATGCCAAAATGACCCTGGTATATGCTTGGTGTGTGTGTGTGCATTCGCCCTGTAATGGACTGGCTCCCTGTCCAGGGTTTGTTCCTGCCTTGCGCCCTGTGCTAGCTGGGAAAGGCACAAGTGGCCACAAAAATATTGGCCAACAGGACATCACAAGGAATCTTCATAATTACAACATCAGATAACCTAAAAGCTGTTGGAAAACCTGCAAGCTCCATAATGAAGGTAACCCACCTGAGGACGAATATGGGATCCAAAAACTTAATGAGACTGACACAACCTACTATGCTGATGTACTTGTTAAATACAGTAAATACATTAATATACAAGCAGAGAGACTTTTATTTTTAGTTTCATTGTGCATTCCACTCTTGGGAGCTCAAGTAAACAGTCCAACGTTTTTTCATGGTATTATTACTTTGAAGGGGCATAAGCAAAACAATATGAAATAAGCATAGTGGTCCAGTGGTTGTAGCTGCTGCTTCACAGCTTCTGAGTTCGAATCACAGGTCAGACATTGCATGTTTGGAGTTTGCACATTTCCCCATGTCTGCATGAGTTTTTCCTCTAGCTGTTCTCATTTTCCTTATGGGTCATTCCAAAGACAAGCATGTTAGGCTAACTGAAAACTCAAATACTGTTTCAGTGAAAAAACGTGTCC
Source organism: Polypterus bichir lapradei (assembly GCA_026402145.1). Classification (NCBI taxonomy): domain Eukaryota; kingdom Metazoa; phylum Chordata; class Cladistia; order Polypteriformes; family Polypteridae; genus Polypterus; species Polypterus bichir. The sequence goes on along the minus strand of JANRMT010062791.1, from coordinate 46,488,213 downwards.
TATAATAGCCATCCATCTTGTGTTCAGTGTGACTAGAATAGGTTCAGCCCCCCTACACATACACACACCGACATTGATAAGAGGATAGAGAAAAAATTAATAAGTAAACAAATAATATAAATTCAACAAACAGAAAATCAAATACTGTATAACTCTTTCTCTTCCCCAAAAACTTTGTTCTGTACCTACAATCTTCTAAAATCAAATACAAATTATGAAATAAAAAATGTATTCAACATTAACCTCAAGTACATACAGGCATCTGACACCTTTAAACTCCATTTTTATTAAAGAAAAGTACACTTCAAAAGAAATTTACAACTTGGTAATGACAGTACAAAAGACACAATGGGGATTTTACTTAAAAAGCTTTCCATTCCCGCCATAGGAGAAACAAGCAAGCATTAAAAGCCTCCCAAATGAAATACTTCAAATTCTCCAAAAGAGAAAAACCCTCAACTGGACAAAAACTCGCAGTTTTTCAAGACAAACGAGAAATTAGTATGGACATTTCAGTTACTGCCCAAAAAATGAATGTCTTCAGAAAAGGCCAAGGATTAGCCTTGACATGGGTCCAAGATAAAGTGCAAGGTCACCATAGGAATTTGAATGATGAGTGGGAACCTAATTTTAGCATTTAGGAGAAAACTATTTTAGCTCTGCAAATTACATGCTTATATTTCACACAGCAGTTTTTTCACTCATATTTATATAGTAACACTTCATTATTTGATAAACAAATAAAAAGTCATACCAAAATTACATTTCCAGAATCTAGCATTTTTAAACAAATATTCCAAGCATACATATATACGTGTGTGTATATATATATATATATATACACACACACACACACACACACACACACACACACATATATATATATTGGCTTATATAATTAAATTTACACTGGTATCTCCTTAGAGCTGATTATAAAAATATAGAAAATAAATAAATAAAAACTACACATTAATGTATAATTATACACAGTATATATTTACAAGGATTATATGTATACACTGTAAAATACACCCACATTAGGTAGTTGTCAATGCAAGCAGATGATAACTGTCCCTAAATCTTTATAAAGCAACATGTGTTATACATATCCTGAACAGAAGGCAGCTGTATTCTAGTAATGTTCCAAGCTGACTTAACCACCCTCTGAAGTGCTTGGCAGTACTGAGCAGAAGAGAAGTGGTCTGGCTGATGATTTAATATTTTTGTGACATGTGCTAGAGAAAAATCAGCAAGTGCTGCTACAAAACGTAACACACATAAAAAACTTGAGTCTGCAGCAGGCCTTAAGTGGGAACCTTCTGAAGCTGCTTCAGCATCAAGACCCTGAAATTGTCTCACAAAAATAAATCATGTTGTATTTAACTAAAGAGTATTTTTAGATAGTAAATTATGGCATCTTCTTATGGTAATGTTATAGCCCGTTTAATATGAGAGTGCTTTTTTCTGCCTTTACATGTATACTCACGTTTATCCACTAAATAAATTTTTTAGTCCTAGATTCCCACTAATTGGCAAATTCACCCCCTCGGAATACACGTCCTGAATAACATCACAGAGTCTGAGCAGTCTACAACTGTATCTCTGGAGCAAGTCTATAACGAGACTCTATTGCAGCAGGTGCTGTACCTGGATATTATACAATCGTTCAAGATCGACTCCACTGTACACATGAGGAAACTGAACATAGACAGAGGCTTCTGGGCTTTCCTCAGACATCTTAGGAAGTAAAGGTGTTGGGAGAGCCTTTATGGCTATGGTTGAGACGTGTTATGTCCACTTCAGCTCATCTGTGATAGGCACTCTAAAAAATTTAAAGCTCCTGACCCTCACAACATCTTACAGTCCAGTGGACAAGGGAATGTAGTCTGTCTTCTGCTTCTTAAGGTCTATGACCAACTCATCGATTTTCCTGACATGAAGGGAGAGACTGTTGTCCTGGCATCACTTTGTCAGAGGACAAATCTATATTTTGTAAGCTATTTCATCTGTGATGATGATCAAGCCTACAATCGTAGTGTCATAAGTACATTTAATGATGGAGTTACAACTGTGTCTGGTCATGTAGTCATAGATAAACAAACAGTACAGCAGACACTTAGTACACAAAACTGTGAATGAAGTAATGCAGCTAGTTTGAATATGCTGGGGTCCAAAATTCAGTTGCTGAGGTTGGGACTAAGTCCCAAGTCTAGGAGTTTGATGATCTGCTTTGATGCTATAAGGCAAAATAACTTATTTATTATCCAGGGGGCACAGCGTATGATGAGGAAGGGATATAGCATTCTCTGTGGAGTGGTTGTGAAAATAGGTAGACTGGAGGTGATCAAGTCTATTGGAAATATTTTGTTTAATATGTCCCAGCATGAGTCTTGCAAAGCCTTTTCTTTCTGTGGCAGTGAGTGCTTTCTTTGATACAGCACTAATGGTTGCCTATTCACTGAGCATGAATAAGAAATGCAAACCCTACAAGCTCCACTTAGTAATCTGCATTTTGAAATACAAATTGGCTTTATTAAATGAAAAAACATACTAAAAAATAAGTAAAAAAAAGTGATTTATTTACAAAATCTATTTTTAATAAGAAATGCTTAAAAGATGCTAATAATAATAATTCTTTAAATGTATACAGAGCTTTACTCACTGCTCAAAGATAAACTGTGTAACAGCTGCATTGATTAAACTACATTGTATTTTGGAATAAATTTAAACAAAAGTAAGCTCAAATTTATTCAGTTACAAAGACTTAGTAAAATGCTTCAAAAGACTCTAATTATGAAAGAAGGTTATAAAAAACAAGCAGATGTAAAGAACATCCAAATACATTTTAATCAAAATTTGAGAATGTTTTGAATATTTCTTATGTAGCCCTCAGATAAATATAATAAAATACATGAAATTAAGCAATTTAATATTTAAGGAAAACATTGCAGAATACAAAGATTCACTCCAAACCTCCAAGCTCTGAAGGCAGGTATTGCATCCTATAGTGCTGGTAGATGATTTCAGGCTCACAGATGATAGTGAACTTCAGGCTCGTTTTTAACCTTTATTGCAGTTGAAATTAGCTTTTTAAATGTTATTTGATTTTGTATCATTTGAATCATTTGAGTGAAAATGGATGCAACTGTAGCACAGAGTTAGCACTGCCATTTCACAGCTCTTGGGACCAGACTTGAATTCCTAGCCCAGTCACTTTATGCATTGTTTTTCTCAGGGTACTCACTGCATGAATGAGTGTGAGTGTGTGATAGTGTGCAGTGGGCAGATACCTCATCCTAACTTGAACTCATGCTCACCAAAACTATGTATTTGAACTAAACACTCCATTCTCACAATCAATAAATAAAAATGTTAAATGGTATCTGAAATTCACTTTTTGTAGTAGAAACACAAGGTACCATGTAGTGTATTAAACACAATAAGGAATAATCTTGGAGAATAACAGTAATGTCACCAAAGATGACTGGCCTACTGTATGTCACACACCAATACTCCCATTTTCCAGTCAAAGTCAGCAAGGGCAGCTCCCCTTGAAAGTCAGGATTTCTTGGCCCTCCTTCCCAGACAACTGCTATTGTGTGAACTTGAGCCCCTTCCCTTACCTGTTCTTACATTCTAATAACTTTAACAATCATTTCAATCTTAACCACAATGTTAATCATTCATTCATTTCCAGAACCCATTCACCCATCCTCTCAGTTTTAAAAGTCTGATATATTCTCACGGGTGGCCAGAACACATTTCTCTCAGTTGTATCAGGTGCCATGGCACAAATTTGGACTGGGCACCAGTCTGTTACAAGGTCACACTGCCTAACAAGCCCACATTCACTCTCAGGGGTTAATATGGAATCACAACATAACCAGCACTTCTTGGAGGAATTTTCCGAAATCTTAAAACTTGGAGAAAAACCCATACATACACTGCAAGAATGTGCAAACTGTAAAGTGTCTGGACCATAATTTCAACTTGCCCCTTTCACGACCTGAACCTGCATTATTAAAAGGATACTCAATGGTGATGCCTATCAGCACCAGCTATTTTCCAAACTGAAAGAAAAAAAGTGGTTCATAAAACGGACGGATATTTTTTGTATTTGTATTGTTGCCTCATGTATGTATTAATGTATGAGGAATCTGTGCCATCACAGCCCATTATGGACTCATGGTGTGGTACTGAGCAAATTACAGGTATTCAGAAAAGTAAATTACTAATGCAATGCATAGTAGCATTTCTTGAAGGTGCTATGATTGACTTAAATATGCACTCCTCAACATCTCATTGTCACCAACTGCGCAGCCGAGTGCCAAAACAGCTTGCAGAAAACCACATGTTCAAATAACAGACAAAACCACATTATGACACCTTTGAGCAACAGACACTTCACCTGCCTTGCATATTCTGTAAATATGTAAATGCAATATCGTGCTAGGTATCATTTAGCACTTTAAACACCGCATGACTCGTAACTTCATTAAACGAATGTGAGAATGTTATTTTAAGTTATTAGCTTGGCAAATTGTTCGCTTCATAAAAATAAATGAAAATGAAAGCAGTAAAGTATATAGCTCCTAACACATCCCATTACCACTCGACTGTACATCACCATAAAGCATCAACACGAAGACGCGTGCACTTCACGAGATGATCCGTTCACAGTAACAACAAGGCCACCCGTCTGTAGTGCGATGAAGCGCGACCTGCCACCACGACACGTTCTCGAAATGATTAAAGCGACAATCGAAGCGCGTTTCCTTAATTTCGGACAAAGAACCGTTCAGCGCGCGCGTCGGGATTTCGGGGAGCGGCTCTTCGGACCTTCGCAGCGTTGCGCAGAACCCGGACAGGTGGTGCTGAAAAAGGTGGGGGAGACTAAAGTGGAACTTACCTTCTTGTTCACGCTGCAGTCAAGACGAAAAATGACTTTCGGCAGAAAAGAGCGTGGGAGTTAATAGTCTGACCATTCAAGCGCTGTGAAACTTGTGCCCGCGCGACTCCACTGGGAAAATAGAGAAAGAAAGAAAGAAAAAGTTAAGGCTTGACTTCAAAAGGTCTGCGCATTAAATATTCCGTGCCTACAATTGGCGACACCTTCTGGGCAACATATGAAATGAGAAGAGGAGGAAGCAAAGTACAAACAAGTTTGGAAACAACCACGTAGTAATTGCGTAATGGAGAGCGGTGTGTGCCTACAGTTATATACGGTCGCACCGTAAACAGCGCTTTTAACGTGTATTTTTTACGGTATAGGTGTATCAGTGTGCGACTCGTTTCTTATAGTGCCGTGAACACGAATGCCGCGCAGAGCCTCATGGTTTAAATTGCTAAACCCTGAATCAGAACTCGGTTACATTCCTGACTGTGCGCCTTGTCACCTGAATGAAATATTTATGCATCTCCCGTTTTATTAGTGAAAATGGTGTTTTCCCAACATGTTTCACATAGTTTTTAATTACTACAGTTTTGAATATTATTTGCTTACAAACTTTGTTTACTTTCCTTCGTTTTTTTTCTTTTTTTGCTGCTGTGATCTGTCACTATTCCGTTAACGTTTTTTATTATCAATCATCTTGTCATTTTTGATGAGTATTAGTTTGATAAGTTGTATCCATTTTGACTACGATGACGCCGATTCTTTTTAAGTGAATTTTTCATCATGGGTGTGTGATTGATCTTTGTTAAATATTGATTACTACGCAGTTTTTTCGTGACATATTCCTTCAAAGTGTACTATAGTGTTTGCTTCATGAAGTATTGACAGTTTATTTGCACGTTTCGGCCTCTGGTGTCGTTAGTATTTATTTAAAACGTACTCATTTCCCAATTTTTAATATACATCCTTTTATTTTGTGAATGTGCCTGTTCACAACAGGCTCGGGTGACGCCGTAGACTGTCCGACCCAACAGCAGCAAAATCAAGGCAGGAACTAACATAGTGCGTGGTACTATCATTGAAGGGCACTCGATTATTAGCACACCCAAAGAGAACCATTTTAAAATCACTAATTAGCATGACAAACTGGCAGCAAAACCAGTATTGATGAGTTAAAAGGTATGTGTCTTTTCTTTAGGATCATATGTGCAATCTGACCCCATTGTCAAATATTTTTGTTGTCTCGCTATTAGTGAATTTGTTTCATTTTTGAATAGTGCTGAATGAATGTTTTTCATTGTTAAAGAACTTCATTTTCTAGTAGTTATTTTAATTATGGTGCAAGTTTTCATGTATGCTTTTCTGCATTTTAAAAATGTTAGCTTATTTAAGATTTACCTTTGCAAATCTTAATTCAGGGTCAATAAACTGTATTCAGTTTTGAAAATTGTCAACATTATTAATTTGTGTCTGTTTCATATGTTTTCTGTAATTTGAGTTGTTTCCAAGCCTGTACCACACTCACCTTTAAGAATATCCATCCATCCATTATTCAACCCGCTATATCCCAACTACAGGGTCACGGGGGTCTGCTGGAGCCAATTCCAGCCAACACAGGGCGCAAGGCAGGAAACAAACACCAGGCAGGGTGCCAGCCCACCACAGAGCCTTTAAGAATACTCTTAGAAAAATCAAACTTGCTCAAAAACTTGATTATAAACATGTATAATAGAAACTGTTAATAAAGGATAGTGAGGTTATGAACACATTTCAATAGTAACAAGCTACCGGTATGCAAGAGGGACCCTTATGTCCAGGAGTTTATCGGTAACTTAAAGGAGGAGGTGGTGAAGGAGGTTTGAATCAGAGCCCTTCTTTCTCCAGGCTGTATAAGGTAGAAAAAACTCTCAGCAGGCTGTGGTTGAGCCTCCAACTATGTTGGTCACCATCCTTTCCCTTCTTACCGTAAGATTGTTCTTTTCAATCCAACAAGTGTCCTTTATGGGGCACACAAAGGCACCAAGCCTCCTCACAAGTTGCCTATTTGAATGTGTACCAGGAAATGGTAAAATACTTAGTGGTGCAAAAGAATGTTCCTGGGCTTTCCATCTCTTACTTTTGTGCCTGTGTGGCAAAGAATTCATTAAAGATGTGAAGTCTACAAACAAAGCATTCAATGTAGTGGTCAGTCTATTCCATCCTCATTTATGCTTCTGATTACCTGGGTGTTAAAAAAAAGAGATTTTTGAGATCTGCATAACATTGCTGGGTTCACTGTCCATGAAAAGATGTGGAACTCAGTAATATGGGAGGGTCTTGGCATAGTTCCACTTTTTAATGGCTTAAGTGAAGCCATTTGGGTTGTTTTAGGCATTTAGTTAGGAAGCCATTTTGGTACCTCCCATTGGATGTACAGCACATGTTTCACTGGGAGAAGACCCAGAAATAGGATAAGCTGGAGGGATTATACCTCTTGAACAGCGTGGGAGCATCTTGGAATTCCCCAAGAGCTGAAAACTATTGTTGGAAGTAGGACGGCTTTGTCGGTCCAGTTCAGCATGTTGCCATCATAACCCTCACTTGAAAACATATATTGTAAAGGATGTACTCTAGAGAGAGCTTGTGTCTCTCTGTATTGTGCACCTGATTGGTGTTCAGTGTGAATAACGCTACTCTATGTAAAATTAAGACTTCACTGAATAATATTTTCAGGTCTTCTTAATTCTGGCAGCAGACATTTGCCATCTTTCCACCTGAATACTAAAAAAGATTATAGACATGAAAATAAAATTTTGGTGATGTGTAAAAATAAATCCATCAAATAATTTAGGGTGGCACCAAAGGGAGTTCGGAAGAAGAAACAACATGTTTTATGTATAAAACTATCTTTCCTAACACAAAGAGAAAGACTAATAGAGATCACAATACATTTTGAAACACATTTAATTCATGCAGAGGTCTAAACATACAGTATTTAATATCTACTGTGCAGAGATTGCTAATTTACACCTGGTTTGTGTGGGCTTTTTCCTGGTATTTTGGTTTCCTCACATAACCAAAAGAACATTTATATTGTATGCGCCCTGTGTTGGCTGGGATTAGCTCCAGCAGATCCCCGTGACCCTGTAGTTAGGATATAGCGGGCTGGATGATGGATGGATGGATATATAATTTGTTTATTAGTTAGAAAATAAAAGGTAAACGAAAAGTGACACTCATGTAAGAATATTACTTATACCAGTTGTGAGGGATGAATTGCAAAATCAACAAGTATATTAGCATTTATTTCAACAAAAAGTTGTCATCTCCCCCAGCAAAGTAAAGATGCAATTAAAAAGGGTAATAAAATGTCAGTCCATATCTTCAAGGCTTCAGTGACCAAGTTTATAGTCATTGGTTCTGTTTTAACATGAACAAGTTGTGCTGATATTTACTTCATTTCAGATTTTTGTGGTCCGTTCTTTCAAGAAAAGAATATGGAAATAATCAAACATAAATATTATGCAACCCTTAGAGTGCATCGTGTGATAGGGTGCCAAAGATAATAAATATTAGAATATTTTCTTTAGTGTATCCCACACACACATTTAGAAGTGATAATCAAATGAAGTTGAAATGAAAGAAAAAAAAAAAAAAACTTGTGCCTTACAAAAGTACTTGCTGTTTTCTGTCTAGTGTGGGTGGTTTGGCCATTTCACATAACATAACGTGACACTGGATGACCTATTATGGCAGCACTGTGTAGAAGGCAGATAAAAAAGTCCTGTACAGGGCATCAGCTCATCACAGGACACACACGCAGACCCAGTTTGGAATAGCTAAGCGACCTAACCAGGGTATATGGGAGAAAAAATGGAATATACACCAGAAAACTCACACAGACACTAGGTGAACATGTAAACTTCACAAAGAACAAACACATTATTTAATGCCAGGACCTTGTCCTTTGATCTTTTGCTCACAAATAAATTAATAAATATACTGTATAAGAAGGTCTGTCTGCTTATGCTCCATAAACAGAGCAACTTTGACCATTTTTTCTGTTTGCTATCCTGATCTGTCCACAGTCAAAGCTCACTGGCTTGTTGTTAATGGCATTTCTAATACTTCACTCAATAGTGTCAAGGGATCAGCCATACGCTTTGTATACAATTGAGATTAGAGGGTCAACCTAATAGGCTTAAGGCCACAATAAGGTGCTGTCATCTGTTGGACATGGTATCTCACTAAAATCCCTAACAATAATAAATATGTGGAAGTGCCAGGAATCAGCTTTCACTGTATTTAGTAATGACTTGCTGGATTACTTCTTTTTGCACTTTGGCAATCCATTTTGCATCCATAAACAAAGAAAGGCTAAGACTGACACTATTCAAGACCTCATTGTACTTCTCCAAACAAGCCATATATAATACACCATTTCTAAAACTCTTTCCTTATGTACTCTGCACATGAATTACCCTATAAACCTATAACCATAAGTGTGCTAGTGCCCCCCAGTGGCACCCCGCTGCCTGCACAGGCATCCATTTATGTTTTATGTGATCTTTAATAATTTTATAGCATATCTAAGGCTAAATCCTTATAGTTATCTAAATGTGTATTTTTACACCAGGTATCTCTTTGTCGAATTCTCAATGTAATGAATCTTATAAATATTAGTAGAGAAAGAACTGCTTGTCTTGCAGCTTTTACCTGATTATGCATGAGTTCTGGGAGTTTGTAACACAGAGGTAACGTACTGTACACTTGCTATCAAAATCCTGCATGACAGTGACTATGGTAGTTATGTTATACGGTCTTGGTATGTTAATTGCAAAAAAACAGTCTAACAGTGTACTGTACATTATCATACTTTCTTCCCATTCTTCATACTTTTGGGATCCTCATCCCTGTTATCCAAACCATGAAAAACAAGCCCAAAAGAATGGATGAATCTGTATTAAAAATTGAATTACATAAACACAGTGAACTACAGTAGACTTGGTTCTAATGTCCTGGTAAACCTTAGAACCAATAAACTTATAGTTTATTGAAGTTGTGAGTGCAAATAATGATTGGGTGAAGGAGTACTTTTTGATGATCAATGACAAAATTACAAATTACATTATATTTTCTGTTTAAAAATGACTCTACAATTCAATCCAAAATTAAAATTGTAGAGTTGTTCAAGTCCCGTAAATTCCAATAGGGACTTTGCTCTGTTGGACCCTTGAGCAAGGCCCTTAACCTGCAATTGCTGAGCGCTATGAGTAGTGAGAAAAGCGCTATATAAATGCAAAGAATTATTACTTTTAATTGTGTTGAGAAGTAAAAATTTCTAGTGTTTATAGGGCCTCAAAAGGATGTTCCTTAGTCAATATAATAGAATGATATTCTAAATGGTATTCCTTACTAGGAATTGAAAAATGTTCTTGAGTATAGGGTGGTCTGGTCTGTTCAGCTTGGCATTTTGCAACCTTCATTAGGAAAAGTGAACATAAAGCGCAGTCAGCTCTCTATTGACTCAGCTATTTCTTTTAAGTAGAAAAACATGTGAAATCAAGAGAAAAAGATGTTAATTCCCAACATACTTTCAAATTGAACAGCAGGTTGTCAGTGGAAAACAATGTGGCTACTAGGACAGTTTGACCACGTTTACTACAAAAAAGTTATCAGTTTTCTTATTTCAACAAGAGGCAATGCTCCTCCTGCCAAAAGGTAGCTGTCTTTACTCATAGAGTTTAAGGTGCTCCATCTCTCTTTTCGGTTAGCCTCAGGGGGCTAAGTATAGCACTCAGTAGCCTTCTTTCAATAATAACAAAAGAATTAACTCTATAGGCTAAAGTAAGTGCACTGTATCATTGAAGGGTAATGGCTGGCAACATTACCATGTTGTATTGAAAACTACAGCAAAACAGGCAGTTTATTTTAATTATGGAATGCTAAGAGCACTGTCTAATAATTCCTTTTCAGACATTCCACTGAACAATACTGAGTACTATAGGGCATTACATAATGTAATATTTTCAGACTATGCTATGTTAAACTGCAAGACAGTACTTATTAAGAGATAACTATATATTTAAACTACTTCTTTTGACTGAATTCAAAATCTAATACTAACAAAAAATACATTTACTCAGCTCAGTTTGGTAATGCCTGCTACTGCAGGCTCCTTAAAGCCAATGACAGGGAAAAATATTAAATAAGCTAAATATTTAACTAAGCTAACTACAGTATTTGTTTGCCTGGAAGAGTGAGCAACAACCACCAACTATGTGCATAACCAGTTTTATTTTGTACATATTAACTTTTGATGTTTTACAGGTTTAACATTACATATAAAATATTCATTTATTTTTTTGTACATTGCATGATGTTTCAACATTATGGATTGTGGGCATTTTGCTCACATTTTTTCATATTATATAAATTATATATTAAGTTGAAGTGTGTTTTATAGGGCTAAATTGAAGTGCAATCAAGTATCAGTTATGTTCTTAATGTTGGTGATTATGGGTGACATGGGAATGGTAGTTGCTGAAGCCTATCATGGCTATGTTGTGGGCAAGACCGAAACAAGTCGATCATTATACTCATTCACACATACGGTACATTTTCATTTCCAAATTAACCTAACATTTGTGTCTTTTTAACATAAGAGAATACCAATGTACTCAGAGTAAATTTGTGTCGATACAGGGGGAATTCTCCACAGAGAGTGGCCAAGCAAGGAATGGAGTTGTAAAGTGGCACCACTAATCACTGAGTGCCAGCATAACTAATACTTTATTACAACATTTTAAACATTACACACAGTGCATAGTATATGCCTGTTATAAAGACAACTGTTGACTAAAATATTGTAGTGTCAAGATTATGAAGTCACCAGACCCAGAATAATTTGCATTTCAGTAAACATTAATATATGTAATTTTATCGATAGACAGTTCTGGATAGGTTATACAGTGGTTTTTAAGTTCAGTCCTGGAGGAGAACTATGACCCCCATAGCTACAAGTTTTTATATCAATAAATTTCACAATTAGTGCATCATTTTTATCTAATTTATCTCTTTGTTTAGTTATCTGGTCTATGTATACTGCAATTCATAGAAATTCGTAAATACTTGCATTCTTTGCCATAGCTTTAAATGTTTATTTCTTTTGACAGTTTCTTTACAATTTTCCTTTTATTGTAGAGTTTGCTCCCTTAGCTGTATATAAATGCTAATGATTAGCAATGAGCAGTGCAGACACAGGTACAAACGATCATCAATGCTAAAGGGAATCAATGATCTAACTGCCCCTTTCACTTGGCCTGCTCATTAAGAATTTTGTCTTATAAGCAGACACATGACTATGGCTTTGAAGTAATTGCTCCCTTTTAGCATTTAATGTTGTAAGCATTTTGATACAATTAACGGAGTAAACTCAGGGCCGTCTTAACAGCATCATAACAGCAAGTAGCGTGTTTGGACCGCTGTTCTGACAGCAAAACAGAAACATACATAGGCATCAGAAACATCATGGGCCCCTGTGCTCTTGGCCAGTCTCCATTGTGCCCATATGTTAAAACGGCTCTGAGTAAACTCGGTAGAAAAGAGTGGATTGAAAAATAATGGAAGAGGAAATGTAACTATTTGGGAATCAGCTAATATTTTTGAGGAGTAACAAAAACGCAGCTAGCCCCTGACACTTCAATTTTAACATCTGCTTTCTGTCAGCAACTCTAAGACACATACACTAAAAGATATATTGTATACTAAATAAACAATTAGTGTATAAATAAACTATTACATAACCTGTCTAGTTAAAATAGAGAAAAATCATCATGGTTACAGTATGTGATGCAAAAACAATCAAAATTGTGAGTCTTATTTAAGAGAAATTCAATATTGGCTCAGCCATTTCTTTTAAATACAGACAATGGTGAAATCAGGAGCAAAATGTAAAAGGTATACACTGCAGGTGGTTAGGGGAAAATAATGTGTTTACTGGGACAGTTTGCTTACTTTACTACAAAAAAGTTGCCAGTTTTCTTATTTCAGTATAAGTCAGTGCCATGCTTCTAACCTCAGCTGATTGAGGGTTTTGAAAACACTACAAGTACAGGCAGACTAAAACGAAAGAAGCTGAATATGTAAACTAACAGCTGTTAGAGTGGCCAAGGATAATTAATATTATATCGATTAGGCACTTCGAAACTCACATGTCTGTATTCATTCAAATGCATGTTTTATTTCTAAAATCGGACATTTCCTTAAGCAGCTCAAATAAAGTTGTCGAGTTGATGTTTTGCGTTTGTTAATTATCACCGCAGGCTCACAGCTTTTGGGGCTAGCAGATGCTGTCCCTGTGTTTGTGGTGGGGTTTCATCAGGGTACTCTGATCCTACCCCTCATATCCCGAAGACTTTTTGGTGATTCCTCAATGCGAGAGAGCATCTGTGTGCACCCGATGATGTCGGGAAACGCTCTGATCTGTCAATAACAAAATGGATTAAGCGGGGTCGAAAAATTGATGGAGCTGGTCACTCGTTGTTCGCACTTGTACACCTTTAAAAGGCCGATCGTCCGCTCCAAACTCAGATTCCCAGACTCCAGTCGGATGTAGAGGTTGCTATGGTAATCATAAAGAAAAACAAAAAGCCGGACTCTTCTAAAGTAACAATTAACTAGAAAACGAGACTATAACGATAAAAGGCGCTCGGCCAAAAGCGCCTTGTAACGGATGGCCGCGGTACGACATCTTACAATCAACCAGAGGCGGGGTCACAGTTCACCATGGCAGGGCACTATCAGGTGACGGCGAGCCGCTGTGTGCCTCTGTAGGCGCTGCAAAGTCAAGCGAAAGGAACTGCGGCCGTCATGAGTGAAAGCAAGGAAAAGCTTGAAGATGAGGACGACGAGGAGGATATCTTAATGAGTGACGATGACGACGACCTAGACGCCTTCACCGATGGAGACGCCGACAGCAGTTGCGAAGACGGCGGTACCTCATAATTTACATAAATACTAACTTTACTGCATGAGTGCTTATAACTGTGGAAAGTCTTATAATGGAATTGAGTGACACGCTCTAAAACTGTTTATTATTTAAATCTATTCAAGAGTTAGGGAAACTGAGTGGATTCCTTAAAGCTCAAGGTTATTACACCAAAACGAAACACTGCAATTTCAGTAATACTAATCAAAGATCCTAGTTAACCATGTCTTTAGGTTTCTGCCACGTTACCGTCAAGGACTCATTCCAGTCAGTGTGCGCTTAGCTTTCCATATCTGGCTGGTAGCAACCACTACATTCCTCTAAGGACTGAAGAATTCCGAATTACAATAATTAATGTAAAATCTGAAGCGGCGCAGAAAAAGCGACAAAGCCAATTTGTTCAAAACAACCAAGTGTGCGGCATAACTAGTTTTGACTTTTAGCAGACTAAGAGGCACTTCTGTAAATTAGCACTGCAAAGAAAGCGAGCTCGCGTAAACCTGACACAAAACTATGCAATGACGTCATCCCCTCTTCCTTACGCCCTCAGCCGCGATTGCGCTCTAACGCCACAGTCTAATACTTTAAGTTCAGCAAGCTGCTCCCTCGTTTTTTTCGGAGTTGACCAGTAGTTCGGACTAAGAAAGTTGTACAATTCTTCAATGACCAGTTCAAAAATATCACTTCGTTGTACTTTACTGCAGTAGAGTCCATAGGATATTGCTCAACACTGAGTGACCCTAAGTAGTTGGCTTTTTATAATTTATATTATTTCTCTTGTGTTGGGTTGCTGAACACATATTTCAGTCATGCAGTTACAGCTGTGAAAAGTCTTTGAGTGATACTTTAAGATCTCGGATATCAAATGTTAAGTCATAGTGGGGAAAAAAAGTTAATGTTACTTTGCCTAACTGGCTGTATTTGTTTTGTGTCACAATTAGTCTATTAATTTCCAAATAACTGTAATTAATCTGTTAAAACTATCATATTAAACTACAGTTTATAGGATTATGAACAAATACATTGTAGGTATAACAAAGTAGATTTATAAAATGAGAAAAATCTGTAACAACAGTTCCCAAAGAACCCATATTTTCTTGTTTTGCAAGACTGTACTGCATTAATGCTTTCACTTTCTTGAAATCAGGCTATTTCTGTCATTAATGCTACTTGATATAAATTAAGCTTTACTTTCATCCATTCACTGACACTGCTTGATCAGGATTTTGGGTTGTCTGAATCAAGCGGAAAATGTGCAAACACCACACAGATAGTGACTGGACTCCTGGAGCTCTGAGGTAGCAATACTAAGCACTCTGCCTCCCTTATGTCAAAAAAACAAAATGTTAAATTTCATTATTTGTATTTACTGAACAGCCTTTTATCCCACGATCCATCCCATTCATGTCTGTCACTTGATATATATCATTTCTTCGACTGCTGTTTCTCCAGCCTTTTCTCTTTTTGGTCATTTTTCACAAGCACACAGCTTCTGACAATATATCTAAGAATGACTCAGGAACATAAGTGCTTTAATTAAGGCAGGGCATACTGGAGGGATCATAACCCTTAGATGGCCTGGGCAGTTCACCTTGGCATGTTGTCACTGTGTTCCTCACTGGGACAAGCAGATGGAAAGTGGACAGAAGTGAGTTTCCTTATTAATGCTGTGTCGTGGAGTGTTCATAGACATATAGTGAGTCATGCTAAAATTGATGATTTCTTGGTCCTTCTCTATTACTCAGTTTTGCTGTTGTTGTTTTACCATTTTGTCAAGTCCAATTCTTCTTGACCTTTTGGAATTTAGCATGCCAAGGTTTTTTATCCAAAACTGCTTCCCTGTGTTCCTTCATGGTCATATGCATAGTTTGTAATGTGATCTATCCATCAAAGTCTATGTTGTCTTCTGCTCCTTTTGCCTTCAATTTTCCCCAACATGAGATTCTTCTTCAAGGATACTTTCTTCTCATTATGTGACTGAAGTATTTGAGCATTTCCTTGACAAATCTTCTATCAGAATACTAGTCGTATTTCTTGAAGTGTAGATTGGTTGTATCTCCTTGCTGTTTAAGGAACTCTCAGTAGTCTTCTCCAGCACCAAAGTTGAAAGCATTGATTCTTTTGCATTCAGCTTTAGTGATAGTCCTTCTCTTACAGCCATAAATCACCATTGGAAACAGCATAGTTTTAACAATACAGACCTTTGATGAGAATGTGATGTCTGTGCTCCTTACTGTCTTATTTAAAATTGTCATAGCCGTCTTTCCCAGAAGCAAGTGTCATTTAATTTCATCGCTGTAGTCTCCATCTGCAGCAATCTTGGAGCCAAGCAAAGCAAAATCTGTTACTGCTTCAACTTCCTGCTGTTCCTGCTTCTTCATCTTTTAGCAAAGAACTGACTGGACTGGTTGACATAATCTTGGTTTTTTTGATTTTGAGCAATTTGCAAGCCACTTAATCCACCACTTTTGTTACGTCAGCAAGGATAGTGAAAGAGCAACAGCAAGCTCACATTAATAAATGTTCCTAGAAAGGAAAGATTTCCCTTGATGCCAAAAATTGAGTGGCTTTGGAAATATGTGCTTAATGGGCTGAGAGACATGTTATGTGGACATAGAGTTCCATATGCTCTTAAGATTTGGACATACACTGAAAGTTTCAAAAATAACTCTGGATGAATGGCAGCCCCATCCATAACAAGTGTTACCATATTATCCATATTTAATGCTCTGTAACCTGTGTTTTGGTTGATGTTTGGTGTATATTAATTCCATTTTATTTGTACTTGTTTGGAGATTAAAGATGCATTTGCAGCATCCTTTTCCTTCCAGGGGGTGGACTTTATGAAGAACATGCTTACAGTGTAGCAGAAAGACTCCTGCATAGCTGGATCAGCCTCCTGCTGTGGCAACATGAAAATGGATTAGGTGGGCGCAGATGAAGGATGAATAGAAAAATGTAGTTACTTTTAAAATTTCTAGCTTTGCATTTCAGACTAGGTCCTAGCCATTTTAACAATGCAAAAGAACATTGCCTGTATAGCTTAAATGCTAAGGCACTGAAGTGCATACTACATGGCTAGGAGTTTATATTCTACTGTTAATTTACTGTGTTACCCTGAGCATGTTAGCGAACTTGTCAATGAATCCATAAGTATGGGAGCAATTTTTGCTTCTGTAAAAAATTTTGAGTTGTGTTCCTTATAGAAAGGAGCTATATGAAGGTAAGCCATAATGCTTCCAGAATTCTCAAAACTTTAATAGATTGTTAATGCTGCTTTTAGCTCTTTATTTAAAACAAACCTTTTTAGCTGAATAAAATGTAAAAAAATGCAATATATCCAACCATATTTAATCTCAGTGCATATATGTAAAGTGTATTCTTTTGAATTGAAACGACTTATCAGTAAGAATAATGTAAAATCTGAGCATATATTGTTGTCATTATTAGATGTTTACAGTTTTCATCTGTTTATGCTATTCACTCAAGTACAGTATTTTTTAGTGGTTTTCATCAGTTGTATGCAGTTCCCTGTTAATGTCCGCAGATGTATACTGTTACTTTTGGGCTTCTGAGCTGTACAAAAAGACAGCCAGGATGGAACTGGGCAAGGAGACTTTTATTCTGGAACATGAAGGAACAGTATTGGAGCTTTATTCAGACACACAGCAAACTTGACAACTCCTTAGTTATTTTGCTCCAGAAACAATTCCTTCTGATTAAAAAACTAACAGACGTCCTCCTCGGAAGCGTTTAGTTGAATGAAGGGAGCGAAGTTGCAGGGGGTCTGCATAGGACAGAGAACAAAATAATGCGTAAGTGAGCTCGCTTTAAAGCTTCATAACATCATGTAATATGTGAGTTATGTGATATTGTCTGCTGCCGATCCTGCACGGGTAAAGTTTTTGAAAGTGTTTTTCTCTTGTGTCTGCCTGATTCTCCTTTAATGTTTTGAGTGCCAAGATCAAAGAGTAGAGATGGGGGTAGGGATAGTTTTCAGTATTCAGTGCTGTAGGGGCTGTGAATTGACAGAGTGAAATGGATAACCAAAATGAGAGCTGGTACACATCTAAAAGTACCAGTAGTCAATGCAAAACACAGCACTTGCTAACCATTGAGCTTTATTTCTTCCTTGCATTTCACTGAACTTTCCATTTCACAATGTGAACACGTCTCTTTTTTCCAGTCCAGGATACCGCCTGCCTTGTCTTCGGTCAATCATCTACCCAGTTGGTTACTGGTGGTATTCACCTGGCCCGTCAATCACTTCTGCTGCATTCTTCATTTGCATAAAGCACACTCTCAGCACAGCTGAGAGCATGTCATTTAATGTATATCGACAAATACAAAATATGTCGACAAATAAAAAAACATGTTGGCTAATTTTCTTTTTTCTATAGCAACACCAAATTCCAGTCAAATCAGTCAAGGTATTTTTGAGATTTTGGAGTGTTTAATTTTTCTTTTGTAGGTTTTTTTTTTCACCTGTAAATAATTGATGTTTTTTTCTTAGCAGATACTTACTGACATACATGTTCAATCCTCACAAATTTTAGCTTTTTAACTAAATGGGAAATAGTGTTTTTGTTGATGAGTGAGTGAGAGAATGAGTCAGTCAACTTTGCATTTTATATATGGAATTGCATTATATATATATATGGAAGTGAAGGTCTGTGATACAGTTTGCATATTTGTAGCTAGTCCACAAAGGAAGAAAATGAATCAAGTAATTTAAAATAGTTTTAGTGTGACAAGTAGTATGTGAGATCAGGTTAGAGTCGATTGTTTGCTGACATTTGGGCATGGACCCAGCATATGCAGGCTTAAAATGAAGGACACCTTAAAATAAAAGAGACTTTCTGAGCCCCATCTTATTGATCCACCTCCCCCTTGTATGCCTACTCCCTCATTTGCTATATATTTCCTTTGATTCCTGAATGTTGTGGAGGACTGCCGGCTTCCCGTGCCGGTCCTCACCCCCAGGCCACCAGGAGGAGCTCTCCCGACAGCAGGATCGTGCCCCGAGGTCCAGCAGGGCCTTATGGACTTTGTAGTGTTTATACACAGCCCTGCTGGATACCTTGGGGACCACCAGGAGTCGCTGTGGGGGGGCTTATGGGCTCTGTGATGCCGTATGACCCGGGAGTACGTCACGGTCACGTGACAGGAAGAAATGTCGTGCTCCCGGGTTGAAGAAAAGGACTGATTGCCCTGACCCGGAAGGAATTAGGAACTATGGTCTGATGGGACAGAAATACCTCCGGGTCAGGGGCTATAAAAGGACTGTGGCTCAGTCCAGACACTGAGCTGTGCTGGGAGGTGGAGGAGCAAAGTGTCTGGGCGAGGAGGAGTGTTTATTGTAGTTAGTGGATTGTTTATTTAGTACTGAAATATATGAGTAGTGTGGAGGGTGCTTTGTGCACGTTCTGTGAAAAAATAAAGAAATCTTGGACTTTTACCTGGTGTCTGGAGTTGTACCTGAGGGTTCAAGGGAGCACTAGCGCCCCCTACTGCCACAATGTCTAATCATTTGCCTCTGATAATGACATCTGGTAGGTTGTCGAAAAACTAGGAATAAAAACTATTTTAAGATACATGATTCATTTTCTCCCTTTGTGGATTACTAGCTACATATATAGGCCACCAGGGGACGCAACAGTCACCCAAGCCCGACACGGACAGACTAGACTCTAGGCATAAGTCTTTGCAACATACATGTGCCATAAATGGCACACTGCACTTTCTTTTCTATTCTCTTTCTTCTTCCTCTCCTTTCCACCTCCACTCTTCCACTGGCAAGTTTTGTACCTCTTCCGACTCTTCCATCCCGACTCTGGCTCGCTAAGTGAAGTGAGGCGGCTCCCCAGGTGAACTGCACCTGGGAGCAGTTCAGGTGGCTCTTCAGCATTATCTGGAAGTACTATAGGTGTGGTGGAAAACCAAAATAGGGCTCTACAGCTTCCCCTATCGGCTCACATTAAACCCAATAGGGTTGCAGTGAACTCCAACCCCCATCGTGTGCTGTGAGAATCCATAGAGCCATAGCAACCCAGGGGGGCTGCCCTGTAGCACTTTGGGAGAGACAGCATCCTGTGCTCATTTGGTCCCCAGGTCCTTCCCGTATATTCGCCTTTCAGCTAGGAAAGGGCCACGGTCATCTGTCACAATATATATACACACACATACACACAGTGTAAAGCTTGGCTCATTTTAGTATTATATATGGGTTTGTTTATGGTTAGCCTATTTCAAAATTCCAAAATGTCCCAGTGGAGTGTGACTGGTTGGGTTCTTGAGTGAGTTTTGTGATGGACTAGTGCCCTGTGCAGGTCTCTTTCCAGGCTTGTGTAGGAAAACGTTATGCAAGGCAGTGACATGCACACATACACTCACTCACACAGGGACCAATATAGAGTTGCCAGTGTGGACGCTAGGGGTCGCTGTTGCCCCGTTGAACCCACCAGACAGACGTCCCAGACACACTTGTAAAAACACCAAGAAGCTTTTAATAATAATTTCTTCAATAATAGTGCCCAAAGCACCACACCCCCACAATTCTTCAATAATTAATACAATTAACAATCCTCCAACTCCCAGCAGCTCCGTCACACTACCACCCATCTCCGGCTTGCTCTGCTGGGGTTTCCCACAGTCCTTTTAAAGTCTATGACCCGGAAGTACTGCGGATCTCCATCCTTGTGACCCCGAAGTACTTCCGGGGTGGCATAATCATAAAAGTCCCCAGGTTCTTGGTGAGCTCCCCCTGATGGCACCCACGGCACCCAACAGGGCTGAAGAGACGGACTCGATGTCCCATGCTGCCCTGCAGGAATCCATGGAGCCATTTCTATCCAGGGGAGCTGCCATCTAGCGTTCTGGGGGATGTAGTGTCCTTTAAAGGCTGTTTTTCCCACTTGAGGGACGTCCTGTCCGGACTGAAATGCCGGCCGTCCCTCACACCAGTCAACTTATTATGCGTGTCTTTGGACATGAGGGAGGAGAACCAGAGTTCCCACAGGAAAACCCATTAAGGAAACGGCAGGACATGTAGTCTCAATGCAGACAATGATCTGACGTGTGATTTGAACCTGGAATCAGTGAAGCAGCAGTGCTAATCACTGCACCACCCCATGTATATGTAGAGTATATCAAGTGCACAATGTGTTCATGCAACTAAAGACCATTCCTGTGCTGGTTTCTTTAAATGTGGTGTTTACATGTTCTTCCTAGTCATGTTATGTTTTTCCTCTGGTCACTTTCATTTCCTAAAACACCCCAAACATGAATCAGCTCAGCTGCAGAGCATACATGAGTACTGTAGTATTGCTGGTAAATCTATTTGACAGAATCCTTTATAGGAGGCAATTTACAAAATACATCAGAGTGCAACCCATAACTGAGTCTGCCTTTTTAATCAGCATGTTGATTCAGTGGGCCTCTCTTGAAGTGATGTTATCAGCCCAGCACACCACAGTGTAGAAATTACACTAACAATCACTGATTTGTAGAATTTGGGAAGGATGTCACTATTTACAAAAAAGGAATGCAGTCTTCTAAGACAAAAGCGCCTGCTCTACTCTCTTATATAGTTCTTCTGTGTTGTGAGACTAGTCCAACCTGTCATTAATCTGGACCCCCAAGTATAGGAACCACCTCTATGTCTACTCCTTGAATAGTGACCGAACATACAGGCTGTTTGGTGTGGCGAAAGGCAATAACCAGCTCCTTGGTTTTGCTGATTTTTTTAGTTGCAGACAATTCTCTTTACAACAAGAAACAAAATTTTCCACCTGACTGCTGTGCACTGTTTCATCCCCCTTATCAGTACATGCCATGAAGTGCAGAATCATCTTAGTTGCAAAATTTCTGCAAGTCACATGACCCGCTGTTACGTTTATAGCCTGAATTATACAAAGTGAAAAGAAAAGGAGACAGGACTGTTCCTTGTGGTGCCCCAGTGTTGCCCACATCCACACCAAAAACACAGTCCCTGAGCCTAACAAACTACGGTCTGCCTGACAGATAGTCCATAATCCAGGACATCATAGGCTCATCCACCTGCATATCTCTGAGTTTACCCCTTAACAAGGATGGCTGGATGGTACTGAAGGCACTGAAGAAATCAAAAAAGCTTAATCCTCTCAGTGCTGCTAGCTTTATCCGGGTGAGAAAAAGCCTTATGGAGCAGAGAGATAATTGCATCCTCCACTTGAATCTTTGTCCCATAGTCAAACTGCAGTGGGTCCTGGTGGTCTACCAGAGGAGGACTCATATAGTCCAGGACCAGCCTCTCAAAGGTCTTGATGATGTGAAATGTAAGTGCTATTGGTCTGTAGTCATTAGGTGAAGAGGTGCCTGCCCCTTTGAAACAGGAACAATGCAGGATGTTTTCCACAACATCTGCACTTTCTGGAGCCTTAAGGACAGACTGAACAGGTGACAAACACTATACCACAAACTTAGTTAGCATAGGCCTTAAGAATTTGAGAACTGACTCCATATGGCCCCGCAACTTTTTCTATGTGTAGCTTCCTCAGTTGTCTCCTTACTTGGTCTTCAGTTGTGGGCAGCCCATATTTATGGTCAGGGCTGAACTTTCCATTGGCCATTCCAATTGACATGGTGGAAGTTGTTGATGTAGTAGGGTGTGGGGAGACTGGTCATTGGAAGAAGGTGGCAGTGGGGAAGAAAAAATCTATTAAAACATAGGCCCACACACTTGGTAACAACTGCATATACAGTCCAACAAGGTGGCTTCAAAATTGTGGGTAAATCATTTTATTTAAAGCATATGATGCTCGTTTGAACTCACCTATGGCAAGAAACAGGTGCTGGCAATATAGCAATCACACCTGAAGCCAGTTAACATGGAGAAAAGTTGACTCAACCTTTCTGTTGTGTGTCTGAGTGTGCCACACTAAGCATGGAGAACAGAAAGAAGAGCAGAGAATTGTCTGAGGACTTGAGAACAAAAATTGTGGAAAAATATCAACAATTCCAAGGCTACAAGTCCATCTCCAGAGATCTTCATTTTCCTTTGTCCACTGTGCGCAGCATAATCAAGAAGTTCACAACACATGGCACTGTAGCTAATCTCCCTGGATGTGGACGGAAGAGAAAAATTGATAAAAGACTGCAACGAAGGATAGTCCGAATGGTGGATAAACGGCCCCAATCAACTTCAAAACATATTCAAGCTGTTCTGCAGACTCAGGGTGCAACAGTGTCAGCTCGAACTATCCGTCAACATCTGAACGAAATGAAACGCTATGGCAGGAGAGCCAGGAGGACCCCACTGCTGACACAGAAACATAAAAAAGCCAGACTGGAGTTTACCAAAATGTACTTGAGGAAGCCAAAATCCTTCTGGGCAAACGTCTTGTGGACAGATGAGACCAAGGTAGAGCTTTTTGGTAAAGCTCATCATTCTACTGTTTACAGAAAATGGAATGAGGCCTACGAAGAAAAGAACACAGTACCTACAGTCAAACATGGTGGAGGTTCTAAGATATTTTGGGGATGTTTTGCTGCCTCTGGCACTGGATGCCTTGACTGTGTGCAAGGCATCATGAAATCTGAAGACTACCAAAAGATATTGGGGTGCAATGTAGGGACCAGTGTCAGAAAGTTGGGTCTGCGTCAGAGGTCATGGGTGTTCCAGCAGGGCAATGACCCCAAACATACCTATAAAAGCACCCAGAAATGGTTGAAGACAAAGCACTGGAGAGTTCTGAAGCAAGCAATGAGTCCGGATCTAAATCTGATTGAACACTTATGGAAAGATCTCAAAATTGCCGTTGGGAGAAGGCGCTCTTCAAATCTGAGAGACCTTGAGCAGTTTGCAGAAGAAGAGTGGTCGGAAATTCAAGTTGAGGGGTGTAACAAGCTTGTTGATGGTTATAGGAAGCGCTTGATTTCAGTTATTTTTTCCAAAGAGCATGCAACCAAATTTTAAGTTGAGGGTGCCAATAATTTTGTCCAGCCTAGTTTTTGTGGTTTGTGTGAAATGGTGTCAGATTTGGCTTTTTTTTCTCTGTTTTTTTGTGTTGTTCCAATGCACATAAAGGAAAAACACATGTGTATACCAAAACATTTGTAATTGCAACAATTTTCTGGGAGAAATGGTGCATTTTCTGGGAAACTTCCAGGGGTGCCGATAATTTCAGCCATGAGTGTATGTTACTAAAATGTTTTGAAATGTCTGATGCTAATAAAAGAATTCATTACTGGTTGGCAGAATGAAATGGAAGTCTAGTACTGGGAAACAGCTATAAAAGAAAAACAGCACAATTTATTTTTTTATAGCACTCTTCATTAAAGCCATCTTCATAGCACATACAGGCTATTATTTTACAAAAATATGTTTTGAGGCTGGTTTTTCAAGTGACAGGGCTGTAGAAAGCTACAGGTTATCCTAGCAGCAAGTTGTGTGAGAAATAAGCAGAATAGATGAAGAAAAAGGTTTGTGGTTGCACCCCGTATATTAATATTAGTGTCTCAAAAATAGTGTCTCAATGCATGCAGAGTAGTCTGAAATGACTGAGTCCAAGACGGGACTAACTGGGGAAGGCAAGAGGCTGGCTTTATAGGTGGTGGAAAGGAAGAGCAGGGTGCAATGGGGAACAGGCGGAAGTGAGGTCAGTGGGAGGTCATAGTCTGGAGACAGAAGTGGAACCTGGTTGGAGTTTAAGTGGTCATTCCATCTGGTGATCTGCAGTAGAAGGAGAAAAGACATTAGTGCACTTCATCAACCCTTGACCCGGCATTTTACCCTTAGTTAAGGCCATTGTCTCCAATGCGCATGTGTGAGACAAGTGCAAGTCACTAACCAATCATAATTAGGATGCTAATAATTTATATGCCTCACCTATAATAACTTTACATTTATCTCACTTTAAATGTTCCGGTTTGCAAGCCTATAAACTGTGGGTGGAGATTGGGACTCTGAAGGAAGCCCATGCATATACACTAGCAATTCACACAAATGCCATACTGAAGGCACTCCAGGTGGCAGATTTGATTGTCATATAAGTACTATGTGGGTGCAGTGTTACCCACTACAACACAGTCTGGCCCTGTAACATGAATAAATGACATGGAAATAAAAACAAGTACAATAAAAAACATAACACTTTTCTGGAGGCTGAGAGAAAGCAAAAGACTGAAGAAGAAATGGAAACCACTATCCTTGCATGATTAAAGTTCTGTTAGGGATAGTTGGCATACTACTCGAGCCCTCACTTGCTTTCTCTCAGGACACATACAAAAATGTCCAGGTAGATGGCCAAGATTGAGAATGTTACAAGGATATCTAGAAAGCCCCTGAAATAATGGCTAAATAAATAAATAAATCACTGTCTATCTTGTAATATGAGAAACCACAAGAAAGCACACTATGTAAGCAACAGGGAGTACAAAGGTTAGGTTGCTAGGACCTGTGGTTTGGGAACTATGCTATGGGACTGACTCTAAATTAGGTGAAAAGAAAGCATTATTAATTGTTAACAGATCATTTAATACCTATGTATTTTTCAATAATGGCAATTGATTTAAAATCGCTTAGGGCCCTGCTCTTTTCCATTTCATGACCTCACATGGAAAACCTGGCCATGAACTATGGACCTCCAAGTCAGAACATGCTTGACCGTTTGAGCTAAAGAAAACTCCCTTTGCCCAACTGAATGGGTTTCTGACTTCTGAACTGCAACTGCAAAGACGTCATATTATACAGATGAGTCTCTCTGTCCCTTTCTCTCTCTTTCTCTGTCTTTTTAGAGCCTTGCTGCCCTTTGCTGCTATTGGGTTTGTAACATGCCAACTTTTTTTTTCTATGGTATACGAGTACAACAGATAATCTTTACTGTAGCCCCTTATACTCTGAACGATTGATCATTTAAAAATGTTTTGCTACATTAAACAGGTAAACTATGCAATACACCAACACAAACAATATTTCATTTGCAAGCAACGGGTGTCAACTTCACAGTCCTAGTAATCAAAGGTTGGGAGCATGCACTGATAGCACACTGTTGACTTTTAATCTGGTATAAAATCATATGTGTGGTGTTTCATAAATTGTCACAAAAAATTGAAAAAAATCCTAGTGATTATTCTGTATAAGGAACACCCAAGCGTTGTGCATCAAATCAAAATCAAAATTGGTCCCAACCAATAGATTTCAGTCAATGCAATGAACCCTCCCACTGACCAAGCAAATGCGAGCTGGAAGCTGAAACCAGAAACAGCTCTACACCAGGCTTCTGATTAATCATGTCTGATTTTGTCCGACTCAGACAGCAGTTCAGAAGAAGATTTTCCTGAGTAAGCAAACTTGCTAAACTAGTACTCTGTGTAATTCGTATTTACTTTTGTTTTGATCAGTGTAGATCGTTGTTTTCGAAATTAATATATGTAATGTTATATTGACAGTGACAGCATCAAGGAGCCATAATGTACATTTTATAATGCATAATGTTTATATATTAAATATGTTAATATGTATTACAATGTATATCTCATCATCTCTGTTTATTAGTGTTGCATTGTCTACAAAAAATTTATATTTTTTACATAAGACTGTTTTGTGTCTATATGTACATGTGTGTGTTTGTGTGTGTGTGTGTGTGTGTGTGTGTATGTGAGCAGTGCTGTTTTTATGTTTTTATTTGTACATGTATGTGTATCAGCACAGCTGTTTTTATTTATATATATATATATATATATATATATATATATATAATATTGTGTGTGTGTGTGTGTGTGTGTGTGTAGTTGTTGTCACTGTGCTGTCTTAGTGTCTTTTACAGTTTATTGCATTTTGAAAATATATTTATAAAATTGATGGTTGCACTCAAATCAGTTTGATGAGGACTGGGAGCCACTACAGAGAAAGCATTTAGTACTACTCTCCTTCGTGCCTGGCCATGGTGATAGACCATCAGCATCTGCCAAAATAAGAACCAGCTTTCCTGTGAAAGCATCACACACAACCAGAAGTACAGGCCAAGCTCTTCCCCCAGATCCAAGGTCCAGCCATTTACCAACAACCGCATAACCCAGGAATGCCTCAAATAGGCCTGCAGAGCTGCTGGTCAACCTGAAGAAGCATTTGGAGAGGTTTTGGATAAGGGAAGGAGACCCATGGTGCCAGATGTTGTACCAATTTATTTCTTTGTGTTATGAAACATGAAACTTTAGACAGGTACAGTGAACATGTCTGGAAACACCTCTGATGTGAAAAACTGCGCTGGCATTACTTGTACATGAGACATACTATTTCAGAAAATAAAAAAAGTTAAAACATTACTGTTAACACCTACTTTTTTTAGTTTAGGAGCATTTTCTAAGTAAAGGTATGTTTAAATTTGACACAAACACAGATTCTATCACACTCAAGAAGATATCTGTCAAGTTTTAGTGAAAAATGGACTGTCCTGAATTTATTTTTTGAATAATAGGGCTTTATTTTGGTGTACCAACCTCATGTGGAGAGAGAGAGAGAGGAAACAGGGAGCTTGCTGAAAAATGCTTCCTGCATGTAAGAGGTTTTAAATGAAGCCATGAGCATTGGGGTCTTGTGAAATTGGGGCACAGTACCAGGTCAAGGGTTATCTGGGTCTCTACTCTTGTATACAGAAAGGAAAAAAAAACTTTCCTGCTTTAGGTAGGGCGTTACCAATATTGCAATCACTAACAGCAGTCCTTCGGTCATCCCTGACCCCAGTCACGTATGTCATCCAGGTAACTAACTACCTTTTTCAGTTGTCGTTTAGTTTACAGTTAATAAATATGTGCACTTCACAAAGGATGAATGAGTGTACCGTAATCGAGTGAACATTGAAAGTTTGCAAAATGAGAGGAGTTCATTACATATATCAACATTGTCTAATGGCTAACATGTCTAAATAAATCAGTGTTATGGTAAATGGGTGTTGGGCCATAGAAAACAAGAAGGTGAGCCTTCTCATATCCATCCAGACATCCATTATCCAACCCACTATATCCTAACTTAGGGTCACGGGGATCTGCTGGAGCCAATCCCAGCCACCACAGGGCGCAAGGCAGGAAACAAACCCCAGGCAGGGTGCCAGCCCACCGCACCTTCTCATATCTTGGAAGAGAAATAGTGGATGCATGAGGCCTATATAAAGCAGTATAGCCTTTATGTTATTCTTTTATTGGTACTTTATTAGTACAAAAATGAAGAAAGAGGCTCTAGTCTGCTACTAAATTCATTGGAACTGTAAGTCTTTCATGGGTTGTGCTGTCATAGGAGCACAGATTTAGACTTATAGTGTTTTCCAAAAATAATCACAAACTAGAGTTTCTAAAGAGCAATGTTTTGTATTAATTTTAAGCAATATACTCTTCAGTAATAAATTAAGAAGATAATACCAGAGCAGATTCATTTAAATTCAGAAAAATTAAAAACTTTCAATATGTTCAAAGGATTTTAAATTTGTGAGCATAGGTTGGTTGGGGGCATACGCTGATAACATGTTGCCGCACCCACCACACAACAAACCACTTGGATTGGGTGACACCTCAGCACCACACTGAAACTGTGTGAGGTTTTTTACAGTGGCTAGAGTGCCAATCCTGCAACCAACCCCCATGTTTTCCCTGTTAATTGGAGGACCTGCTTGCAGGGCTGGGTGCAAATTAACTTCATACCCAGGATGAAGCAATTGCAGGTTAAGGGCCTTGCTCAAGGGGTATGTGTATATCTGTCAGTCATCTAGTCATCATCACAAAGTTATAAATTTAGATGAATCTAAACTGAAGGGGAACAGTTTATATACAATATAGTATCCAAAGTGGAGCTTGTTTTCACTCTCACAGCCTCGTTAAAGGCCACATACAAAAGTAATCTAACCAATAAAACACAATTTGTAAACTGAGTAGCTACCAACATTGTTACCTCCAGGTATGGTGGCATCCCTACATGCTGAACACTGTTGTTTCCTCTGCCACTGAAGTAAAGTACAGAGTATCCCATGTCTGATACTATTAAAATAAACATCAGACAAGGAATGGAGATTGTGAGGGAACTTAGGCTCTTTGTGTATTGTTATAATTAGTCCTACATTATAGCTACCTTATGAGCAGGTTAGAGCTGACTGCTCTTTGCTCCCCCTGTACTATTACTATTACTCATTCTTCTTCTTTCATGTTTAATGGCTGTTGGTAGGGTTACTGCTACCTGTTAAGCTGGAATGAGAAACAGATATGTTGTTTAAACAACCATATAGCCTAATAACATAACACATGGCATATTTTTTTTACCTTCTATTCACAGAAGTTTGAAAATGGATGTGGGTCACTTTAACGCATCAATGGATATAAATAAAAAGAATGATAACAACTAACAAGACCTGCGGTGCTACCCATCCCATATCTCCCTTACTGTTTATATGGTGCAGTTTTGTTTATATACCCAGAGCCTGTTATAATTAAATCACAGCAGACAGTTTAATTATATTCATATTATTCAGTATCATATAAAACAGCTTCAGGATCTGAATAAAAACACTTTTAAATAGAATTTGTTATGGGGTGAGGATTCGAGAACCATGGCCTTCACAGTCATGAGCAGCTAGTCTTTTCTGTGGTCTGGATTAAAACAGTTTGTGGTGCTATGGGGTAAGGCTTACAAAAAGTGCTGGTACACACAAGAGTGTAACATATCTGATGATACCAGTATAAAAATATGGAAGATATATAATGAATACTTAAAATGAATTATTTAAAACAGAAATTTAAAGATAGTGTTTCTAATATTATAAATAGCGCAATGTGTATGGTTTATAGTACACAGTTGTTTGAGTGTGTTTGTCTGTTTGCCTGCATCTGATTGAGGCCAAGTGAAAAATGGTTGTTGTTGCATGGTTCATGGCACAATATACCAACAAATCAGAAAGTGTCTTACAAATTAGCCCTATGAATCCTAAAGCTTCCTTGCTTGTTTCAGTTTTAGGGTTCAGAGATCCTTTTAGCGCTGAAGTAAAGCCAAGAATCTTGTTGATGGGCCTGCGGCGAAGTGGCAAGTCCTCCATTCAGAAAGTAGTTTTTCACAAGATGTCACCCAATGAAACTCTTTTCCTGGAGAGTACCAATAAGATCTGCAGAGAAGACGTCTCTAACAGTTCATTTGTCAACTTTCAAATCTGGGACTTTCCAGGGCAGATTGATTTCTTTGATCCAACTTTTGACTATGAGATGATCTTCAGAGGCACTGGGGCTCTTATATTTGTCATCGATTCTCAGGTGAATAAGGTTGCCTTGTGTTTTTTCTACTAGGAATACCACATAAACTGTAAGTTATTGTACTATACGTAGTGATAAGAGTAAAAGATTTAAATTGGTAAAACCTTATTAAGAGGTTAGATACATCCATCAGTACGCTTATATTTGCTTTGACAACCTAGTTATTCACAGAAACCAGGTTTCTAAAATGCTACATAAACTCTCATTCTGGTTCACACATGTACATTTCTATGCAAGTATCCAGTTATTTGGCAGTGTAAACCCTAAACCAGGTTACAGATAAAGCTTTTGTAGTCTGCACATGTCAGTTGCACTCTGTTTGCCTGCTTAGCTTTGCATATGCTTTCAGTAGCCACAAGTAGAAGTGTCCGCAAGATGCAATTCATGAGGTAAATACTCATGTGATTGCATTATTCCTTCTTGTGGTTGAACTAATCTGTCTCAATATTTCAAATATAGCTAAATTTTTGCTAATCAGCTGAATGTATAGTGCTATGGTCAGCAACACCATCTCAGGAACAGTAGGGTAAACATGTTAAAAGTAACGTGCATGAGGGTAACATGTTAAAAGTAACATGCATTAAGTAGTCCAATTACTTTTAAAGTAATGAATAACACCATGCAATATTTATTTTATTAAAGTAAGAATACCTGAGTTATTATTATTATCCCAGCAGCACTGGCTATAATGCACGAAGCAAACATACTGGAGCTCCTTTGGCTCAATCGCACATCGAAGCAGAAGAGTGCGTCGCATGCAATCCGGTAACAGAAAAATATTAATAAAGAGTTTTTTTTTTTTTTTTTGTACCCGCCTATTTGCTATAGATATGTTGAAACAGTGTGATCTTGTGACACAATGGCCACTGGCAGCTCACATCGAGGATGTAAAAACTGCGTGAATGTTACTTACTTCATAGCACATGAAGGACTAAACATATTTATAAAACACAAAAAAATTATCAAAAGCTTTATGCCTGTTTTCAGAGTCATGGTGGCTTGTGATGCGGTTTAACTCTTTTTTTGTGCATTTTAATGAAGCAAAAGCCAAAGGAGAACTCCAGAAGTTCACTTGCGCGTACAAACAGAGGTTTTTATAAAAACAGATTTCACACTTAACCGAGTTACTCACCTTACCCCTGTTTTGCATGTGCATGTAAACGCACTGCATATGTTAGATAGGGTTAACTGCTCTGAATTGTCATTCATGGTTCTGGATCTTGCATTAAGTTATTCATTAACTATCTTTCTATTATTTTCCAGAAGATTCTAGAAATTTGTTGTTAAGGCTAACTTTCAGGTAGTGTAGCATAGGTTATCAGGTTATTCTCCACTTTTCACTCACTATGTGACATGTGGTAAGTTACTCATTTTGCTACTTTCCCAGTCGGACGAAAATGTGTTTTATATGTTTAAAAATGTCTTCATTCATTTTTATGTAATTCATATATGATAATGGACTGAAATTTGATTAGAAAAGTATGTAAGAGTTATACAGGATATGTACGAGGGAAGTGTGACCGTGGTGAGGTCTGCGGTAGGAATGATGGATGCATTCAAGGTGGAGGTGGGATTACATCAGGAATCGGCTCTAACCCCTTTCTTATTTGCAATGGTGATGGACAGGTTGACGGACAAGATTAGACAGGAGTCCCTGTGGACTATGATGTTTGTTGATGACATTGTGATCTGTAGCGATAGTAGGGAGCAGGTTGAGGAGACCCTGGAGAGGTGGAAATATGCTCTAGAGAGGAGAGGAATGAAGGTCAGTAGGAACAAGACAGAATACATGTGTGTAAATGAGAGGGAGGTCAGTGGAATGGTGATGATGCAAGGAGTAGAGTTGGCGAAGGTGGATGAGTTTAAATACTTGGGATCAACAGTACAGAGTAATGGGGATTGTGGAAGAGAGGTGAAAAAGAGAGTGCAGGCAAGGTGGAATGGGGTGGAGAAGAGTGTCAGGAGTGATGTGTGACAGACGGATATCAGCAAAAGTGTAAGGGAACGTCTACAGGACAATAGTGAGACCAGCTATGTTATATGGGTTGGAGACGATGGCACTGACCAGAAATCAGAAGACAGAGTTGGAAGTAGCAGAGTTAAAGATGCTAAGATTTGCATTGGGTGTGATGAAGATGGATAGGATTAGAAATGAGTACATTAGAGGGCCGGCTCATGTTGGATGGTTGGGAGACAAAGTCAGAGAGGCGAGATTGTGTTGGTTTGGACATGTGCAGAGGAGAAATGCTGAATATATTGGGAGAAGGATGTTAAGGATAGAGCTGCCAGGGAAGACAAAAAGAGGAAGGCCTAAGAGAAGGTTTATGGATGTGGTGAGAGAGGACATGCAGGTGATGGGTGTAACAAGATACAGAGGACAGAAAGATATGGAAGAAGATGATGCACTGTGGTGACCCCGAACGGGAAAAGTCGAAAGAAGAAGAAGAAGAAGAATGGACTGAAATTTGATCCATAAGCAGCTCTTTTTTCATTGAAGGCCATGATAAAGTAAACCACTTGGCACACAAACTAGTTTTGAAAATTTCAGAATAATTTATTTTTTCAATTACTGGTCAGAGTGGTCTGAAATTTTGATTGTATATATTGTATTATGTACTAAATCTTATAGTGCAGTGTGGGATTTAAAACTGCCTTATTCCATCACATAGTACACATAGTTTTTGTGCATTGTCTACATTTATAGATGACAGAGGAGAACATGATATATATATATATATATATTTGTGGAATTTGTATCTCAGTGTACAATTAAACATTCCTCAACAATGTAATGTAGATGTTGTTGCTGAGTTGCAGGTTCCTCTAATCTTTGTTGCTAGTTTTTCTTCCCATATTAAGTAATGAATATTAAAAGCAGGAAGAAAAAATCAAATGACACAGTGCCATTTTAAATGTTTACTAAGTCATTATGTAATTTTTTTCTTTAACTTTTATTGAATTTATTTAAAGCATGTAACATTCCATACAATCAAGTCAAACTATAACAAAACTAAATTCAATTCAACCCCCACCCATGAGAAAGAGAGAAAGGCCAACAGCCAGAGTAAAACCTTTGAGAGAAGTATAGAGAGAAAGGAGTTTTTCTCCCCAATTAAGTGCTTATTGTAAAATATTATTGATTAGATCCTGCCAGGTTTTTAAAAAAAGTTCTGCGCAGATCCTCTAAGAGAAAATTTTATTTTTTCCAATTTCAAATAGTATATAACATCAGTTACCCACTGACTTAACAGAGGTGGGTTAGAATTCTTCCAGTTAAGCAAGATAAGTCTACATGCCAAGAGTGTAGTAAAGACCATTACAGATTGTTTGTCCTTCTCCACTTTAAGCCCATCCGGGAGTACACCAAACATAGCTGTTAGTGGATTGTGAAACCAAGGCTGTCTGAAGGGCATTCAAAGATTTTGGTGCACACCCAAAACATGTGGACTAGTGAAGCTGGAGCTCGATTGCAACGTTTGCAGGTTGGATCTTGCCCTGGAAACATTTTGGACAGTTTTAAGCAAGACAGATGTGCTCGATATATAATTTTGAGTTGAATAATTGTATGCTTTGCGCATATGGAGCTCGGGTGAATTCTCTGCATTGCTACCTTCCACTCCTTTTCTGATATATTGAGTGAGAGATCTTTTTCCAATTGTCCTCATGGATCTTTGAAAGGGAGGGACTGTAAAATGGTTTTGTATATTATAGAAATGCTGTCTGAGCCTTCAAGACTGATTCATATCTCTTCTGGAATAGAAATAGGTGGGAGGTGAGGAAAATTAAGCAGATTTAGTTTAGCAGTTTCTAATTTGGAGATAGTGGAAAAATTGTGTTGATAGGAAACTAAATTTAGAGTGTAATCGTTTACAGGATGCAAAGACATAATTTATATACAGATCTCTAAATGATTTAATCCCATACGATTTCCAAACATTAAAAACTGTGTAAATTTGAGAGAGTGAAAAAGGTTGTTATCATGGAAAGGTGCCATAGATAAAATATTCTCTATTTTGAAGTGCTTCCTACATTGGTTCCATATTTTGAGTGAATGAAGGATAATTGGGTTGTTAGTATATTGACGATAATTTGTATTTGCTGGTGTACAAACCAGGGAATATAACGAAGTAATGCAGGATGTTATTTCTGTTGCAGACCAAGCTAGTGTGTGTTCATCTATTTGTGTAAATGTCCAGGTTTTTATAGCTTGTATGTTTGTCACCCAATAATAAAGCTGAAAATTAGGTTTAGCCATGCAGACTTCTGATTTAGGTTGTTGTAGGGTTTCCCTTTGGATCCGTGGATATTTCGAATTTCAAATAAATGAGGTTATGATTGAACCGAACTTCCTAAAAAAATATTTGTTAATGTATATGAATATGTTTTGAAATAGAAACAGAAGCTAGCAAGTCATTATATAAAATATCACCCTACTTTCTTAAAAATGTAATTTAACACACCATTACTATACCAGGTAGGATGGCTGTCACAGTGCTTAGCACCACTACCTCACAGCTCAGTTACTTACTCTCCATCTAAAGTTTCCACATGTTGCCTTTGTCTGTGTGTATTTTCTCCCTCCCGTATATAGATTTTTTTATCATTCCAGACACGTTTATGTTAGGTGAAATGATTATTGTTAGTTGGCCCTGATGGGATGAGTGTGACATGTAGTGAGCCAGTATCCTATCTAGGACTGTCCCTACCTTGTACATAAGTGATAGCATAGACTCCAGTCCACTACATGGTGGCATGTCATACATTATCATTTGTTCTCTTGTTAATTTGTAGATAGGAAATTCTAAATATTTTCTTTTTAAAACATCCCAATGACAAGTTTGAATTTTTAGTGTACTTGAGGAATTAGCTGCAATTATTCAGATCCCAGCTATCTTTCACATTTGTGCTTCAATCAGACCTGGTCTAGACTAAATTTAACCCTAATATTTCCTAGGGTCAGTAATGCCTATCAGAAGACCTACTAGTACTGTCTGTTCATGTGATGTTTTAAGTGGCTTCAGTTCTAATTTACATCATATCTGCACACCACCTGGAGATGAGCAGGTTGGTCAGTTTGCATAGAGCATGCCTGCTGTCACAGGCAGACATTGGATTTCCTTATATGTACTATGGCACCCTGCTGCCACTTGTATGGGAAAGCTCACATGTTGTTCTTCAGCAGGAAGCTTGC
This sequence comes from Polypterus bichir lapradei, assembly GCA_026402145.1. Lineage (NCBI taxonomy): Eukaryota > Metazoa > Chordata > Cladistia > Polypteriformes > Polypteridae > Polypterus > Polypterus bichir. Next base: position 46,452,894 of record JANRMT010062791.1, on the reverse strand, counting down.
ATGTTGCTGTGCTTTCTTACCTGTTTGCTCCTTTTCTTTATTTTTGACTTTTGCAGCTGGCGCACATCCATCTTTAAGCTTTTATAATAAGATAGACTTCTGCCATTGGTACAGCAGTAAGTGAGGTCACTAAATAAAGAACATTATTTCGGCTGCCGACATGAAGAAAATCATAAAACACTGGAAAAAAGTATTTAAAAATATCTCTTATAAGTTGAAAAAGAGGAGAGCTGTCAAGTAGTACCTGCCTAATTTTTTGCATAGTTCAGCCCTTGACCTGAATGTGCTTATGTTGTGAACATTGCTTTAGTGAAAATATGTAAAAAAAAAAAAACTATTTCACATATTTATTTAAAAAAGATTTCAAATTTGAGAAAACATGGGGCTTGCATTTTAAATTAAGTTTGCTGTGGCCATTTATTGCATGCTTAACTTTTATAATAACTAAACCTGGTGCAATTCCTGCCACTGCCTATTGTTCATTACATGTGGTCATAGTAACTTCCAAAATGTATGCTGTTTGTGTGAAGTTGTGTGGTGTACATTCATAAATCAGATCACAGTATACTCTCTCAGTGTCAATGGCGCCGCTGCATAAAGTGTAAGTGGAGCACTGCTCCCTTCTCCCAACAGAAGTAATATATTTATCTCAATAATTGAATGTATTGTTACAATGTTTATGGCAACTTTGTCATCCTTTTCAAATTTTCCATATTTTATGTAATATGCTTAATGAAATTTCTTATTTATAAATATTTCTTTTTGAAGTATGTGAAAGTTTGTTTGTGACTGGCACTGCTGACCTGATTTTGGGTTGCTTAGGGAGATCATTCGACCATGCAGTGTGTTAGGCATAACTGCTGCTCATCTGTGAAGTCTGAACTTTTCAGTTATGCATTTTAAGCAGCACACTGATCGATTTTTTGTGACACAATTTAAAGGGTACATGAACTGGTATATCTCACTATTTTTGAGTAGTCATTTTCATTATCATGTATTACATCAATTATTTATGTACAATATGACTGAGCACTTTTCCAATGGAATGAAAATTGGAAGTTTATAAATATTTATTTCTGCTTTTTGTGTTGAGTATTTGATGTTGATATTGAGATATCTTTTAATACTGCCCTTTGGTGGTTGTGCTGTATGAATAGGTTAATAGATCTCTATTTTGTGTGATTTATCCATTATAATATTGGGCTGACATTTTATTTTTTCTTGTGCTGATAGCCTTATATATTGTGCAACACAGTTCCTCTCTCTCACAGTTTTTGGAACGATCAGCACAATAATATATCGCAACAAAAAAACATGAACTAAATAAAAGAAGATATGGACAGCAATGAAGAACAGTACCATTCTTACTGACCCATATACAACATATAGTGCAGAATGGCAACAAAACACTAAAGGCAGCATAAAGCAATAAGCAGAATAATATGCTGTTCATAAAAAGTGTTATGGTGTTTCTGAAATAACTAAGTAATTTTAATTTTTCCCTGTAAGCTAAAGCAAAAAAAAAGCCTAGCTCAATTCTTGCATTGATGTTATTCTCTAAAGATTATGTATATCCATCAGATGTCCAACCTGCGCCATCCAGTTTAGGATCGTGGGTACCAAAGCCAGTCTTGGGCGAGGCGCCAGTCCATTACAGATAAACATTTCATTTTTTTTATTTTTTGAAGATAAAGACCTATTCTTGTCCATTGAATTCTTACCTTAATAAAAAATAGTGTGCATGTACTCAGGACACTGTCATGTAACTCTCTTTATCACTATGTCCATTTTTGCTGTAATGGTAAATTTAACATATTACTATAGTTGCTCTGCTTATTTGCTCACTGGTGTTTGTAAGACATTCTTGGAAATTAGATGTTAGATAGATAGATAGATACTTTATTAATCCCAAGGGGAAATTCACATAATCCAGCAGCATTATAGTAATGTTTTGTAAAACTGTCCAAATATTTCTGTACAAAAGCAAATTTAGAGTAGTTAGTATCTGATACTGATAGTCCTGCTTTTTAAACATTTCTTTGCTGGTGTAATTTTTCTGTTGTTGTACATTAGCTACAGTACATATTAAAAGTTTTTGTATGTATAGTATGTCATTAGGGTTTTGAAAGAAAGTTTTGAGTAAATCTAAGCCTTCGTAGCAATATTCAATATGAAATCTATAGGAAATAACTACAAGATGGTAATCCTTTAATTCAGATTCAAAAGTAAGTTCTGGAGTTTATGCACCCTATAAAACAACTAAGAACATGACACTTCACTCTTCTAAATCAACTCATTTGGATCAAGAATTAGAGGATCAGCCACAGTGTAATTCATGTGAAATATTAAGCACATGAATCTCTGTTTTAAGTAAAGTTTCTATAGGAACAAAGACCTTGAGTCTTATCCTGCTATAAAGAAACATTTGACATGAGGGGACAACTTTCAATATTTTTTAATGGACGTGGACATTTTCACTGTTATGCATCCGTGTACATTAGAAAATGAAAGGGAGATGTAAAAATAAAAGCATCAGAACAGACTTGATATAAATCATACTTTCAAGTCGATCAACCCTTGCAGTCAAGTGTGATTTAATCTTATTTTGAACTATCAAACATGTTGTGACATGTGTACATTCTTCTCAAAATAAAGCTTATACATGTTATCAGAGTATAAAGACATTTTTCAAGTTTCAGAAATTTTAAGACAGGAATAAAAAGCACAAACTGCTATTTATTTGGAAATTAAAAGAAATGGAATAAAAATTGGCATGTTACATTTTTGTTTACTGTGATTATGTTATAATAAACCAGAATGTGTAATACATGGATTGAGTTTACATGATTAATTTGGAAAAAAAAATCTTACTAACGTGAACATAAAGGTGTCGGCCATAGTTTCATTATTTTGCTTTGAAGCTGATCAGATCCGTCCTGTCAGTCTCCTAATTAAAAACTAGAATGCCAGATGGGCAAATATATTTGACCTTTAAAAATAGCATAACTTTATATAGATCAATTTATCATTGCACTATACTTTTTTCAGTATGCCTGCACAATTTGTCAAATTCAATCAAATTAAACACATTAAAAGAATGGTAAAGATGCAAATAATGGCATTATAAATAAAAAATAATAAATAAGAGTATTAGAGATTAGGTACATGTTTAAAATGGTGGGATAACTGAGTATTACTACTGTATAGCTCAAAAGATTACAAGATATACAGCCTTTAAGTGGCAGTGCCACATGTATGATTTCTACCATACTTTTCAGATTATTATTCAGTCATTCTAGTACACAATTACATAAATATTCATTTTTATAGAAAACAAACACACAATATTTTTGATTCTTCTACAGTTTTAACATTGCAATTGTAGTTAATTAAGAGCTATGCATTAGCCCTTCCAAATCTGGTAAGATACATAAACCAAAACACTAGTGATTATGAAGTAAGAAATGGAGCAAGCACATACTGTATGATTAGCCTTTGAGTGGGCCAGTATAATATAGTTCTCTTTCCAGAACATATCATTAAGTTTTTGAATTTTAGGTAAACTCTCATTTAAAAATAATAGCATCATTGAGTTTGTGATCTATGAGACAGATTTGAAAGAGTCCCAAAGAAAAATAGGGTGCCTACCAGGTTACCTGATTTAATGCAGAAAACAAAAATATTCTATAGGGACAAAAGAAATAGGTGCTTGCAGGTGCAGCAACTGAAAATTGGCCGTGAAAGGGATTCTCTAAAGGCTAGGTCAGGCTTTGGGGAGCTCCCCACTGTTCACTGCTCTGGTTCAAATAGCAACACCACCTTTCAAGGACATCCACTTTTTATATTGTCTGGCTCAGAAGGGGCAAGACTCCTCCATCTCAATTGCACTCACTGAGTGTCTTCTTGAAAGTGTCAGTGAAACAAAAGGAGACAAGACCATTAGCGACAGCAACCCCTCTTGTCCCGGTGGGGTATTTCATACTGCAAATGAGCCCAGAAGGTGATCATCAGATGCACATGAGTTACAGGTAATGTAAAAAAAAAAAAGTTTTAAAAATGTCCCCAAAATCTCTGCAAAGTGAATCCTCATACTTTGGTTTTTAAAAACACCTAGATATGAATTACAAAAAAAAAAACCTAAAAATAAGTATAAATCATTGTATCATATGCAGCATCACACTCATTCCTCAAGCTGAAAACATATGCAAGATTTCAGGTTTTACTGAGGCCATAAACTGAAGTATATTTAATGATTTCAAAAAATCTTGATAAAAATGTTCATATAACAAAAGGCATGGTTCAAGACCAGATTGTCTATTCTCTATGTTCCCTTTCCAAGAGTCACTTTAAGTCATAGCATTAAATAACAGATTTTATACCAATTTTAACAGAGATAGTATGCTGATTTTGATAGATAGATAGAACTTTAATATGCATTCACTTAAGTTAAATATTTAAACTGTATGGAGAAGAATAAAAGAATAATTTTAGTACCCCAATTACTACTTCAGTGCTCTAATGGCTAGGTGTTTTTATCAAAATAAAAAGTAATCATGACATTAAGATTTAGTTCCGTCTTGTTCCAGATGTTTTACAAATAAGTAAAGGCAAGGCTTGCAGGAGGGAAAATAAAAAATATTGGCTATATAATACTTTTTCCAGCATTAAGTATATCTCATTTTGAAATGTTCATTTCCAAAATAATAAATCAACAACAATTTTTTTAATTTATGAAAATTTGTATAGTTTAACTTAGAAAAATCACCTTTCATAAAGCATTTTTTATAACTACTTATAAACTACTTTGGCAGATTGACTGGTGGTGTATAATAATATCATGCATTCAAGTATGTAGGTGCACAAATAGGTTAGATTTCATGCATACAGGTGAAGTTGTGCCTTTCATGTACTGACAAATGTAGGCAAGCCAGGTATCTCTGGTAGCTCAAGACTTAGCTGATAAGCATACACAACTATTCTAAATATTCTCAAAACCAAATATTCCACATTAGGGTTGTGGAGGACTAAAGTCTGTCCAGGCAGAACAACTATCTCATGGTTCATTCATGCATATAATCACATTCATATTCACACAGGGGCAAATATGGAAAGGCCAGTTACCCAAACTACATCTTTGAGGATGTGTGTGGGAAACCAGAGAACATACAAGGCAACACAAGTTTATATGAGGAGAATGTGAAAACTCCACATTGACAACATCTGGGGCAGAATTTGGACCCAGGATGCTGGATCTGTAACACAGTAGTACTACCCACTGAGCCACTGTACTGCCCAAACTTCTTACAGTGATATTGTCTAAGAACTTATCATGACTGCTGCAAAGGCAGTCATTTTGCCATGTAAACATATTTATAACCTGGTCAATCTGAGTTGGAGAAGCACAATATTTTGTTTAGGGTGTTTTAGGATGTGAGTGAGATAGAATGTGGCTAAAATGTTATGCCTACATAGTTTCCTTTATTAAGAAAGAATAATATTTTAAACTGTTACAGTAAAACAGTTTTACTGTTTAAAAAAAAAAAAAAAAAAAAAGAAAAACAAACAATGTCTGGTCACTAGGTAGTGGATATGTAGGGTCTGAAAGTGGGGATCACTTTATGGTGTCACAAACCCCACTCTGAGTCATAGCAAGGTTTGGGGCATCCACTCGTATATTTGGTATCCTGGTTGCAAAGTTGCGAAAATGTAAACAGCACTGATATGCACAAAACCAAGTTCTAAACAGAACTGAGGTAATAGGGAAAGGTGGAGGCTTTTAAAGGGGAAGACAGGAAGTGAGGTCAAAGGGGTCCAGCTCATAAAGGTCTTCAACCATAGATAGATAGATAGGCTCGAGCCCAGACGTGACATCACAGGGGCCGGAGTCAGCAAGGTCTTCTTCCATAGGCTCGGACCCGGAAGTGACGTCAAGAGGGCCAGGTGGAATCTCCCGTGAATGATCTGCAGGAAAGGGAGAAAAGGAGTAAGTGCACTCTGCCACATCCCAGTCTGATTCGGAATTGCCCTTACTCAAGCCCTTTAGCTGCCTCCCATGCGCATGTGTGTGACAATAGCCACAACATTTATACAGGGTGAGCCAAAAAGAAGTACCACATTTCAAATGTTTATTCTACAACAACGCTACAAGATAGAATAAATTTCATTACAACAGAAGAAAGGGTATACAAAATAGTTTTAAAAATTATATCTTCAAGGTGGTGGCCATCATTAGTGATACACTCTTTGAGACAATTTCTGATGGCTCACATGACTCGTTCGGTCATTTCAAGGGGAATAGCAGTGATTTCATGGTGAATAGTGTTGTTGAGGGTTTCAAGGTTTTGAGATCGTTGTGTGTATACCTTCGACTTGAGATAGCCCCACAAGAAGAAATCACACAGAGTGAGATCAGAATGTGAAGTCCCCCCCAACATCATCACGCAGGGAGATCAGCTTCCCTGGAAACATCTCCCGAAAAACTTGTATGGATCTTGGTGCCGTATGAGCTGTTGGTCCATCCTGTTGTATCCAGACATCCACCACATCCATTTTTTCCAGTTGGGCCACAAAAAGTCCTCCAGCATTTTAATGAAACGTTCTGAAGTGACAGTGACCTTTTTTTCTTTCTTCCTCAAAAAAGTAAGGGCCTACAACGCCAAATTCTACAATGGCGCACCAAACTGTAGCACACTCACTTTGCAGGGGTCTCTAATGAGGGTTGGTTTCAGCCCAGTAGCGGAGGTTTTGCTTATTTACGCAACCATTCAGATGGAAATGTGCCTTGTCGCTGCACAAGACAATAGCATCTTGATGAACGGTTTGCAGAACTCTCTATGGCTCTCCCAGTCTCTCTGAGGGAGTTCCTGCACTACCATAATTTTGTATGGATGGAAATTAAGGTCCTCATGCAAAATCCTCCTCAAAGATGTGTTGAAAATGCCTAAAGCAGAAGAATGTTTGTGCGCTGAACATCTAGGAGACTGCAAATCTGACGCCCTTACGGCTTTTCAGGCGTTCGTACAGTCCGAGGATGGCCTGAAGATTCATCTGTCTAAATTTAGCCACTCACTGAAGAATTTTATTCTGATTTGTGATGTCACTGTTAGAAGGAATGCTGAAGTGCGTTCAGAAGGCACATTGCATATTGATGATGGATTTGTTGCATTTGAAGAATGCCAACATCGAAAGCATGGTGTGAACCTGAACAAGACATGTTGCTGACTGAAAACTATAAGGGATCGCCTCTCAAAGGACCCCCACCCCAACCCACTCGGCTGCCTCTACCTCATGCAATGACTTTGAGAAATGTGGCACTTCATTTTGGCTCACCCTGTATATTGTCATTATCCTGTAGCACAATGTGGTTTTTAACTGAAATCTTTTAAAGCATTTCACAATTGTATGTATAGTGTTGACACAAAGATCCAAAACACAGCTAGAAAAATGATGTTCAGACCCCTTCACTCTTTTCATATTTTGCTATTATACAGCCTTGTGATAAAATAATTGAAATTTTTTTTTCCCACATCAAGCAAAAATCAATAGCCTAGACTAACAAAGCAAAAACAGGATTTTAGAAATTTTTTCAGATTTATTAGAAATAAAAAAAAACTTAAATGTCAAATTATCAGAAGTATTCATACTCTTTACTCAATTGAGACCCTTTTGGCAGCTATTCTTGGGTATGTTGTGACAACTTCACACACTTAGGTTCTTCTCTGCAGATCCTCTCAAGCTCTGTCAGCTTGAATAGACGCTATCAGTGGACAGATATTTTATAGTCTCTCCAGAGATTTTTGAATTGGTTCAAGTCCAGACACTGGTTGGGCCTCTCAAGGACATTCCTCGAGTTGTACCTAAGTAACTTGTGTGTCATCTTTGCTTTGTGCTTGGGATCATTGTCCTGTTGGAAGGAGAACCTTTGACCCATTCTGAGGAGCAGGTTATCATTAAGGATACATCTGTGCTTTGCTCAGTTTAGCTTTCTCTCAACTTTGTCTAGTTTCCCAGTCCCTGCCACTTGAAAACAACCCCATGACATGCTGCTACTGCCACCATACTTCACCATTAGAAACATATTACACAGGTGATAAGCTGTGCCTGTTTTCCTCTAGACATGATGCTAATCTTGGTTTCATTAGACCAAAGAATCATATTTCTTACAGTATGAGAGTCCTTTAGGTGCCTTTTTGCAAGCTAAGTGGGTCTCCATGTGTCTTTGACTGAGGTGAGGCTACTGTCTTACTACTCTGTCATAAAGCCAGGATCAGTGGAATGTTGTAGTGTTGGATGTCTTTCTAGAAGTTTTTCCTATCACTACACAGGCCCTCTGAAACTCAGCAAGAGTGACTATCAGGGTCTTGGTCACATCTCTTTCAATGGCCTTTCTCTCACGATTGTTTGGTTTGGTTGGGAGACCAGCTACAGGAAAAGTTCCAAACTTCTTCCATTTAAGAATTATGAAGGCAACTGTCCTCTTGGGAATCTTCAGTGTTCCAGAGTTTTTTTTTTTAGCTTTCCTCAGATCTGTGCCATGACACAATCCTGTCTCTAAACTCCGCTGACAATTCTTTCAATCTCATGGTGTGGTTTTCACTCTAATACACATTGTCATCTGTGGAACCTCATACACTGTAGACAGATGTGTGCCTTTCCTACTAATACCCAGTCAATTGAGCTGACCACAGATGGGAGTCCAAACAAAGTGTAGAAACATCTCAATGATGATCAATAGAATGGGATGCACCTGAGCCAGATTTCAAGTGTCTTGGCAAAGGGTCAGAATACATGTACCAATATGATATTTCATTTTTTTGAATAAATTTACAAATGTTTCTAATATCCTGTTCTCAATTTGATTTGTGATTGTGAGGTATTCAGTGTTGCTGGATGTGGTGAAAATATAATTTAAAATATTATTAGCACAAGGCTGTAACACAGCAAAATGTGAAAAAAGTGAAGGGATTAGAATACTTTCTGAATCCAATGTATATGTGGACAATGTAAAATGTCCAGTAATTCAAGGTTGGAGAAATGAGTCTGGACAACTTTTTTAGCTACAAGATTTACCTTTAGGGTAAAGTAAATATGCTGGCCTTAAAGCCCCACTTCTTCCTTTTTCAGCCTGCATGGATTCACAGTCAAGGGATTACGTATAGGGGCTTTGAGTGATGTATAGTACTTATGGTCAAATAATATAAGGCTTCTAAAAATTAAAAAAGACAAAAGGTGTTAATTAAAGAAAGTAGAAGTTCTGTACTTTTAAATCATAACAAACCTTTGATTTTAGTGCCATGGTTTTAACTATAAGTGTTCATCAATTTTGCCAGAGTTACTTAAGCAAAATGAACACCAACAAAAAATCACTACAAAAGCAAAAGTAGATAAGTACTTTGCATGTAGGCAATGGAAATGAGTACTTAGACATGATACCGTACATAGCTGACATAAACCTTTAACAGTTGTCAGCCTTAATGTCTTCTAGATATTCATAGCAATGGTAAGATATCTTCTTATACTGTAGCAGATCTGTTGTAATGCAGGTTTTCTAAGTAGAAATAAAAGTGTTAAGATTTTTTGTTTTTTATTACAATTGTCCCAATTGTCATTACATAATCTAGAATAAAAGTTCTTCTCTAAAATAATGAGGCTACTGACTATATGCCATAAACTTTATGCTGGGTAAGGATGATAGTAAAATCTGTTTTGTCTTTTTTCTCACGCAACAAGCTTTTATATGTGCTTGTGCAGTTTTAAAATGAACAGCGGTGATGGTTCTGTACGTTAGCAGTAGACATATAAATTACTTTTATATATTTTTAACAAAAAATACTGTGAGGGAGTATAGCTATTTGAATGTTTGTGAAAATATAGACATTGTTAATAAATATCAGAATTTATATCAGAATATACATTTATTCTGTCACTAGTATTTTGGAATTGGTACAAGAGATTTAAGACCAATTTTACATAAGAAAATGTTTATCTCTGCTTATATTATAAATAAGGCTGCTGTCTTTTATCTGTGCTTATATTATAAATGAGGCTGCTGTTTCTGCCTGTTCTCCAGTCTTGCTGTATGTATATTTTAATGGGTATTATGATGGTTTATTACATTTAAATAAACTTTTCTCCTTCAGCAAGGTCAGTGTGCTTTTTCTATTTTCTTTTGTCAAGGATGATTATGTGGAAGCTTTAAACAGACTTCATTTGACAGTAACTCGGGCATATAAGGTGAATCCAGACATCAACTTCGAAGTTTTCATTCACAAAGTAGATGGACTATCGGACGACCATAAAATTGAAAAACAGAGGGATATCCATAAGCGAGCCAATGATGATCTTGCAGATTCACTGGAAAGAATCCATCTAAGGTACAAACTAAGCGCTACTCAAATCACTTTTTTTCAGTGCTACAAAATTTAAAGAGTTGTCTGTGAAAGTTTTGCATTTTCTCACTAAGTGTGGGGAAAAAAAGGGATCTAATCTGGTATGGAGATCTTAGAGATACCTGCAGTTGACGTCCAGGGAACAGGACAATGTGAAAACTGGAGAAACTGGGACTGTCAGAGCACACTACCTCTTGTATAAAATGTAAGTATGGGAGTGGTGGTCCTGTTTGTCCATGATCATTAGGGAGGCATCAGAGACAGCCTGCTTTGCTGGGTACAGTGTGCAGTTAAACATGCAGTTCTTGGGTGTGACTTTTACATGATGATTTTATTTCTTTTTTTGTAACCTTTGACTGAGAGTGCATAACACACTATAGGAGAAGACCACAGTATAAGAATATTCATTTATTTGTAATACCAATGTAGTCCCTTTTTTTTGCAACAGTTTGTCATAGCTATTATGTTAGTACCATAATGTTATGCTTAATTATAAAACACATACTTGTGTATGGTTGTTTCATTAGGACATCACAATGTCAAACACAATTATAAAGAACAGTACAAGAAATCCAAGGAAAATCATTTACATATATAAATATGTATATATCATATTGTACCTTAGAATGTAAAAATCCAACCTGTATGACACAAAATAAGTCATTAATTAAAAAAATGTATGGCTATGCAAGAATAATGTCTTGGAAAATATTTTTAACAAATACGTATGTAGCGGATTCATGTAAATAGTTATATGCATATCACATATACAGTATTAGCCTCCCTCTGTATGTCTTTCTTGGGAGAGTCATAGATGAACTGCATTACCACAGGAGTTTCAGACAACTTTCTGCTGATCAGGGTCTCCAATCATTATATCTGATGAAAGAGTCCACTATAGGTTTATTATGTAACTCCATTAAGTAAGTGAGGGAGTCCCTTTGCAACATACTGTATTTCTATCAAACAAATGTAAGTTTGGCATTACATTTTGGTATATGAGAAAAAGCACGCTAAATAAACATCCACAAAACTATGGAAGCAATTGTAAATATTTCCCCAAAAACTCACCTTATACGTTTTTTTCCAGAGAAGTGGCTGTATAGCCCAGCCTGGTAGGTACTAATGATGTTGGATGATGGGAGTGCATGTTGTGTTTTGTCAGACCACTTGCAGCACTAGGGCACAAAATGTCTATTTTTGCTGTTGTGAGAAAGGAGTGCCTTGGTAGGGCATACATATACTGTATGAAACTCTCCAGTTACGAACAGAAGGCTTCTCTTATTTTTTTGGTTCATTTCCTCATATGTGATAGACTATAAGACAATATAAATAAAAAAAACTGCCATTAAAATCTGACCTGCCCTCAAATTAAGAGAACTAATGCTTCATTTTCACAATTAAAATCTATAAAATGAATCCATTCTACTATAAGAAATAATCATGAAGAATTTAAACATTTAGAATAATAGTTCCTTTAATCAAGCTTTATTTTCTGTAGTGGCTTTTACAGAGCACTGGTACAAAGAACACAACTGTCTAATTCAGATTAATAAGACAAAAGTTGCAATGCAAGGTAGTTTGATTATTATACATTTTCAAAAATAGGGAAATAAGTAATAGAAACGAGGGGAACTTAAAGTCAACTGAGTACATTGGGATTATTTGAAAATTTTAGTTAACAACAATGGATAAGAATCTGGTGTAAAAATGAACAGATAGACAGACAAAGGTTTTTAAGTTCTGATTACAGATTTAAGTTATTCCAGTAATACCCATAGAACCGGGGCTTTATTGTTATATTGCATTTTCCAGCATTAAAAGGAGTTGTTTTTTATTGATACTTCCTTTTGAAAATCCAAGACATTCGATTTTTACAATGCAGAATATGTTTTAAATCTTTTTTTGTTACAAAGTACAGAGATCAGCCACGTTCATTCATATTTACTGAGACATGATTCCCTCATCCTCCTTGTCATCTTCTAATGAATAATCTGGAAAGACAGCCATAGCATTTCCATTATCGTTTTTTATCCATACATTAAGGCACACTTTTGATGAACCCTAGTACATTGCAATATGTCAAGTCCATTTTGAAATTTTTTGCACAATGTTAGCATGTTACATCCACCTTTGCTGTAACTTACCTACCCATTTTCTGACTTCATTTATTTCAATATAAAGCCATGAGGGGTTGGATCCTTTACTGTCTGCTTTGTTTGCAAGTCAAGAAGCAATTTTACATAGAGCACCAGTCCATTGCAGTCCTTACAAAATCACTAATACAGAATCACTTTAAAGTTTGCAGTCAAACAAACCTACATACCTCTGAGACATGTGAAAAAGCCTAGGTGAACATGGGAGATAATGTGCACACTCCATGTAGACAGTGGCAAGATCAGGATTTGAAACTAGGCAGGAACACTAACCACTGTGCTACCATACCACCCTTTGAAAAATTATGCAAAGCAGATCCTTTTAAAATATCTTACACCATGCCATAGTGAAATATGAAATTTGGATTGATTCTTTGAATTTTATGTTTGGTCTCTTGTAGTGTGGTGTTTCTATTATTACAGCATTTGACATCCATGTAACAGGCACACTGCCCAAAACAGTAGTTTGTGTGTACACTCTGCCTTTTGTGCTAATGACTGTTTCATTATAACTCAAATTCTGGGCAGTATTAAAGTAGGGTATTTATAGGATGGGTAATTTTTGTTCATGTATTGGATGACACAGTGGCATAGTGAGTACTGCTGCTGTTTCACAAATCCAGTATTTTGGGTTCAATTCCCACACCTAATTGTTAATTTTGTGCGTTTTCCTCCCACCTCTCTTTGTGTCAGAATCAGCCCCATTGAGAACTGGTGTCCAGTCCGGGACTGCTTCTTGCTTTGTGGCTAAACTGCTGAAATAAACTCTGACCCATTCAATCCTGATTTAAATTAATTAGAGCTAAGAATGTTATATTATTTTGCATAGTTTGTATCACCTGTGACACAGGGATGAATAATATTCAGTTGGTTAATGCAGAGCTCAGTAGATCATTTTCCTTTGGGATATTAGGATTTTATGAATCTCTACAACTTACATAAGGGAATATCCATCTAAATCATCTTATTAGAATTACAAAGCTATAAAGGAAATTCATTTGGATTGCATGCACTAAAATGGATATGGATGACTAATATGCCTTCACTGAAACATTAAAAATATTTCAAAATAAACTTCTTTGGTAAAAAAATAACATTGTGCTTTGTGTATAACCTGGTATGTTTCTCCCAACAGCTTTTATCTGACAAGCATATATGACCACTCTATATTTGAAGCCTTCAGCAAGGTTGTACAAAAGCTTATACCTCAGCTTCCAACGTTGGAGAACTTACTTAACATCTTTATATCTGTGAGTATCTTTTGAACCAGGTTGTAATTAAAGCGTCTTAAAGAGATTTATTTTTTTAACACATTCATCATTTTGGCTGGCTAAAATGTTAGTGGACAGAGGGGCATATTATTTGATAATTTGATAATAAATTCTTTGATGATTATTCATATTAAACAGCTGTGATATCTTTGATTTTGCTATAAAACTAAATGTAAATTTAAGAAAAAAATCTTTTAATCAGTGTTATTCAGAGGCATCTAGCATTTGTGTTGATAGAATGAAGCTGGAAAAGGAGATCTTATTAGTACCTGTATAGTCAGAATAGCCATAAGCAGCTTCATGGCATCAGATTACATCTATGAAAAGCCCATAGAACATGCTGCAGTGTCAAAGCTGTGGACACCATGTGCAAGGTGGTCAATTTCAAAATGAGGAAAGTTGAAATCTGGGATTAAAATACTGTATATACAACATGCTGTATGTTCATATATTTCTCTGTATAGTACTGTATTATATGACTTGTGTTTTGTTTTTCTTTTAACATTATGTTTTGTGTTTCTGTTACCCATCTTTTATACATATTTAAATTTGTAATTATTGTGTAGTTAGCTGAGCTATTAAATGGAAACATGCTTAATAAGAATTAAGTTAATTGTGTTGAATTGGAGACTGTACTTGTTCAGCAGATAAGAATATTATGACACAAAAATTTCAGGAAACAAAATGCTGCAACAAAGACTTAAAAAAAGGAACTGATCACAGGGGGAGCTGATCATTGCCACTGAGCAGTAAATATCATGTGCCTTGCTTTCTAAGGGTATAAGTACACACAAACTATTTCAGCAACCTCCATCAGAATCTCTTAGCGTTAGAAACAAACATTGTGGGCTTTATTGTTTGGTTGATTGGAGCTACATTTACACAAGTCCATTTTTGAAAGGCATTGTGAGGGATATTCAATGTTTCTAAATACTTTTGCATTGTCATTTACTCACTCTGCTCTGTAATGACAGTAAAAATTGAACGTTTTACACTGCACATTGACATTAGGGGCAACACAGTGGCAACACTGCTGACTTGTGTGGTTGTGTGTGTTTTCACCCTGTCATGGACTGGCGCCCTCCTCAGGGTTTGTTCCTGGCTTTCACCCTTTGCTAGCTTGGGTAAGCTGCGACCCTGGTTTGGATTAAATGGGTTAGAAAATAACATAACATGATATTGACTTTGGGCAGCACGGTTGCGCAGTGGTAGCGCTGCTGCCTCACAGTAAAGAGATCTGGGTTCGCTTCCAGGGTCCTCCTTGCGTGGAGTTTGCATGTTCACCCCGTGTCTGCGTGGGTTTCCTCCAGGTGCTCCAGTTTCCTCCCACAGTCCAAAGACATGCAGGTTAGGTGCACTGGCGATCCTAAAATTATCTCTAGTGTGTGCTTGGTGTGTGGGAGGGTGTGTGTGTGTGTGTCCTGCGGTGGGCTGGTGCCCTGCCCAGGGTTTGTTCCTGCCTTGTGCCCTGTGCTGGCTGGGATTGGCTCCAACAGACCCCCGTGACCCTGTGTTAGGATATAGCAGGTTGGATGATATATGGATGGATATTGACTTTGTTTTTCAGTAGTATGGAGACCTCTGCAATCACTCCTTGATTAAACTGTTTTCTTCCATTCCATCATATAATACACCACTATAGTTTTTCTACCTCATACCGGTAATTTAAATTGAAACATATTTATCCTTGAATGTGCACTTCTAGCAACCACTTGCCTTTAACCAATGACGTTTTTCCTAAATATATCCACACTGTCATTGTCACTCATGAAACATTGTGAATATACACTGTCTTGATCACCAGCTTCCTGCTAAGTGTTCTACAATAATGCAATCCCATTTTGGAGTAATTGATTATTGGCATTCAGACCTCTCAAACATTTATATTTGTGACCCTGACTATACTTGTATGTGTGATTGCTGATGGATTTTTCTAAAACATAAACTCTTGCGTAATCTTCCACCTGCCCTCTCCCAAATCCACAGACACTGCATAGGATCATCCTTGAGCTCATAATCCAACAGCCACCATCTTCACTCCTGCCTGCAACTTTTCCAGAATTAGTAAATCCTCCCCCAAAATTCCTGTGACTTTCCTCCCAGTGCTCCCTGTAGCAGCCCCAAGTCACCCAAAACCTATTTAAAGGGAAAGGTACAGTAAATGATCCTGGAGTTGCTTGTCCCATGTAACAGGGAATATGTTTGCACCAGCCCCACCCAGTCTGGGAAGTCCTCCAGTCTTCTAATTGCCCCCCAATGTCCCTACTGGCTAGCAGAATAGGCATCCTTAACATATGCTGAATTATCTACTCTCTAGCAAACTCACTGTTTCTTTTTCGCATTTCCACGGCAACTTGCATCTAGGCATACTGCCCACATTGGGTGTTTACTCACAATGGTAGGACAAGTGTGTTTTGTGCAACCTGTGTGGGTTCTTCTTTCAGAGATTTTGCCTGCCTCTTGTTTTTGCGTTTTTTATATCCTTTCCTTCCAAGTGCCTTTTACCAGCCTCAAACTCGGGCACATTTCTAAGGAAAACAGAGAGGCAACAATATGCAATAATTTTAATATGATAAGTAGCCCAGCTTCCTTCCTGGAATAAAGGAATACTTAAGCAATTTACATTTTCTGTACATGACTTCAGCCAAAGGCTGAGGGAGCGTCATAAAAGGGTTGTTAAATCTGCTAGTGGATACATCCAAGTGGATTACTTTATAAAAAAGACATGCTTTACATTTCTACTCTCAGACTGTTTACATTTTGAGACCCAAACAGATTTGGTAACCTTAGTCCTAAACAGAATGTTTCTGAGCAAAATGGAGGAGTCACCTGCTAAGAAAACAGGAGAAAAGAAGACGGAATAAAAGATTATAAATCACAAATATGGAATTTGTAAAAAAAAAAAAAAAAATTCAAAACATAAATTTAAATGGCGTGAAAATTATAAAGAAACATAGCAAAGTGGAGGTGATACGTCTGGTGAATGATAAATGAAATCTGAGTGATTTGAGAGTTAGCACTTTTGTAGGATAGTTGAGTATTGCATGCTTCCAAGACACCCATGTATTGATGTCTCAGTATATGGGTATATTGCAAGGGATATAGAGATGATACACAGAGATTTATAAGAGGATTTACACAGCAGGAAATACACAGCACAGACAGAGCCCCTGCTGCAAGGGGAGGGGGACTGAGATAACAGAAAGTGTGTAGGAAGCTTAGTCTCTTTGTCTGTGCTGTTGGTTCTCAGAGCAGGGCACTGCTCAAAGTAAAGATCTGGTGCTATTTACATGCTTTACAGACAGAAAATGTGTGTAAATGCCTTTTGTGATGTATGTGGTAATCATACCACCATTATTTCACCCTATATGATGTATAATATGGAATTATATATGTAAGCAGGTAAGTTTAATATTTCACAGACATTTCAAATGCATTTGGCTGAGATTAATTAAATTTAGAAGTGGGATAAGCAATATCTATTCTATCCAACTGGTGGCAGGCATGTATAAAATGTAATAAAAGTACTGCATTAATAATATACCTAAAATGAAAGCATCTGCCTTTACAGCTACAGTAAATGGTTACAAGTTAGTTAAATTCCATACAATAATTCTGTTCTGATAATATGCTTTGTTAGAACTTAAAGCAAATATTCCCTGTTAGAAACGTATTATTAGCTACATCTATCCTGTACTGCATAAGCAAACCTTAAACATGTTTTATTGTTTTGCTTATATGTACAGCACATGGTTTAGGAATCCTCCTAGAGAGAGTTATTATGGATCATGTAGTGCAGGTTCAATTTATTTTTCTGTTATTTGTTCTGACACTTTATTTATTCTTTTGACATCGTTAAATTTTAACTCCATCAAAATAGCAAGACTCTTTAAGTATGAAATTTAGCAGAAGAATAAAATGTGTGACAGGACACCAAATGTAATATATATAGTTTTTTTCCCAATTTTAGTCATGTTAGATTTTCCTCTCTAAGAGGTCTGATGTAAATCCTTAGTTTGCAACTTCACCGCTTGTCAGTTTCTATATTGTTGTCATGAATAAGAGATGTGTCCTTTGTTCTCATTGATTAAGCTCTGTTTGTGAAAGCAGCCGCTATGCAATAGTGCCTAAAACCTCAGTGGTTTGCAGTATTACATTAGCAAGTTGTAGTTGACTGCCAGGCAACAGTAGACACTATGAGACATACTTTTCTTATCCACATCTTTATTTCCATTTTGTGTTCATGTACTGCTTGTAAGTCTTCTCTAATGTGTTTTTTTTATTTTGGATACTTTGGCCTCCAAGTATTTTTCAAGGGTGCTAAATATCAAATCCAAAATCACCCATACCCACTAGAGTTTGTACCTAAACCTAAATTGGCCCTAGTGTGTCAGTGAGTGTGTTTGTATTCACCTTATGGTGGACCGGCACAGTGTCTAGGTGTTGTTCCTTCCTTGCACCCAAAGACTGCTGAGATAGACTCCAGCTGCCCTGTGTCCTTGCCCTGGAGTAGTGGGTTGGTGGATGGATTAATGGATAGACAGCCAACATGCAACATATCACCATTCTTTGGAGCCATGATAAACTTTATGTTATAAAATTCTCCTTCTTCTACTTTCGGCTGCTCCCATTAGGGGTCGCCACAGCAGATCATCTTCTTCCATATCCTTTTGTCCTCTGCATCTTGTTCTGTTACACCCATCACCTGCATGTCCTCTCTCACCACATCCATAAACTTTCTCTTAGGCCTTCCTCTTTTTGTCTTGCCTGGCAGCTCTATCCTTAGCATCCTTCCCCCAATATACTCAGCATCTCTCTCCTCTGCATATGTCCGAATCAGCGCAATCTCGCCTCTCTCACTTTGTCTCCCAACTGTCCAACAGGAGCTGCCCTCTAATGTATTCATTTCTAATCCTATCCATCCTTGTCACATCCAATGCAAATCTTAGCATCTTTAACTCTGCTACCTCTATCTCTGTCTCCTGCTTTCTGGTCAGTGCCACCGTCTCCAACCCATATAACATAGCTGGTCTCACTACTGTCCTGTAGACGTTCCCTTTCACTCTTGCTGATATCCGTCTGTCAGAAATCACTCCTGCCACTCTTCTCCATCCATTCCACCCTGCCTGCACTCTCTTTTTCACCTCTCTTCCACAATCCCAGTTACTCTGTAATGTTGATCCCAAGTATTTAAACTCATCCACCTTTGCCAACTCTACTCCTTCCATGCTCACCATTCCACTGACCTCCCTCTTATTTAAATACATGTATTATGTCTTGTTCCTACTGACCTTCATTCCTCTCCTCTCTAGAGCATATCTTCACCTCTCTAGGGTCTTCTCCACCTGCTCCCTACTATCGCTACAGATCACAATGTCATCAGCAAACATCATAGTCCACAGGGACTCCTGTCTAATCTCGTCTGTCAACCTGTCTATTACCATTGCAAATAAGAAAGGGCTCAGAGCAGATCCCTGATGTAATCCCACCTTCACATTGAATGCATCCGTCGCTCCGACCGCAGACCTCACCACGCTCACACTTCCCTCGTACATATCCTGTAGAACTGTTACGTACTTCTCTGCCACGCCCGACTTCCTCATACAATACCAATGTATTTTATGTTATAAAATACAAAACAAAACAAAAAAAATCATCTTTCCTTGTATTCTGTTATGGTCCCAGTTCATGATGCCTTATGGAGAAAATCTACTGGATGTAATTAGATGAAAATACAAGAAAAAAAGCTAATCAAAGTATTTGAATATAGAGTATGTTAGCCATGTATGTCACATCCAGTTCTGATCTACCACATTGCTTGCCATTAATTGCTTGTTGATTTTTCAGATATTTTAGACATTTGTTTAGCATGAATTTAGTGTAGCCACTTACAAAAACAACAAAGAGCAGAATACAGTGAAATTACAAAGTATCTAAATTAAGTATCCCTTGAAAGGGTGTCTGATAGGTACGACGTTGCCATTGCATGTTCACCATCAAGGTTGTATATTTAGTAACTTACTATTAACACCTCATTTGGGTGTTTCTTCTGGACGTTACTTCAGTAAACACTTTACACTAAAGGTTATGCCATGGCTGCTTCACTGATGATTCTGTTGAGTTAGAAGTTTCCAAAGCTGATGCATCATTAACCTGAAGACAGATAATAGTATTGTTATGCTCCTCTGGTGTCACCAGACAGTTGCTATTTCTCTGTACTGCATCTAACAGAGAGGCAGCACAGTGACAATCTGTGAGGTCTAACGTAGAGGTTTATATCGTGCTTCAGGTTTTATTTAAGCTGTACCACAGCCTTGCTTTCACCAGCTGTCTGATGTAGGCGTTTGGAGAGTTAATGTCACCTGCCTATCACTTGGTAAGGGCTGGGTTTTGGTCAGCAGATAAGTAGTTAGTGGTTGAGGAGAATGGTTTATGCATTGCAACAAGACTGTAATGCTTGGTACTCACAAGTCAACAAAATCCTTTGCTAGTGACTTCAGAGTTTTGTGATGTTGTAACATCCCTTACAAAGCTAGACCAGGTCTTGACACAACCTTGCTGCATAGAACAAGCAAACATCACACACAAAAGAAACAAGACAACATCAAACCTTGTCAAAAACAAAGATAAAATCATCACAATGACAGTGTCTGCTGATACTGAAAAAAATCAAGAAAAAGCTAAAAACTGACCTAAAACCATTCTGTCACTGACTAGCACGGCATAACATGCCATAGCAAACATATCAAGCACAACAGATAAAATGTACACAACCACTCAACCAGACTGATTCCATTGATCATTACAGTAACGTTACAGCAGCATGAAAATTAAAAGAATATTCTCATATCTCATTATGCATTTCGGCCCTTTCATGCAGTTGTCTGTTATTAACATATAAGGAAACAGCCACATTACCTTTTGGTTTATTTTACTGTATATGGATGCAGATGCTTTCATTACTGTGTATACAGATACAAATCTCATTGTCTCAAACTGCTTTTCCTCATAAAGGTCTCAGCAAACAGAAATTCAAAACTGAATTAACCATAATATATATAAATCATTTAAAGCTGTGTTGATTAATATTTGATTATTGCATTAGTATAC
Organism: Polypterus bichir lapradei; assembly: GCA_026402145.1. Classification (NCBI taxonomy): domain Eukaryota; kingdom Metazoa; phylum Chordata; class Cladistia; order Polypteriformes; family Polypteridae; genus Polypterus; species Polypterus bichir. The sequence continues at coordinate 46,431,969 of JANRMT010062791.1, read as the reverse complement.
TGTTAGTTACGTAGATTTGACCTATTGATTACGGGAGGAAACTATGTAAGATTAATTCATTTACAGAAAAAGAGATGCATAGAAAAGGAATTACACTGTTGCAAAACACAGAAAAATGTTGCCAAACAAAGATAAATGTTCAAAAGAAATATTGAATAACAAGCTACTGCGCATCAGTACCAGTCTTGGTTATATTATTTGATTGAATGACCCTTTTTAGTGAGAAAAGGGGTTTGGAAGAGTGTGAGGGAGCAAGAGCAGCACACAGCAAGATTAAAGTATTTGGGTTTATGAGTTTTTTATTTTGATTGCTGCAGCAGGAGCAATGGTCAGATAAAAGAGGGTTAGAAGCCAGGAGCCAGGAAAAGTAAAATTCCAGCCAAATTTAGTGCTAGATAACACAAACATTCAGGGATTCGAAGCACAAAAGACCAACCAGCTCCACCTGGGTACGCTGTAGCCATTAATATGTACACATGTGAAACATTCTAGAAGATTTATTTCTGCAGGTCTCATCTCGTTTACCATTAAAGGCAACTGCAGAGTACTAAGTGGGAGATGGCTACCCAAAATAATAAGGTATTTGCCAAAGGCATACAATGAAACTGTCCAGATCTTTATTTTTCCTAAGCTGTCTTCTTGTGCTGCTGAAACCTACTTGGTATTCTGTCTTCAGTCCTGCTTCACATTTTTCCCATTTTTTTGCCCAATACATTTTTTTCCTACCTAAATGTCATATTTGCTTTCCTATTGTAATTATTTTAAATATGGTATCTTACTTCATCTTAGGTTGCTGGGCTATGTTCTCCACCTCTACTCAGTCCTGTTGGCCCTGATTCTATGGTTAGACACCATTCCAAGCTATGCAGAAGGAAATTCAGCAAGTGGGATTTGAGGTTTATATCAAAGAGCAGTAACTTTTGGCCTTTCAAAGGAGAGTGAACTAAATCTCTAAGATGTAAATATGTACTAGTAACATAATATTTTAAATCCACTAAATTGTACTTGGGATGGTTGGAGGCTGGACCTATCCAAGAAGTACTGGCCCTAAGGCAGGAATCAACCCTGAACACAGTGCCCGTCAACTGCATGGCCCAACCACTCACACTCATATCGAGCCCATGAACCTAACCTGCATGAAAAAGGAATAAAATTATGTACAATCATGGAGAAGGAACAAACTCCACAAAGACAGCAGCTGGTTGTGCGATTCCCAGATACCCATGAGGCATACAGATGTGATCAACCCTAATGAAAGCATTGTCCAACAAGTAAAGCATCACTGATGAAAGCATGGATATTATTTGGAAAAGAGCTCTTCCCTTTACTTTCTCCTTAAAATTTGTACTTATTTTAAATAGTAAATAAATAAAAATGCTCACTTTAGTGCACTAAAATGGAGCAGAGGTGGGAACTCACAGTATTTTGTGCAAAATAAAAGACTAATATATTGTACACATAGCCTAAATTCTGTAGGCGTAACACTATCAAACATAAGCTTTTCTGATAATACAGAGATTAAATCTAAGCAAATGTAATTTGGTTATTTTCCCCTCAGTTTCCTGATACACAATTAGTAAAATAGAAAAGTGGAAAGGATTGCTTACCTATACTTGACACCAGATGAAAGAGCAAAAAAGTTGAGTTGCTAGTGGAAAAACCATGAGAGAAGCATAAAATTAGTTCTTCAAAGACCTCTATTGGTAACACTCCCTTTGAGAAACAATACTGTACATTTAGCCATCCCGTGGCTAAAATCAGCTTTCAGGATCAGCTCAGTAATTATAAGTAACCCACAAAAATGTATTGGGTATGTATTTAGTTGTTCATTAAGAAACTGTTTCATTAACAATACGATGTATCCACATAGGAATGTAAAATTAGTTGACAATGTCTAAAATGAATATGTCAGACATTACTGTTTTTTTTTTTTTTAAATTTCTGCACTCTGGAATCAATTTCATTCTCAGTGTATATTGATTTTTTTCCAAGGATTTTACTGATATTGTTTATAATTTTACACTTCAATTAGATATATATAAATGCAGGTCAGTTCAAATTTTAGCAACTAGGACAAATTGCACTTGCACGCATAATGACCTATTTTCAAAGTAAAAAAACACTGAAGCACCTAAATGGATTAAAAATATGCAATGTTAGAAAAGAATGTATTATGTACTAAAAAAATCTAAATTTGATTACAGTTATATAAATGTATCACTTAACTAAAATTGTTTTTTTAATAACCAGCAAGCCATGCTTATTAAAGGGAGTATTGTTTTGCTTTGCATTTGAAGAAAATGTATTAATGTAGGCATTAAAATATGGAGAATTATACATTTACTGTGCAGTTGATTTATGTGTGTGTGTTTATTATATATATATATATATATATATATATATATTATATATAATTATATAATATATATATATAATTGTTAATGGGGAAAAAAAATCATGCTGGATATCTATACTGATATGGACTGAGTAATATGTTAGGAACAAAAGGATGCCACTTCGTTTGACAGAAATGAAAATATCAACCTACAGAGGGCTGAATTCAAAGACACCTCAAAAATCAAAGTGAAAAAATGATGGGGCAGGCTAGTCCATTTTGCCGGAATTTCATTGCAGCAACTGAAAATCGTACTCAGTAGTTTGTATGGCCCCCATGTGCTTGTATGTATGCCTGACAATGTCAGGGCATGCTCTCCTAATGAGGCAACGGATGGTGTCCTAGGGGATTTCCTCCCACATCTGGACCAGGGCATCACTGAGCTCCTGGACAGTATGAGGTAAAACGGATGTGTCGGATGGACTGAAACATAATGTTCCAAAGGTGTTCTATTGGATTTAGGTCAAGCAAGCGTGGGGGTCGGTCAATGGTATCAGTTCCTTCATCCTCCAGGAACTGTCTGTATATTCTCACCACATGAGGCTGGGCATTGTTGTGCACCAGGAGGAACCCAGGCCCAACTGCACCAGCATAGGGTCTGACAATGGGTCCAAGGATTTCATCCTGATACCTAATGGCAGTCAAGATGCTGTTGTCTAGCCTGTAAAGGTCTGTGCGTCCCTGCATGGATATGCCTCCCCAGACCATCATTGACCCACCACCAAGCCGGTCATGCTGAACAATGTTACAGGCAGCATAACGTTCTCCACGGCTTCTCCAGACCCTTTCTTGTCTGTCACATGTGCTCAGGGTGAACCTACTCTCATCTATGAAAGGCACAGGGCGCCAATGGTGGACCTGCCAATTTTGTTATTCTATGGCAAATGCCATTCGAGCACCACGGTGTCAGGCAGTGAGCACAGGGCCCACTAGAGGACGTTGGATCCTCAGGCCACCCTCATGAAGTCTGTTTCTAATTGTTTGGTCAGAGACATTCACACCAGTAGCCTGCTGGAGGTCATTTTGTAGGGCTCTGGCAGTGTTCATCCTTATACTCCTTGCCCAAAGGAGCAGATACCGGTCCTACTGATGGGTTAAGGACCTTCTACGGCCCTGTCCAGCTCTCCTTGAGTAACTGCCTGTTTCCTGGAATCTCCTCCATGGCCTTGAGACACAGCAAACCTTCTGGCAAAGGCACATATTGATGTGCCATCCTTGAGAAGTTGGACTACCTGGTCAGGGATCGCCTCATGCTATCAGTAGTGACACTGACCATAGCCAAATACAAAACTAACTTAACTGACCAGATCAATATCCCAGAAGTTTCACTGACTTGATGCTATACTCTGATTAAAAAGTGTTCCTTTAATTTTTTGAGGAGTATTATGGGCTTTGCCCCCTGCTCGCTTCGCTCGCCAATCCGGATGTTTTTCCGGATACACACTTTTTTTTTCTTTGAATTGTTGCTATTTCATTAGTTTCACTTTTATTTCAGAACTTCTGTAAAAACAGTATTTTGAATCTTTCAAGTTCCAACGTGATGAATCTTTTTAATGAGGTCAGTGAGACATGTGTTTAATGACTTTGTACCATAATTCAGGATAGCTTTCTCTGTTTGGAATTTCAGCACAGACAAAACGATCTACATCATCAGCAGTTAATATTTTTTTTGCAAAGTAACCAATAAATGCATGAGAGGTAAACTCCATTTTTGAAATTCTCTTGACTTAAACTTCAAAGCTTTACAATATTTACATACTTCTGACATATCACCTATGTCCATATATTCGATCTCTATTCGCCTTTTCATTATTTCTCCGAGTAATAATTTGTCTTTCTTTGCGCTAATGCGAAGTTTACTTTCTTTTTTTGACACTGTCATTTTTTTCTGCTTTCATATTCTGTATCTTGCTCTGTATGTGTTTCGCACTTAAATCTTTTGAATTCTAGTTTCCATTATCTCTAACCTGCTCTGCATGTGTTTGGCCCCCTTGTTTTTTAACCTTTTTATGACGTTTTACTTTGTTTTCTACTCTGTCTTTTATTTCGGACCTCGCTTTATTAGTGCTTTTTTTTTAATGACACCTGGTCCGTGGTGATTATTTTCCCTTTTTCGAGTAATAATTTCCATTTGTTTGCACTCCTGTGATCTTTACTTTCTTTTTTTTATACTTTTTAATTTTCCTACTTGCATATTCTTTAACTTTCTTCACATGTGTATTGCGACAACTTTTTTTCTTTTTAAGCCCCTTTCGAATTCCACTGCTTTCATAATCTCTAACCTGCTCTGCATGTGTATAGCTCAAACGTCCCGATTGGATGTGCTTTTTTTTCCAATTCCACTTGTTCCGGGCTGATAATTACTTTCCTTATTTTCTGAATTTGCACCTAGATTATTCTTTTTCTTTTTTGTCTCTCCAACGCTTTTGCGTCTCTTTTCTCCGTGCTGCTTTCTTCTTCGCTTAGTCGTCTACGTTTCATTTATAACATATTGTCCTTATACGCTTTATATGCGCTGAGAGCCCTGGATCTGTGTGTGCTCAAAGCCAAAACACAACTGAGTCTGTAGCTGGCTGCCCTTGCTCTTATTTATTTGTAAGTAGGGTGTGTATTGCAAGAATCTCATGTTCTGCGTCATTGTGAGACGGTCCTGGGTCAATGTCTTGGCACAAAGTCTCATGTTTAAGGTCCCTGCGAGACGCTCCATGGCTAATCTCTCTAGTCTCGTGGGTCTTTTAAGTGCCTTCCGTGAGCTTAACGTGAAGATCATGTACTGTCACCCTACTGCTTCACTCCAGGATTTTTTTTTATTATCTATACTAATAAAAGGCAAAGCCCTCACTCACTCACTCACTCACTGACTGACTGACTCATCACTAATTCTCCAACTTCCCGTGTAGGTAGAAGGCTGAAATTTGGCAGGCTTATTCCTTACAGCTCACTTACAAAAGTTAAGCAGGTTTCATTTCGAAATTCTACACGTAACGGTCATAACGGTCGACAACGTCCGCCATGTTGAACTTTCTTATTTATGGCACCATCTTCACGAAATTTGGTAGGCGGCTTCCCTGCGCTAACCAAAACCGATGTATGTACTTATTTCGATGGTATGACGCCATTGTCGGCTGCAATTTTGAACTTTCCAACGTCACTAATTTTCCAACTTCCTGTGTAGGTAGAAGGCTGACCCCATCTTCACGAAATTTGGTAGGTGGCTTCCCTGCGCTAACCAAAATCGATGTACGTACTTATTTCGGTGGTATGACGCCACTGTCGGCCGCCATATTGAATTTTCCAAACATCACTAATTCTCCAACTTCCCGTGTAGGTAGAAGGCTGAAATTTGGCAGGCTCATTCCTTACACCTTACTTACAAAAGTTAAGCAGGTTTCATTTCGAAATTCTACGCGTAACGGTCATAACGGTCAACAATGTCCGCCATGTTGAACTTTCTTATTCATGGCCCCAACTTCACGAAATTTGGTAGGCGGCTTCCCTGCGCTAACCGAAACCAATGTACATACTTATTTCGGTGGTATGACACCACTGTCAGCCGCCATATTGAACTTTCCAACGTCACTAATTCTCCAACTTCCCGTGTAGGTAGAAGGCTGAAATTTGGCAGGCTCATTCCTTACAGCTTACTTACAAAAGTTAAACAGGTTTCATTTCGAAATTCTACACGTAACGGTCGACAACGTCCGCCATGTTGAATTTTCTTATTTATGGCCCCATCTTCACGAAATTTGGTAGGCGGATTCCCTGCGCTAACCGAAACCGATGTATGTACTTATTTCGATGGTATGACGCCACTGTCGGCCGCCATATTGAACTTTCCAATGTCACTAATTTTCACAATGTCCGCCATGTTGAACTTTCTTATTTATGGCCCCATCTTCACGAAATTTGGTAGGTGGCTTCCCTGCGCTAACCAAAACCGATGTACGTACTTATTTCAGTGGTATGATGCCACTGTCGGCCGCCATATTGAAGTTTCCAACGTCACTAATTCTCCAACTTCCCGTGTAGGTAGAAGGCTGAAATTTGGCAGGCTCATTCTTTACAGCTTACTTACAAAAGTTAAGCAGGTTTCATTTCAAAATTCTACGCGTAACGGTCAACAACGTCCACCATGTTGAACTTTCTTATTCATAGGTAGAAGGCTGAAATTTGGTACTTATTTCGGTGATATGATGCCACTGTTGGCTGCCATATTGAACTTTTCAATGGTCTTTGTTACTTATGGGCCCATCTTCAAGAAATTTGGTACGCGGGTTCCCAACGCTAACTGAATCCTACTTACGTACATATATACGTCCATAGCCTGCAGCTCAGTCACCCACGTTGTTGGCTGCCTGCCTATATAAGGCCGTCTGTCGCTCCAGTCTCTACATTCCCTTCCTTGCTTCGCCACGGTATTCACGTCTCCCTGCTGATAACTACAGCCTTTTTATTTAATCCACGGCTTCTCCACTGTTTTATTGTTCATTTATTACGATTATAGTTATTGTATAGGTATTTTAGACTTACTTTACATTGTTCAGGTACCCATTTCCT